>JAJGOT010000038.1:0-505000 GCA_022457155.1 Cladopsammia gracilis
CAGCTGTGATAAGGCACCCAGTTTTATCATACAGTTTTCGGATGAATTCTTGTCGGGAAGAAAGCTCTCTCCACACATGGCCTGTCCACTGGGTCATCAGGATTCTCCTGTCTTTCGCAGAGGTTTTGCTATGCCACATTTCCAGGTTCTCTTCCTTCTCAAGCCATATTTGCATCGCCTCTCCAATCTTTTGTTTCATTGCCTTTCCAAATCCTGCATCCACTGGTTGCACCTTATCTGTGTGGTTATCTGGCAGCAAATAAACTATTGTGTTCATTTCTCTGCATGCTTCATGGAATCCTTGTGCTAACTGGAAACCAACATTATCAGCAAACAACACCTTCTCTGTAGGAGCATCACCAAGTCCATTGTGCAGGGTGTGGTTGGTCCACTTCATGTTAACTTCAGCGTCCATCCATGCATTTACTTGAAAGTAAATATCAACATCGTACTTATCTCATTCTTCAGTAGATATGTTCCCTTTGCCCCTGAAAATTATTGTTGGCTTGATTTTCCCATTCAACACTTTAGGTATCCTCGTACCAAACATCAAAATACAAATGCAACGAAAAATAAAACCCATGCAAGGTTTGCAAATTACATGTACGACAGTGTACTGTAGTGTGTACATTTCCTCGCAGCACGTGTTATAATTAGCCAACTTAGGCTTTATAACTTTCTACTATTAATTTCTACTACGTGATTAACAATCAAGTACCCAAAGTGGGTGGGAATGGTTTGATTGGAGACAAACCTTTTTTTTTGTCTTTATATTAAATTGTATTGTTTTTTATGTATTATTTAATATTTTCAATATTATTGTAGTTTATACCAGATGAAGAGCCACCTTTGTGGAAACGCTGATATTAAACCATTATTTATTTATTTATTTATTTATTTAAACTTCATGTTAAGGTTGTTAACCCGGGCAGTTGACCCCAGCTAAAAAGGTGGTTTTTAATAAGCTCACATTTACTGGGGTTTAGGTACTTTTATTTCCTGGTGATGGTTGGCATATTGTTGGTCAATGGACATTGTATTATTAAAGAACGTTTCATGTTTATGCACCCTATGTTGCTTTAATACTGGTAATAAACACCAAATCACAAACTTCGCTTATTTAAAACACTGCTTGAAATTCCTGAATTAATGAAATATTTTCAGTGAAAATGAATTATTTTGCATTTCAAACAAAACACTCAATACACACAATAGTTCTCTCACTATTATTCATCTGGCAATATGTAATAATTCTAGTTCTTTGATCCTTTGTTTTTATTTATTTGTTTGTTTGTTTGTTTACCACCACACTTCATACATAGCATTGCAGATCGAGATACATTACTTACTTACTTAGGCCCATCCCTCCTCAGGAGGGGCATAGGCCATCGACGACAATCCTCCACCGCACACGGTTCTGGGCTGTCTTCTCTGCTTCCTTCCAGGTGGTGCCCATCTTCCTCAGCTCTGCTTCAGTGTCTCGTCTCCAGCTGTTATTTGGCCGGCCTCTCTTCCTTTTCCTCTGCGGATTCCAAAGGAGCGCCTGGCGCGTGGTGCTGGTGGTTGGTTTCCGAAGGGTGTGTCCAATCCAACCCCACTTCCTCCTTAGGATCTGTTGGTCGACTGGCTCCTGTCCCGCCCTTTCCCAGAGGTCTTCGTTGCGGATCTTTTCAGGCCACCTGATGTTGTAGATGCGCCTGAGACACGAGTTGACAAATGTCTGGATTTTCTGCGTGGCTGCCTTGGTTTTTCTCCACGTCTTAGATCCATACAACAGGACGGACTTAACATTGGAGTTGAAGAGGCGAATCCTGGTGGTCTGGCTGATGTTCTTTGAGGCCCAGATGTTCTTGAGCATCACGGTCCGTACCCCCCTGCCTATCCACCACACTCCCTAAATAGACGAAGGACTCAACCTCTCTGATGGGTTCTCCACCAACTGTGACTGGTGCTTATCCACCACACTCCCTAAATAGACGAAGGACTCAACCTCTCTGATGGGTTCTCCACCAACTGTGACTGGTGCTTGGACATTGGTGTTGATCCTCATGAGCTCTGTCTTGCCGTTGTTGATCTTCAGCCTGTGCCCGCTGATGTTGTTGCAAGGCGAGTTGTCTTGTCCTGCATCTGACTGTGGTTGTGTGACAGGAGAGCCAGGTCGTCTGCAAAGTCGAGGTCGTCGAGCTGCGTCCAGAGTGTCCACTGAATCCCGTTGTTTCTGCCTGTTGTAGTGGTCCGCATGATCCAATCAATGACCAAGAGGAACAAGAACGGTGACAGCAAACACCTCTGACGAACTCCGGTTCTGACCTCGAAGCTCTCCGACAGCTGGCGGGCGTGAGCTACTTTGCACGTCATTCCCTCGTAGGTGCAACGGATCAGGGAGACAAATGTCTCTGGTACTCCATAGTGCCTCATCAGTTTCCACAGCGTCTCTCTATCCACGCTGTCGAATGCCTTCTCATAGTCGATGAAGTTTATGTAGAGCGGGGAGTTCCATTCCAACGACTGCTCCACAATGATGCGCAGGCTGGCAATCTGGTCGGCACATGATCTGTTTTGACGGAAGCCCGCTTGCTGGTCTCGGAGTATGGGGTCGACCGCCACCTTCATTCGGTCGAGAAGGTTTCGATTCAGGACCTTACCGGGCACTGACAGGAGCATGATCCTTTGGTAGTTGCTGCAGTCTCTGAGGTCCCCCTTCTTTGGCAACTTGATGAGGATGCCCTCTTTCCACTCAACCGGAATCTCCTCCCTCTCCCAGATCTTAGTGAGAGGTTGTACAGCATGTTGGTGGCTGTCTCCAGGTCAGCTTTGATGGCTTCTGGTATCTGATCTGGCCCTGCAGCTTTCCAGTTCTTAAGTGTCATGATGGCTTTTTTGATCTCTGTCCTGGAAGGCTTGCTGCAGTTGATGTCAAGGTCTTCCTCTGCAGGCAGAATGTCCGCTGGTGATTCTGGTGTTGGCCGGTTGAGCAATTCTCTGAAATGCTCTGCCCATCTTGCAGTTGTGGTCAGTTGTTTCCCGCTCTTGTCTCTCACTGGCTTTTCAGTCTGTTGGAACTTGTTGGCGAGTTTTTTTGGTGATGGTGTACAGGTCTTTCAGGTTTCCCTGTCCTGCTGCTTCTTCTGCCTGCCCAGCTAGGCTGTCCACATAGTCTTTTTTGTCCTTTTTGATGCTTTTCTTCACTTGTTTGTCCGCAGCCATGTATTCTTCTTGCGCTCTTGCTTTGGATGCTCTGGTCCGACTTGTGTTCAGCTGCTCTTTCTTGACCTTCCTTTCTTCCAGTCTCTGCAAGGTGTCCGCAGAAATCCAGTCTTTGTGCTGGGTCTTTTGCCTGCAGAGAACTTCTTCACAGGTTTCGTGCCACAGTTGTTTGGTGTTTCCCCACTGTTCCTCAATGTCTGTCTCCTCAAGTAGTTCTTGCAATGGCTGGAATCTGTTGGAAAGCTTGAGCTGGAACTGTGCTTTCACTTCTTTGTTGCGAAGTAGTCCCACGTTGTATCTTGTTCGTGGTGTAGTGGCTGTGGCGTGCTTCTTCAGGCGGAGCTTCACTGTCATCAGTAGGAGATGGTGGTCTGATGACACGTCCGCACCTCGCATCACTCTCACGTCTTGGCATGATCTTCTGAACTTCTTATTGATGCACACGTGGTCAATCTGGTTTTCAGTCACATGGTCTGGTGATCTCCACGTGGCCTTGTGGATTCGTTTGTGTGGGAAGATGCTTCCCCCAATCACCAGCTCATTGAGGGAACACAGGTCTGCAAACTTCTCCCCATTTTCATTCATCTGTCCCAGTCCCTGCTACCCCATGACTTCTTCATAGCCTGTGTTGTCACACCCAATCTTGGCGTTCATATCACCCATCAAAACTGTCAGATCTTTCTTTCCCATCCCATCTAGGACTGTCTGGAGATGTTGGTGGAAGTCCTCCTTCTTTTCTTCTTCTGCGTCGTTGGTGGGAGCATAACACTGGATGACGTTCAACTTGATGTTCTTCTTCTTGGTGGCAAACTTGGCTGTGATGATCCTGGAGCTTACAGGTTCCCAGCCGATGACAGCGCGCTGTGCCTCCGGTGACAGCATCAGCCCTACACCCTCAGTGTGGGGAGCTCCCTCCTCAAAATGCCCTGAATACAGTAGTGTCTCACCGGACACCAGTCTCAGCTGTCCCGCCTGCAACCACCTAGTCTCACTTAGTCCTAAGAGACAAATGTTGTTTTTCTTCATCTCTCTTGCTACTTGCATTGTTCTTCCTGCCTCATACATTGTCCTGATGTTCCAAGTGGCAAGTCTTATTGGTTTCCTAGAGTTCAGAAGAGGCGTCGGCCAAGCAGCTTCCTTTCGGCTTTCACTGCCTAGCATCATAATCCTCCTTGAAGGAGGCTCTCCCTCTCCGAGGACATGTTGGTTTTGGTTTGTCGTCGATGCTTCTGTAATTTGCTATTTTTATAGATAGGGTTGTTGGCCCTATGCTAACCCCTTTAGCCTCGGGGAGAGTTGAGTGCTCTTCGTCTGGTCTCTACCCCTTGACCTGTCTGGCTTGGGTGGCCCTACCAGGAGACGAATCTCCCGCCAGCATAGCTCTCAGGGTCATAGAGACACGCAAGCGCCCCAACCAACTTCAAGGTTGCACTCACTGGAGAGATTGAGATACATTATACTATAATTACAATATAGCACGATCCTATAATTACAACACAATTCAAATTACCTAATATACGTTACACAATTAAAAGGATCAAAATAGTGAGTGGTGAGACCTCAACAAGCCAAAGGCTTGTACAAAAGAGGTCCCCTCATGATTTTGTTATTGATTGAAATAATTTAGGTCTAGCAGGCACGGGGGGGGGGGACAATTTACTAAAGTCAGTCTTGAAGGTTTGTGCTTAAGATCAAACGGGAAAGAAGAAAATCATGTAATCGCTTTTTCAAAGTGGCAAGAGTGGAGGAGTTTGAGACAGATACTGGAAGATAATTCCAAATCCTTTTAGCATAATACTCTATAGTTACAGAGATTTTCCTTTTTTCTATACTGCCTGTACACTTCTATACACTCCCTTTACACTATGTTTCTAGGTGAAAGTGAAAGTATAATCTGCAGTTAAGCCAACCTTTCAATATTAGTTGGGAAAAAAAGTTACTAGAAAGTTTATTGCAACACTACTTTGAAAGCCCAGATCTTCTCATTACAACTTCACGCCGATTTGAGTGTGTCATTGAGAAATGGGTGATACCGCTGGATTTTGTGGCTCGAGGGCGTTGTTTATTCCTTTTCGGGAGCCACCGAAAGCGTGCGAAATAAGTTCGGTTCTACTCGGTTGAAAAAAGGTGAGATCTTACAGGGTGTTATGAAGGAAGACTCCGAAGCGAATTCAAAGAACTGGAACAATAGCTCGATTAAGCGGCTTTCCGCCGCGAAGATGTGAAAATATGCTTTTGTTTTTTACGTGTAAATTAACTCCGGGGAATACTGTGCACATTATTTTGGATTTGCGTTTTTCGCAGCATGCTTTCAGCTTTAATTTGTATTTATAAAAACGGAGCATTTTGAGAGCTTCAAAAAGAGATCTCAAGTGATGAATTTGGATCACTGTAGGCCGAGATACAATTTTTTTTGGCGAGTAGCGGTTTCAAACTGCGAAGTATTCAGCTTGTGCGTAGCCATTCCTGGCGCTTGAGAATAAATGCACAGACCACTTGATAAATTAAACTTTCTTTACACGAAAAGGATGAATTCTGATTTGGGGAATCGTAAAAATACTTTTACATGAATTCCAGACCTCTTAAATTCTTTAATTATCACATGTACTATAAGACTTATATAGAAACTGATCGGGTGACGAGACAGTCTGATTATGCCGAGCGGCGCTTTCGGGTCGCCAACTGGTCCTTGAAACATTTCTTGTTTGAGTCGTTCAGTGATTTTAAACTTTTGTTTCCCGCAGAATAAAAAAGGAATCTGATGACTTTTTACTTCCTTCGCAAAACAGAGCAATTCAAATGTTGATGTGCGATATTATTGTGCGAGTGAACCCAGAGCGATTTGAATACGCATGTAATTTCTATTTTGGAATGAAATCATGGTGTCGCGTATCAAGATCGGCTTAAAGTTTTCCGGCCAATTTCTTCAGTCTGAAGACTCACCCATCAACCAAAGTCTGCTGATCCTTTAGATTTCTCGATAGATCAATTTATACAGGCGATTATATCTTATAATTTTGTGTGTTTCGTTCTCCATATTGATGTTTTGATCTCGGAATATTCCTTCAGTGCAGTCATGACGCCATTATGTGTCACGTTGTCATGTCAACCGTCTGGAACTGACCAATGAGGTATCGTATCTTGTCCCTTGTCTCGTGACAGTCACGAAAACAACTCACGGCCAGCGCAATCAAAACATTCCTTAATCTAAAACGAATGACAAACGAAGGAAAACAAAAAAACCCCAGAAACTTAAAGAAATATAAATCAAGGATAAAACGAATAGCGCTGAAATCCTAAATACTCCACTGCTTTTTTCTTAATTTCGCCGATTTGTTCGTGTTCTTGTGGCGCTTTGAAATTGAAAATCGATCGTTCATTACTCGGCGCACTGTAGTTAAAAAAGCGCCGCAAAAGCGAAAATAATGCAAGAGGAATAAATTGTGGATGAATAAATATTTAATGCTTGAGGTCAAGAATTTGTAAATAAGCTTTATATACGCGATCGCGAACAAGATACGGCGGGTTTTTTGTTTTGTTTAATAGTGTGCATAACCAAACGAACAAGAGTTACACACGCGTCGCCGCTACGCTTGGCACTGTTGTTTATTCTCACGAGTTTTCCCTGGGAACTGAGCTTGCCGTTTTTTCAAGATCAGCAACACAGATTTAATAAAAAAATCGTTCAAGCAGGAAATCTGACACAAAAGAAGAGTTTCTCACCTACTTCAAAGGGTTTGCGCTTTTCGGAAATCACTGCATTTTCGGCGAGCACTCGACAATCAGCAAGAACAATAGCTTGAATATATGAATACTCAACGACCCCAAAATTTGGGGTACACACTTAAATCGGCTTGAAGTTGTCATGTAAGCATATCCACAAAGCCCTGCTTTGAAAGCTCAGCACTTCTTGTTTCGGCGATAGACCAACAAGAAGTCCATTGTAACTGTTGACGTTCAGGTTTTAACAACAGCGATGCTTCAAACTTCGAGCTGCGACAACATGTCTCGAGCTTAGCACTTCGACCGACTCGACTAACTCTATCTGAATACTAATGTGTACATTTTTCTATTGCAGTTAAAGATAACGCACATTCTATTTAACAACTATTTCGAGAATTACTATGGCAAAAACAATGACTCCTACTTATAAACAATGCCTTTTGTTCTTTCTCCCCTCCTTGACGGGGTATAGCACAGTCATAGCACATTCAATCCCGCAGAACTCGAAACGACTCAACAGACTTTTGTCCTTAGTCGGACTCCACAGGTACACATTTGGTAATCGGTCTCACGACAGTGTTCTGGCCTACTTGAATTTTTACTACGCGCACGTGTCCATCAGGACCTGGGAATACTTCTAAAACTCTACCAAGGGGCCACTGTGCTCTCGGACAGTCCGGTGAAATGGCCAAAACGATATCTCCAACCTTGAGGTCTGGCTTAGCTTCGGTCCACTTCTGACGCGTTTAGCAGTGGAAGCCACTCCTTTAACCACCTCCTCCAAAAGCGGGTAATTAACTCCTGAACACGTCTCCACCTTTTCCTCGGGTTGAATGCAATTTCGTCAACGGATTTGGGTGCTGCGAGGCCTCCTAACTGACCATGAAGAAAGTGATTTGGCGTCAATGGAGTGACGTCTTTAGGATCGGCTGTCTGGTAGGTGAGTGGGCGAGAATTTAGCAAGGCTTCCACACCTACAAAGGCTGTCATTAGTTCCTCATCATTGACGTCTGCGTTGCTTAGAACTGCACGGATAGCCATCTTTGCTGCTTTTATCATGACTTCATGAACTCCTCCGAAGTGGGGCGCTAAGGGTGGATTAAAGGACCATCTGACTCCCTTGTCGGCGTTCTTGTCTTGGATCGTATTCGAATCTAGTGCGTCTACTAATTCACAAAGTTCTCAGTCAGCTCCGACGAAGTTTGTGCCACGACGACTTACCATTCTGAGAAAATATTTTAGAAAACTGTGTGTCCAAGCCATAAGCCATTTCCAAATGAACAGCACGACTCATTAAGCAAGTAAACAGACATAGCATGAGGCTGACAGGTATCGGGTCGAAGTTTTCCATGCACTCGTTAAGGACGTTTACTTTGACTTGCTCGTATGTTGAAGACAGACGGGGAGCACCAGCTACTTCCTCATTTACATAGGAAACACTACTTGCATCGTCTAACACGGCATTGACTTTCACCTTCCCACCTGCTGACAACCAAACTGGTACAGTTCGGAGCGAGACTAACTGCTGTTGCTGCGCAGAGGCTAGAGTTGTAACATGGGAATGGTCTTTGGTACCCAGTTCAACGTTCAGTTCGTTGTCTTTGCATGTGACGGTCGTAAAAACCCTTGTGGGAGGTGAAGAGAATTTTCAGCGTTGGAAGTCCCATCCTGGGTTCCTAATTCTTCCGGGGGGTGGAGAAGTTTGTGGTGGGTCCTCTTGCAGCCATTCACTCCACACTGTCCTGACCTGGGGACAATCATTCCTTTTGTGGTTGTTTGACAGGCACCGGAACCATAACCTCTTTTCCTTGGCAACACGCCATCTTTCGTCCACATTCGCCACCTTGAATCCTTGACAGACCCAGATTCCGTGATTACGTTGACAGTAGCTACTCTTTCTTTGGGGTTCAGACTGCTCTTGACGACGTTCGTCGGTTTGCTCGGGTTTACGTCTTCCCTTAAACGTAGTAAAGGTGCGGTTTCTTCCTTTAGCACTGTCGATACTTTCTACAGCTTTAACCTGGTATTGATTCTTCAGTTATCCGTTCTCGAAGAGTTTCAAGTGACTCTGGTCGATGGGCCTCTGAGGCCCAACGAAAATATCTTGACAGCATGGACTTCAGAAGTTGTTCCACGACAATAGCAAATAGAAGACTTCCAGGCTCTAACTCGTTCCACCGACTATGTTCACAGAGCGTCACGATTATACTTACAAGAATGTCAGCAAATGTCTCGAGATCCTGGATGTTTCCCTCTTGAAGTGGTTTAACTTTCTTCAACTCTTCGAGGTAATTCTGGACTTGCCTTCCTTTCCCGCCAAAACAACGCTTAAGTATATTCTTCGCCTCTTCGTAAGCTTCTTTGGAGAAACCGAGCCTTGAAATCGCTTCCTTGGCTTTTCCCTCGAAGCAAGATCTTAACCTTATCATCTTGTATTTCGCTGGTTCATCAGTTTGATCCCAATGGTCTCAAAAGCCTCCCAAAAAATGATCGAATTTGGCTTTATCTCCGTTGAATTTTGGCAGCTTAATTCGCTCTAGTTTCCGGTCCACTTTTTCCAAACTTGTATCGGTTGTGTTTTCTGGTTTAAACGGCTCCTCGTAGAGTTTGTCGATGTCCTCAATTCCGCTCGGCTTCGGTAATTTCGGTAATTGTAACTCCACTTGGTTTGGAGTTCTTTCCTCGGAAAAATCGCTCCTTGACAAAAATCGGAATCTTTGAGTGATGATCTTGATTTCTTGACAAAGGAAGATAGAAAGTCTTTCACCGCCGCGATTACTCTATCGGTATCGGTATCTTTTGTTATTTTGTCTATTTCGGCTGCAGAGCGCGCCACGTTTCTTTCATCACCATTGTTCTCGTACACATTCACTAGATCTTCCAATAGTTGTGTAACTTCCAATTTATTTTCTTCGGTGTCTTCTAGAGCAAATAAAATGGCCTCCGTATCCACTGATTCTGCCGACGTCATCCTCACCAGACGCGAATACAGCTTCGTTAATTGCATCTTGCTGACTCACTTTCGACTCTTCAATTGCTCGAGTAAAGCCTCGCTTGTTTCGGCGTTATTCTCTTCTAGTTCTCCTGTTTCCATTTTCCTGAGATATTCGATAAACCTCGCTCTGCTACCAATTGTTTCGACGATACATTCAGGTTTTAATAATAGCGATGCTAAAAACTTCAAGCTGTGACAACATGTCTCGAGCTTAGCACTTCGACCAACTCGACTAACTCCATCTGAATACTAATATATACATTTTTTCTATTGCAAAGTTAAAGATAACGCGCATTCTATTTAACAACTATTTCGAGAATTACTATGGCAGAAACAATGACTCCTAATTATAGACAATGCCTTTTGTTCATTCTCCCCTCCTTGACGGGGTATAGCACAGTCATAGCACATTCAATCCTGCAGAACTCGAAACGACTCAACAGACTTTTGTCCTTAGTCGGACTCCAGAGGTACATATTTGGTAATCGGTCTCACGACAGTGTTCTGGCCTACTTGAAGTTTTACTACGCGCACGTGTCCATCAGGATCTGGGAATACTTCTAAAACTCTACCAAGGGGCCACTGTGGACAGTCCGGTGAAATGGCTAAAACGACATCTCCAACCTTGAGGTCTGGCTTGGCTTCGGTCCACTTCTGAAGTGTTTAGCAGTGGAAACCACTCCTTTAACCACCTCCTCCAAAACAACTATTTCGAGAATTACTATGGCAGAAACAATGACTCCTAATTATAAACAATGCCTTTTGTTCACTTCTCAGTATTTCGTACGTTAAGCCAACACTTGACACTTTCTTAGCCATTGATGATTAAATGACTTTTCCTAGCTTATAGATGCCAGTGCTTTAAATTCCTGCCTTGGTTGTGTGGCAGTTCTTAATTCAATCAGTTGAAGATGGCTCTTCAGTTCACTTTCAAAAATTAGTTTCCTTAGTGCAACTGAATCATCAAGTGCTCTGTGTGCTGAAAGAAATTACAGTTACTATTATTTTTTAATTGTATGTTAGCAAAAATGTTTGCATCAGTTGACTACAATGAGAGGACTCATAGCTTTGTTTTTTAACAAGAATAGCAGAAATACCATGAATACATATATACCATGTGTCTTGAAAATGAAAACCCTAAGATACAAACAACTTGAAAATGAAAACCCCCACATCTTAGGGGTTAGGGGTCTTTGTTTTCAAGACACCCCATGTATATATCAGTGTCTTCATAAGTATTATTGTATTTTAGCTTGCTCACATGCAAAAATTAAAACATGGGACCATGGGTGAACCACAAAAAGAAATACATGTACACTACAGCAAGTTGCTCGTTGACTTTTGTACGTGTAATAGCTTCTAACGAAACTGTTTTTGTTGTTTTGATAAGTGAATCCCTGGCTGCACATCTGTACACATTGTAGAGGCATCTTCCATCCCATCTAACAAGCTGAAAATGGTCTGCTTTGGCAAGTGAATGATGAGCTTTCTCACTGAAACCCTCTCAGCCAAAGAACTATTATTGAAATGTTAACTCTGCAGGTACTCCTGCTTTAGTTACATTGTATCATATTTTTAACAAAAGCCTTGTTTTTATCCTCTCCTTTTTACAGTTCAGTGTTTTGTGAAATACATGACTGAATACAGTCAACTGTATGTAAGCTAAGAAAGAGTTGACTCTAAATAACTTATAGGATGACATACAGTTTTGATGCCATTTTCAAAACACATACCATTGTATGTCTCGGTGGGGAAATATGTTGTGAAAAGGGCTTCCATTCCCACCTTGCTCTTGCTGGTTACCTTCTCAAGTCTTCTAGTAGTTCTGAGCTGTAAGTTTGATACACATTGTTTTGATTGACATTAAGCATACAAAATAATTACATGTAAAATATACATTGCTTTATGATTGTGTAGTGAGAAGAAGTGTTTTTGTATATGGAGAAATTAAATAATAATAAATGTAGCCTTCTTCCTTTTTGATTTCTAAATTAGGAAAAGTTATCAAGGACACGTGCATGTACTCTGACAGGTACACACCTTCATTTCAATAATATGGATATCTTCTATTGCTGATGTCTGCAATGTAATAAATTGTAACTTTTTGCTCCGTTTTTTGTGTTTATACATCTTACACTTCTTAGGAAGACTTTGTTTTCACAGAGGGCCAAATCTCAAATCAATGTGATGATATTAGGCAGGCTACTGAGTAAACAACCAAGGTTTCAGTCCTGCGTTGTCATTCTTTGTATGGTGGTTGAGAATTTGCTGTTTGTTTTTTACCTGTCTCGCAAATTGTAAAGTATCACATCGCGACAGCAAAGCTAGACTAATCAACTGTCTGTCAAGTTCAGCATACAACAAGGGGAAGTCGTAAACAAATTCATTGTGTGCAAGCAATGCTGTGTGTGAAATAAATAATGTGCATTTTAGTCATTCTGTAAAACTTTGTAAAAAAGAGTTATCATAAAAGTTTATGAAATATTTCATTGCCTGTAAACATTTGATGCAAAAATGAACTTGCAGAGGTGCAGTACATGTACCTTTCAATTTTAAAAAATCTAACACTAAAAGATCGTAAAATATTTGTTCTCCAAAACAATTAGTGACAAGGTTGAACATAATGTAATTTAAATCTACTGTAGATTCACTTAACTATTTGTTGCACAACAAGCCAAACCTGGGAAGTAGTTAAGTCTTGTTTGCAAAGAAACCTTTACTACATTGCTGATCCATAATACAAATCTGGGAAGAACTTCAGAAAGCTTGGGCTTTCGTAGGAAGTCTTTTTGGAAAGACCGCATTTTCTTGTTACTGTAAGAAAAGAAAAGTTCAGATAAGGCTTAGGTGCCAATGGATTAAGAAGGTACTGTTCAGAAGTTACATCTGTCCAGTTACTCTCACCAGTTATTACACTTGTAGCACCTTTTCCAGGCTGTTCTGAAGAGTCTTCATTCTCATCACTTGAATCATCACTTGCATCGTCACTTGCATCGTCAGCAATGTGACCAGTATATACTGTTGTGACTAACATATTTCAGTGACTTCATAAACGGTTTCTCTTCCTTATGACTCTTGTGCCGTCTCCTCTACTAGCATTCCTATTAACATAATTAAAAAGTTGAGTTAAAACTTGCATGCATACAAATTTTGCAAGAGTATAAATAACATTTGACTAATTTCAACCCAATACTATCTTGTGTGAGATTTTTTTTACCATTAGAGATAATTTAACCATTTGGGTCTGGCTATTCACTTGGGTGGCAGATATACATGTCTATATTAAAACAATAGTGTTATTCCTCCTAATATCAGGAAAGAGTGATACAAAAAACCCATCTCCATTGCCAATTTGCTACTTGGCAAATGTTCACCACTATTTATGTCCACCTTAGGGAATACCTGAAAACTAGCTTTGCAGCTAAGTGTATTTCCATGTTAACCCATTCGCTCCTACACCGGCCAAAACCGGCCGTACAAGACTCCACTGCTTTAAAAAATTGCAACTTTCTCAATCGCGCAAACATTACCTTAACTATCAGATGTGAGCATTGACTAGGAAGTCTCTCAAATTGACATACCCAATAAACACAAAAACGTCAGTCATTTTTGCAGAAAATCAGCGTTTGAATTTTGACAAGAACAAAAATGACCGTTTTTAACGTCATAGAAAAGCAACAAATATCATTATTTTGCCTTCAGTTTTTTATTGAAATCATCGTTGCAAACCCAAAAGTCAACATTCACAGCAAAATTCAGTCCTAGTTCTACCTTAGAAGTGATTTTTTTTCCTCTTATTCATTGTCCGGGCCGAACTACAGCCTCTCGTTCTAGTGCATCCTGGCCTTGCCTCGATTTTCAACATCACGACCGCACTGCATGCTGGGGAATAGCGAGAATTTTTGACAGGGTTCATTCCTTCCCCCACATATTTCATATTTATACTAAGTCCACAGCCACTCCGACCTACCACCGAAATTTCGCGCTTGTTGTGTTCTTCAGTGGTCGCAACTGCCTAAATATGCCGTGGTACGTCGAAAAATTCATCCAGAGTCGAGTCCCAAGGCTACTTCGTTTCATGGCGGCCATTTTTCCAGTTCAACGAGCATCATGCTCTGCCACTGGTCTCTTCCCAGTTCGCATCATGCCCCCTCTTGCTTCTGTGAGCGTATGCCAGAATATTGCCGGTTTTTTCATCGTGAATGGTTGCGGAACTGTTGTTGGAATAGTGTCCACGAGTGAGGTGAATTAAAAAACCATCGAACTGAATATGTAGTGGATCTCCTCGTGTTAAGACTTCTTTTCTGGTCTCCTTGTCTGCGATCTTCTTCACGTACGGAGCGATCCATTCGATTACATGAATCCCATGTGTCGAGCAAACGTGGTCAACCAAGGTTCCCGAGGATTCTTTCATAATCCTTGAAATATTGACAATTTACGATAAATGACAAGGCGACGAAATTTCTAATTGCTGATCTCGGCCGAGTTGGTGTTTTGATTGAGGTTCTTTCACCAGTGATGCATACTTTTTGCCCACAATGGCTGCAAGTGAAGAATAGTTCTTAATTCAGCCGTGTTGTTTTTTAATAAGCTGAAAATGTACTTGGCATTTTCACAGTCACATGTTTTAATTTCAGTGAAATTGCTTTGAGCTAGCTCATTAATTGCAGTTGTTGTAGCAAGTACTAGGTTCCCTGGTAAAATTTTAAAATTTTCACTCGTCAGATTTTCTTTCTCGTGTTTTGCGTTTTTTAGCGAGTCCTGAAATTCACCCAAAAGATATTCTTGCAGGGACGAAGTCGGATTTACGTCTGTGACGTTTTCTTGGCTCTCTTGTGAACTTAATATCGGCTGTTGCTGTTTCAAAAACTACGAAGCGAAAAACAAAACAAAAGTTGGACACCGGGCGGCCGGCATGGGTAAAGTCGCACATGGGCCACGAATGGCCCACACGGCCAGAGCTTAACCCGGTTTCTGTAGCATGAAGCAACTAGGAATATTGCTACTCCCCCCTGGATGGGATGCTAGTCCATCACAGGGTTACCCCCGGCATTTTGTCGCCGGTACCCATTTTATACACCTGAGTGGAGAGAGACAGTGTGGAGTAAAGTTTCTTGTCTAAGGAAACAACACGACGGCAGAGACCAGGCTCGAACCACCAACCTTCAGGTTGAAAGTCCGACGCGCTAACCACTAGACCACTGTGCCGCCCACGCCCATGCGGCCGGCATGAAGCGCGCGAAATTACCGATCGTTGAGACCGGAAGTAAAATTTCACTCTGCATTGCAACGAAATAGTGTAATGGGCCCTTAACCTACTGACGGTTGTGCTGGCCAAAACCGGCTGTGATTTTGCAATAACACATTTAAATAGAAAGAGAAAGCTTTAAAGAATACTCAGAAAAAGAAGAGCTTTAAGCGATGAAATCTTGCTTCAACGAACTTTATACCCGCGAAGCGGAGTTTTAAACAATTTTCAAAAAGCCGAGGGACTTAACCGGAACAAAGATTACATCTTTCTATGGGAATTTATGTTGACACCAATTTGAGATTGACTTTTTCTTTGTTTTCTCGTTAGTTTTGGGTGTTTCTTGGTTAGCTTTTGTGTTGTGGTGTGGGTATTGTTCAGTGTCTTTTGAATCTTTTGTTTTATGTCAAAAAAGAAGAGCTTTAAGCGATGAAATCTTGCTTCAACGATGAAATCTTGCTTCAACGAACTTTATACCCGCGAAGCGGAGTTTTAAACAATTTTCAAAAAGCCGAGGGACTTAACCGGAACAAAGATTACATCTTTCTATGGGAATTTATGTTGACACCAATTTGAGATTGACTTTTTCTTTGTTTTCTCGTTAGTTTTTGGTGTTTCTTGGTTAGCTTTTGTGTTGTGGTGTGGGTATTGTTCAGTGTCTTTTGAATCTTTTGTTTTACGTCATTTGGTGATCACACTATTCGCAACACCAAGAAACTACCTTAGTTTTGGAGAAATGTTTATAAAACATGCTCAAATTCAGTCGGATTGACATCTTGAATTTCGCCATGTGCTCAGCCAGACAGCTCCTTTATCCGCTAATGGTAAGCTTTTTTGCTTTTAAACATAAATTAACAGATATTTGAATAAAATTTTTCAAAAGAAGATTTTGTTGTCCATTTTTATGTGTTCGTTCATTCATTACATATGCTGAAAAGCGATTTTATGTAAACAAAACAAGACTTGGATTTTATAGTTCTGTCTTCACTTGCGTCGCCTTATGCAAATATGTTCGTATTTTTTCAATTTTGATTTCCAAATCAGTTTATCGGGCAATTTTTGATACGCAACAGGTGTACTTCATTTGGAAATTAGTCATACTAGTTATTCTACACCAAGAAAAGATTGTTTTTGTTTTTGTACGGTCTAAATGTACTGTGCAGACGGTCCAGTAATACTGTTTTTGAAAAATAGCCCAGTCGTCAATCTTAATTCTTGTGCTTCTGACCTTTCACCTTAGTTAAGCTTATCATCTGCTTTCTGTCCAGAAAGCTACACTGTTAGGCTTAGCCTATCTATATATATATTAGTAATAGTAGTAGTAGCAGTTGCAGTTGCAGCAGTAGCAGTAGCAGCAGTCGCAGTCGCAGTCGCAGTCGCAGTAGCAGTAGCAGTAGCAGTAGCAGCAGCAGCAGCAGCAGTAGTCATAGTACACATGTAGTAGCAGCAACAGTGGTAGCAGCAGCAGTGGTAGCAGTAGTGGTGGTAGCAGCAGCAGCAGCGGTGGTGGTGGTGGTGGCGGCCGTAGTAGTAGTAGTAGTAGTAGTAGTAGTAGTAGTAGTAGTACTTCTTTTAAAGAGGGTAACACTAAATAGTGAAAAAAAAATAAACAAACTTGTGGCTCTCGATTCAAAATATACAAATTACATTAACAATACATTAAGTAATGCTCCACATAAGAACGATAGCAAACTTCATTGTTCTGCGGCATTGGCTCTTTCCCACATAGAATATCTTTGATTTCAAGAATAGAGTAGGAGCTGATGGTTAATAATTATATTTCATTATAAACAAAGAAAATCCATTTGCGTCAAATAAATTTTAGGAAATGTTCGTGCTTAACCAGTCAGAATAGCAGAAGACAATAGCTAATAATTTTGCTTCTTTGATGAAGTTTCCCAAATACAGTATCTTTTAAAAATTGCATGTGGTGTGATTGGTTCTCAAATTACTTGAAACCTTAAAAAAAATTAAACAAAATGCACCTTGAACCTTAACCTTTTAGCGGTTTTTGAGTCTAGGCCAATGAGATCACTAGTTGTCACAATGAAAATAGTTGACATTCCATCATGCATTGCAGTTCAGCGCTATCCTTCTTATGCGGATCATTACTTAAATAACAAAACTTTCCCGCATTCCTGTGAACAAAGGCACCAACTCGAGGCTGAGGTGGACAAAATACAGTTGTTTGAATGAAATTGTCCACCCAAGCCTCGACCTCGTTTCATTGTATGTGCTCACTGGAGTGGAATGCGGGAAAGGTCTATTGATATATAAAATTCTAAAAATGTAAAACCAAGTTGGATAAAAAATAGAAAATCTAAAATGACGAAAGATAAAATATATAAAAAAATTAAAAAAGGATTAAAATGAGGTAACAGTTTCTGCCTGTTGAGAGTTCCCTATAAAAGAGAGTTGTGATTGGCCAGAGTGATAACTTTGGTTTTGGTTTTACGACACTCCATTGAAAACTGCTTTACTACACTTCATTTTTGCAGTGAACGTTTCAACGTCAACGCTGGAGAAAGTTATTAGAAAACAGTAGTGGATGAAGACCCCAGTTGTTTTGTGGTTTGATCTTTTCATAATTTTTTAAGGGGCTGGGAGGGGCAACCAGAAAACCTTCACTGGAGAGGTAGGGACATTTTCTGTAATAAGGAAATAAATAGTGTTGTGCCTCAAATAAACGTCCGTGCAAAGCACAATTTGAACACATTAGCAAGCACTCTTATTTCTATGTTTCTACTGACGAAAAACTAAGCACACTGAATGTGAAGTTTTAGCATGGCGATGAGACAGACTGTAAACACAACTGTTAACTTACAAACATTTGCTCCCAAGTACGTAACTAAAAAAAAATTTGAGACACATGCAAATATCTTTCCCGGCATTAGTAACCGTGTGCCATAAAGATACTTTTAATTGACCAACGCGGTTGTTTATTCATTCCTCGCATTTTTTTCTCGCACCACACAACTCGTAAAATATCCGCATGTATTATCAGTTGAATCATGTTCGATTTAACAAATTTACACCGGTTTTCCGTGGTGTGGAGTCTTATTTACCACGATTTACGTCATCACATGGTCAAAATGTTGTGGACTCACGAGGCGCAGCCGAGTGAGTCAGCAACAAATTTTGACCATGTGATGACGTAAATCGTGGTAAATAAGAGTCCACACTACGGAAAACCGGTGTAAATTTGTTTTTTACAACAATATTTAGAAAAAAAACACAAGGAAAAATCGAAGTCTTGTTACAAAACATGACAGCAAAGAATGAGCAAGCGTTGTCTATAACTTTCTCGCAATCTGATTGGTGTTTTTCAAGTGCGCGTGATGTTAGCGTCAGCACCGTTGTCTGGACTCTCATTTACCACTCACGTCGACCAACCAGATTGCGAGTTTAGCGGCAATTGTGTTAAATTTTTTTTCCTTTGCCTCACTTTATGGTAAAGGCGCTGTCACACTAGGCAATGTTTCGTGCAACTTGTCTCGCAATTTTGTTGCGACACAAGTTGCATGAAAAATTGCCCAGTGTAACATACCCCGCAACAAACATTTCTTGCGATTTTTTTGTTGCCGCAATCGTTGCGAGAAGTAGAAGTCGGTTCTACTTCTCGCAACGATTCTCGCCACGCCGCAACGAATTTTTCAAGCGTTGCGTAGTGTGACATGTTTCCTGCAACTTGTGTCGCAACGTTTTGCGACTTCAGCCAATGAAATTGCTCCTTTCAGCGCATGTGCATTACTGTCTCAAAACAAAATGGCGGCTGTAAGTGACTCTGTTGCCACGTCTGTATTAAGAATGACAGATTCGCAAAAAAAGGGGCTTATTGAAGCATTAAAAGAACGCCCGTCCCTTTGGGATACATCTTTAGCAGTTTACAAAGACAAACAGAGGAAACTCGATGACTCGCAAACCCTTTCGCAGCAATGTGAAGTGCCAATTGAGGAAATCAAGAAACAATTGCACAGTCTTCGCACATCTATGACCAGAGAGGTCAAACGAATGCAACAAGATGTCACGTATGTATCTCGATGGAAGTTTTTTAAAGATTTGGAATTTTTAAAAGATGAGATTATTAAAAGTTTGAATGATAAAGAGGAAAGGGAATGGGAGGATGATGAAGTGGAAACACTCGTTGAATTTTACAAGGAGAACAGTTTCCTATGGAATCACCACTTGACAGAGTACAAAGACAGACAATTGAGAGAAGCTGCACTGAACAAACTGGTGGAACAGTTAGATGGTAGATCTCAAGATGACATAAAACAGCAGTGGCATTCACTGAAAACAATTTTTGACAGAGATGACAAGAGAGTAGAAGGCAGTAAGCGTTCCGGCACTGGGACCGACTCTGTTTATAAACCAGCTTGGAAATATTATACGTTGATGCAGTTTACCAAAGAATGTAAAGAAGTTGATGATTCTGTATGCACGCTTACATCTACCTCAAGTACCAACTCAGAAACTAATTCCCAGATACACCCTGCCACAAAAAAGCGTAAGAAGGAAAAAGCACAAGAGTTGCAAGACACAAGAGCAGAGTTGTGGAGGCAAGCAATTGATGCGTTGAAAACACCTCAGTCTGAAAATAGATATGCTTCCCCTGGTGATAAAGAACTAACTGCATTTGGACAGTTAATTACAGAAACCCTATCTAGGTTCTCTGAGATGCAACGAGTTGTTGCAAAAAAACGAATCAATGATGTTTTGTTTGAGGTAGAAATGAGTGGGGGTCATTCTATTCCATATGGGTTTTCAGAATCACCATCACTTCCAATTCCCCAGTCATCAAGATCTTTCATTAATACATATCACAGTCCTAATTATGTAAGGAGCCCCTCACCTGCGGGTTCAATGACCTCAATGCTGTCACATGATGGAAGCCAGGTTGTAGATCTCAATTCATATCCATGAACAGTAATATCTCTTGGCTTTGGTGTACAAGTGTGTAAGAGTTTGACACCCTAGTTTGTTTTTCTTGTTCTTGTTATAATAGTCATAGTTTGACACTGTTGATGTTTATTGTTGTTTGAAAAAGAGTTAGGTCATGCTATTTTGGGCTATTCTCACTGTATTCTGTTAACAGTTTCATTGAAATGGAAGCGTGATCACAAGATGAAACAGTATCGCTGTGCTTGTGCTTAAGTTTGTACTATTGCTTGCATTGCTAAAAAAATGCCACAAAGTAGCATGTCAGCTCTGTAGTGAGAGGGGTATTTCTCAGAATTTTGGTTAAGGGGGCATGAGTCTCAGAACTTGAAGTTTTGCCCACTCAGCTTTAATGTTTGTTGCCCTATTTGCAAAGAATATGTGACATTTACTCTGGATAAATTTTCTTTTAAATTAAGACATGTGTAGGATCTCAGAATGTACATAATTACATCTAATTACAATGTACTGTAGTTGTTTTTTTCATCAGAAGCCATTGTAAGTAGATGTAATTATGAACTCTCTGAGATCCTACAGCCATACAACACAACATGCCATGACTGCTGTTGTAAATTAGTGACATACTGTATGATTAAACTGGGTTTTGTCGACATAAATTTAAGTTAAATGTTACAAGTGGAATCATGTTAAATTAAACAGTAGCTATTGGATACAAATGTTGAGTTATAATCCATCTTACTACTTTTACAACAATTTTTCTACAGTCTGAACAACTCAAAATAGCCAGAGTCATTTGATAATGCATTGTTTACACACTTAACATATGCAATGACGCATTGCAAGTTCAAATTTAATGGAACATGCACTCAAAATTCAGAGTCAGGCTGTCAATCTGCCTATAGAAGGGTTTATCTGCCTGGCAAGCATTTTCAGTCTATTCCACACATTCTCCATTGCCAGGAAACAACCCCCTCATTGTAAAAATAATCCTTGTATTCCTCACGAATATTCTTTGCAACATTGGTGAAGTTGTTGCTACAAGTGGGAAAAAAATCCATCCAAGAGGAACATGGTGGATCATTTCTCCAGCTGCCTGAGGTGATCTCACCGGTTACATTGTCTTCTGAATCTGCTAGAATGGATGGCATGTCTGGCCTAAGAGGAAATTAAATGTCATCGTGTTTAGTGGTTCACCTTGACAAATATATCTGAGAATTAAACTGCAATTTAGAAAAAATGTATAAATATAAAATCATTATTTTACCTTAAAAAATTGTGTAGCACTAGTATGGCTAGAGTCATCTTGACAACTTTGTCTGGCTGCAGAAGAATAGGGGCTCTGAGTACTCTCCACATATTTGCCAAAATGCCAAAACCATTTTCAGAGATGCGTCTCATCCGCGAGAGGCGGTAGTTGAACACTCTCTGTTCATTTGTCAAATTGGAGCGAGGATATGGTTTCATCAGGTAGGTTGTGAGTGGAAATGCATCATCTGTTAATACATATGGGATGGGTTTAACTCTTCCTGTAAGGGGTTTGGCTGGTGGAAGACATAGTGGGTTAGTGTCACTGGCAAGTAACTTCTTCATGCTGCTTCTTTGCCAAATTCCACCATCTGGAGCTCGGCCATTTGTGCCCACGTCTGCCCAAAGGCATTCGTAGTTAGGGCCAAAAATAGCCAGCATTATTACACTATTGTTACTTTTGTAGTCAAAGTAGTGTGACCCTGCATTGAAAGGCTGCTGAATAAGAATTCTTTTCCCATCTATCGCTCCAACTCCATTGGGAAAATTCCAGCGGTTTTCAAATGCTCTCGCCAGTGACAACCACTCCTCTTCACTATTTGGTGTCTTCAAGAATGTCTTTCCGAGGATTTCAAATATTGCTTCGCAACACTCAATAACAATGGCAGAAATCATAGTTCTACTGATTCGAAAAGAGTACTCCAGAGATTTGAAGGTTTCGCCTGTCGCCAGATATCTCAGCGTAACAGCCAGCCTTTCAGCAGGTTTAATGCTTGGTCGTAATTTTGTATCTTGCTTAGTTATACGGTGCGAAACTTTATCGAGTAAAAACTGGAACTGATCACTGTTCACTCGAAAGAAATCTCTGAAACCTGCAGCATCCTCTAAAGTAAGCTCTCTCGCCAGCTGATGAAATGCCCCTCTTTCTTCTCTTCTTGCCATCCAGGGCCTGACCCAATTAACGCGGTTTCTCTTGAATAAAATTTCCTCGTCTTCGTCATCGGTTAATAAATCGACAAGTACCAGCAAAGCAAAATGTTTACGTTTTGCATTCGCCATATTGGATTTTAGCGCCAATTATTTTGTAATCGTACCAGTCCTCTCCGCTGTTCGTCACCGTCGAGCGAGACAAATTGCAAGAAACATTGCCAAGTGTAACACCCTCCTGGCAACTTGTCTCGCAGCATCGCAACGCACGGTTTTTAGTTGTTGCGAGACAAGTTGCACGAAACATTGCCTAGTGTAACAGCGCCTTAATGATTCTGAGACAAGGGAAAATAAAAATTAAACTGGTTTGAAAACTTTTAAACCGAAGAGAAATTTGAACCACAACACATTTTCACCCTTCACAGTGAAGATAACACTGATATCTTCACTAACCGCCTCCTGGTTAGAGCTCAGTTGATAGAGCACCGGTCTGCAGAGCGGGAGGTCTCGGGTTCGAACCCCGGCCGGACCAACACTCAGGGTCTTAAAATAACTGAGGATGAAGGTGCTGCCTTTGCTATGACATCGGCAAATGGTTAGACCTTCACGTGGCTCGGATGACCACGTAGAAATGGCGGTCCCGTCTCCCATGGGGACGTAAAAGAACCACTGAGGACGTAACAAACCCTGGCTGTGACCACCCTCAGTGTCAGTACTTGTTCATGGGTGGGGTGGGTCTGATTGATTGTGAAGCGCATTTGAATATGTATATAGAATTTGCGCTATACAAATGCATATTATTATGAGTTTAGATATTGTTTTCAGCAGTGGAAGAAATCCTTGTAAAAGTAACAATTTCAAACACAGAACAGGGTAAGGTATTAGTTTTAAGATAAATTGTTATACAGATCCCATTCAGTACGTTATGATTTAGTATTCATTGCTGTTAAATTAGTAATGGTAAGTCACATACACCTTATTCCAAAATGGCGGCCATTTTATTATTCTTTTATATTCATGTAAATTAGCCCTCTTGGCCTCGTCAGCATGTAGAAAATACAAAGGAATTTTCAAGCGAAAATGAGGCCAAGAGGGCTAATTAACATGCGTATAAAAGAATAATAAATTGGCCGCCATTTTGGAATAAAGTGTATTGTCTAGTGTGGGAATGAATCACAATAAAATTATCAGTGTTTCAGAGAACAGCAAGCACAAAACAAAACTAAACAAAGTATAAAACAAACTAACAAAATGTGAACACTGACAATACACAAACTAACAAAATATTAACTCACAATTACTAGACAGGATCTCTCAGAAAACATTACATTTGTCAACAAATTATCGCCATTCCTTGCAAGTAAAATCTTGGACACAATGATCTCTCCAATTTTGTCATATAACAGGGAAATCTGGGGTGTATACACAAAACCTGATTTTAAGTCTTGGGACAGTTCACAGATTGAAAAAGCCCATTTACAATTCTGCAAACGTTATATAGAAGTAAGCAATAAGGCATCAAATGTGGCATGTAGAGCTGAACTTGAACTAATGGGGCAGTTTTCAATTGAGTGTGAAAAGTAACTACACAATTGCTTTGGTTTTTCATTGCTACACTTTGTGATTGGCTTAAAAATCCCGCGCCACTTTCGACCAATCAGAAGTAAAACCAGAACCAATCGTGACTTGCTCGCACGCGTTTTTCCGCGCTTGGCGCCGCCAACACGTAATTGCTTCGAGCTCTGATTGGTTCATTGGATTGTTTACGACTGCTGTGATTGGTCAGAGTAATTAATTTGGTTTTGGTTTTACCACACGCAATTGAAAACTGCTCTAAGAAAGTAATTAATTACACCTTATATCTTCAAAATCAAGGACAATAACTCTGTTGTTAAACAGATCTATTTAATGTCGGCAGATCTTTATTCCTCCGGCAAAAATATTCTAATCTTATGAGGATGTCCGAATTCTATAATCAGCCTGATTTTGACTCTATTTTCTTAACTGTCGCTAAGATCAAACACTATGTAAACTTAATGCAACAAAAGTATATTCTATATTGGCAACATACTATTCAACATTCTTAGAAAATGGTCACACCCACTTAGCCAATCAGTGCCCAGTATTTGTGTGCTCTATATCCCATAAACTGTCTTAAATTATGTAAAGAGGCGGGGGCTTTGAAGCCCAGGGAAATTGTGGGGTAAAATAACTACTCATTAGTAAGCTCTATATAGAACATACTAATGAATTCTTTTGTTTTCCTTTGCCTTAAAGCCTAATTAGTATGCTCTATATAGAGCATACTAATGAGTATATAGAGCACTACTAATGAATTACAGGCTGCTAATTTAAACAAAAACAACAATGACAATTTTATTTGAAGTTTTCGCTTTACATAACTTAAGCAAGAGATTAATCACCAAAAAAACAACGAAATTCGACTTAACAATTTTTAGGAAAAATTAAACGAAAGACTGGGTCTTTCTGCGTGTACCAGTACTTATTGTCTTCTATTGTTTGTGAGGTATTGTATTTTTGGTCTTGTTTTGCATTTGTATTATTGTCGTTCTTTGTTCCTTTTGTTTTACGTCATCTATCCTCCGGTACACACCGAAACAACCGAAAGACTGGTCTCACCGTGCTTTGGAATTCTGTCTCTTTCTGTTTGCTCAATTTCGTTCACTGACGTAGACTTTTGGAAACGTGCACTTTTGTCGAATTCATATCATCCCCCAAGCACTCGGATATGTCTACGCTCTCAAAAGCAAGTAACTCTTGAGTGGCAAGGACGGCCTCAAGTAATGAATAAATAAGTTAATTAAATAGCGAAGTTCGATTAAACCCTCCATGTTTTCAGGGAATCCTGCGTTCTTTTTGCAGCTGTATTTGGCAAAAGAATACGCAAATGATGTTCTGTAACTGGTCTAACTGGAGTGGTCTGTTGCTGAACTTCCTCTCTGCCATCAGTTGTGTCTTACGACATGTACTGAATATTCAAGGGTAGTACAGATTCATGCAGACATATGTACCAAGTTGTCTTAACCGCGAACACATTGATGGTTAAAAATGAACTTTGTTTATTATGAACGGTAATGTAATTGCTAGTAATGACTTTCGACTGTATTATTGATGAAAATGTGTTTCCAAAGGCATAATAGACTTTACAATAAAAGATCAAAGGCTCCTTAGAGCCAACCCGTGAATTTGAAATGCTAACGCGTAAGGCAATAATTGCGGTAAGCTTATGTTTTCACTCTGTCACGGTTCAATATATATATATATTTTTTATTAAACGTAAGGATTTTTGACAAACGCAAAAAATAAAAACACAGTACATCACTTTCATAATGTTCAGTCCGAAGAAGAAAGAAAAAAAACAGAACGCCCCGAGCGAGATTCGAACCTGGGCCTTTCGGCTGTAAGTCCGCGATTTACACCACTCGACCACCGTGACCACTGACTTGTAATCAGATAAATGTTATTACTTGAAGGCAGATAACCATCAAAACGCGTGTCCCAGTTGAAAATTCCTTTTAGATCGATTTTAACGTTGCATTAAAGACTCCAAATGCGAAACATCTTTAAGCTTATTGTTGTTTATATTCGTTTACACCAATTTAGTTATTGTTATCGCTGGATTCACGCTGTTCTTGTTACAAAATGCATTTGTAACAAAGCATTACGTCACTAAGTTTACAGCTGATGGAAGGAGTGAGCGAGTGAGTGACTCATTTGCATATCTGTAGTCGTTACCGATAACCCGTTCATTACGCATGCGCGTATATTCACGGGTTAAAAATGACATTCCAATGATGTTATTGAAGATGCATTAGCGTGGTAATTGCGCAAATGAACCAACAGATGATTGAAATGAACTTTTCTCCGTGAAAATGTTATTCCTAAGATGTTATTGATTTACAGTAAAATAAAATGAATTTCTTTTTTCCGTTAATGAAGGGCAAAAGGTGTATATGAGGCTGAAATTTGACTTTTACCTGGTTCTTATTTGCTTGAGTTCAACAGCCAGTCAATGAAGTGGAGATGATCAGAACAGTGTTTTCGTTCGCGAAATACTCAACCAGGCGCCATGGCTTTACAGGTACGGTACAACAGAGAGAGGAGAAGCGTGGTCAAAGATTGCTGACAATTTGAATGCCATGGAAAAACCAAGCTTTAAAGTCACTCAGAGGTCAGTTAGAGACAGGTATTCACACATGGAAAAAAAAAACACAAGACCAAAGTTGCACATGAGGAGCGAGCAGGTGGAATCTCCCCAGAAGAATCTGAAGTTGATCAGGCGATGGAAGAAATAATTCAGCTTTTCTAAGAACATGACCGGCAAAACGAGAAATTGTCGGACGAAAAGAAGAAGAAAGCAGAATATGTGGCTAAGGCGTAAGAAATGAGAAAGCAATCGCTAGAGGCTTTTGAAGGAAACTATAAAAGGAATGAGAGCGAAAAGCTGGAAAAGCCACCGAAAAAGAAACGAGCCAGTGGCTCGGACACGATGACTTACTTAAGAGAGGTAAGTGAAGTGGAAAGTAAAAGACGAGTTACAATTGAGGCGACAGGAAATAGCGAAACAAAGCGAGTTACAAAGAGAAGAACTGAAAGAGAAGAAGCAAGAGATAGAGGACAAACGAAATCAAAATGAAGCCATGCATCAACAGCAGTTACCGCTTTTGATGCAACAGCAGCCTACTGTTATGATGGCTTTACTGGAGAAGGCACTTGCTGCTAAGAAATAATGTTAGTGACATTGTTACACATGTTGACAATTACATGTTTTATATTGGCCACAATAGATTAAATGTTGTTATAATGACCACAAATCATATTTTTATATTGGTCACAATAGTTTTATATGTTGTTATAAATATGGCCACAAATCATGATAGTTTATATGTTTTATTTTGGCCACAGTAGTTTTATGTGTTTTATAATGGCCGCAAATCACAAGAGGTTATGGTATGTTTCTATATGGGCCAAAATAGTTTTATATTTTTTTTATTGGCCACAGTAGTTTTTTATTGGCCACAATGATTTATATGGAATCTTTTAATGATGGTCACAAGAACATTTATCATACCTTATATATAAAGCAATGTTCTCATTAAATGTCAGGAACTGACCATTTCAATTGTGTTTCTGTTGCATGGTTGAGAAGGGGGGAAACCATTTTTCTGTAGTATAAAATGTGAATGGGATTTTTTTTTCAGATAAAAGTCTCCATGGAATTTTATAGCATGAATTTTCTTGTGTCCGTTGTAGAGCACTCGCTGGTTGGTTTCCGGACGTGAGATAGGTCTGACTGTTCCATCCACAAAAGCCCAGCAGTTTTCCAGTGTAGCACCTTTATCGTGTATAGCACCGGCAAACCTTTCTACATTTGCACGAGAAAACCATGGTTGGTTTAGATCATACAACAAATGACGCTACCTATCGTAAATGAAGTCCACAACATTATTTGTAATCATACAGATTTGCGGTATAGACCGTGAAAACAAAGGAACCATATCAGCATAACGGCATGGATATGCAAACCGCTTTACGTACATCGCAAGTGCCTCTACTTTATCAACAACAAGGCCGTTGTAGCACTCAATTTCATCTGGTAAGCCCAAGACTTCAGTCAGCCTTTAGATGTCGTTTCTATAAAACCCGAACATCGTTTGACATTCATCATCGCACAATTTATCGATATCGAAGCGTTTGCCTGCACACGGCATTTCAGTATTCTTTGACTTGTTCAAATCATACAAGAGAATAAACTCCTCATCGCTCAAGAACAAGGGAGCTTCCCTAATCTTTGGCATTTCGTCTACTGACCGACCGACCTGAACGCGTAGCGATAAAATGGCCGATCCCGTCGACGACAAGGGCAACGTCTCGACCCAGTCCCTCGGAGTTGACGTCGGCGTTCTCGTCGTCTTTTCGTAAGGTCCCTAATCTGTTATCGACTGAAACCGATGTCACGTAATTGTAGTTTTGCTTTCTTCATTTTCTTATTGTAGTTTCTTAATTATGTTAAGCTTTTGCAATACTGTACGAATTTTGTGGTCATGCAATTAGAGCTATTTTGTTGTTGTCGTTCGTCGCTAGTTCGCGGCTCTCGTGTCGCCGATTCAAGGCTGTGTCTCTTGTCGGAATGTACCCCTAACGGGGCATCGTTGTTGCTTCCTTATTTACTATTGTATTTCTGTACATTAGAAATTAACATGAATACGAAACTCACTTGACTGGAAATTAAATTTTCATGCTGTTGTGAACTCATGGCTCTGTTTCCAACGCCCCAGTGTGTGTTTGTCACGTAATCACTTTGAGATGATTGTGTCATCTCATATTCATATTTCGTAAGATTGTATGACATCAAAGGGATTGTGTGATGTTCGACCGTGCAGGGGAGGGAAGGGGTTCATGTAACTCTCGACGACACTCGTGGTCATGCGGGTAGATTCCAGCTAAATGCGGGGCTGGTCTATATTTATATGCGGGACTCTTGAAATTCATAACGAAAATGCGGGGTGGCTTCAAATGATTTGGTGGGGAAATTCTCTATACATCTGTTTCTAGTCACTTCATAGTATTTAAACCAGGTTACCCTGTGATGGACTATCATCCCATTCATTACATAATATAAAGTTATCTAGGGTACAGTTACTCACCATGGTTTGAAACCAGTCTCAAATTACTTTTTCCCGAGATTTGCTTGGACAAGGC
Organism: Cladopsammia gracilis; assembly: GCA_022457155.1. Classification (NCBI taxonomy): domain Eukaryota; kingdom Metazoa; phylum Cnidaria; class Anthozoa; order Scleractinia; family Dendrophylliidae; genus Cladopsammia; species Cladopsammia gracilis. The sequence goes on from JAJGOT010000038.1 coordinate 28,968, forward strand.
TTCAAGGGCAACTTGTAATGGTGATGCTATGACACAAGATTGGTAGGAATGCTGATGTATGGCGAAAATTATGCCAAAACCAGGCAGGCCTTTTTTACTTCAAAGGTCACCGCCCCAGAATCTCCTAAATCTGCGAATTTCTCCTGTGTTCCATCGTCTATGCACAAGCAGTTCTTACACCATTTTTCTGGACAAGATATACATATACATGGACCATTCGCTCTCACTTCAGACTGACTTGGTTGTCATTCTGCATATCTTTGACAGGAGTGATAACGTATCTTTACATTAAGCAATCCATCCCCAAGTATTTCAAATTTAGGTTCATGGGACTTAGAACTCTCAATCATAAATGTTGGTGTAGCAATTCCACCTAGACCAACATGACGGGATGTTGTGGTGTATAAAGTTGTCCAGCCACTCTTGCACAGCTCTTCAGCATTTGACATGGCTTTAGTTGTTGCTTCACTGCAGTCACCGCTTATGCGTTTTCCGGTGTTAATCATTTGAGCTGTCTTCCTCTCTCTCAAACTGTTGATTTCATCTACAGTCAACTTAGCAATGGCAGCATCGACGAAGTATTCTTTGCTATTCCATCTCACATTGCCACTGAAACCAGTCGAGTAGTTCCTGCGACTCTGGGTAGCTTCAACAAAGCTTTCTGAAAATCTTCTTCGTGGTTCTGTATTGACATCCTCTCCCACGTGGAGCAATTAGAGTTGACGTGGTTTTTACTCGTGGCGGAGCACACGAGTTGTAAATCCAGCTCTGACTTTTCTTTTTCTTTTTTCGTGTCACATTAGCGCATGCAAATTTATGCACGCATATTTCAGTTTATGTCAACGACTATATGGCTTTCAGCCATGAAATACTGCAAAATCACTCCGTGTGTTAACTTGAGAAGCAACATAAAGAACTACAGCGTACAATTGCACGTTTTCAAGACAATTCAAGGCGTTCATGGATGCATAGGACCGTTTGATACTGTGTTCGCCGCTTATTCCTGTGCGATTTTTGCTCCGCAAGTTTTGTGTCTTATATAACTTGCTATTTGATCGAGCTTACTGCGCCTTTCAATAACATACGGAATTTGAAATTCAAATTTCCACCAACGGTTACGTTTTACACTGCTGTCAATCATCTTAGCTTACCTCTCAGGAAACAGATCTTCACTTCAATGAGTTCAAAAGGTCACGTCCGTGCATAATGATTGGTGGATTTCGATCCATTTTGTTTGTTTCTTTTTTGCATGGTCCGTTGGCTTTCGTATTAATTATGATTGACGGCAGGGAATAACGCAACCGTTGGTGGAGATTTGAATCTCAAATTCCGCATGTTATTGAAGACGCAGTAAGTGTCGGCTACTGAATGTAGTGAATGTAGTGTAGTCTTTAATTAATTTAAACCCGTGTATACGTGAAAGCGTAATGAACGGGTTATCGGTAACGGTGGCTAAATAAAATTCACTCACTCACTCGCTCCTTCCATCAGCTTTAAACTTAGTGAGTAAAGGCTTTGTTATGAATACGTTCGTTTTGAAGAACAACGTGAATCCAGCGATCACAATAATTAATTTGATGTAAACGAATATTTTTTTTTACATTTTTATTTACATTTTTAAAGTTTACATTCCAGCAAATGATATACAAAGTAACAGTTAAAACTATTATTACAGCATAAAATTAAACACTTATAACTTAATTAAAATAATAACTAAACACTTTTTACTCAACGGTCTATAAAAAAACACAGGACAAAAAAAACACAAAAAAATAAACAATGTAAAAAGGCTAAGGGAAAATTTTCAATAAAGGGAAAATAATCAATTTAACTTCTCCATTTTATATTTAAAGAGAACATTATTAATAAATTCCGATATAATAATTGGATTTTCATTTAACTTGCTTGAGTAGATATAGTATTTCATAGAAGGGTATAATTGAACTTTCTCACGACACATTCAGCAGCGTGTTGCTCAGATAGACCAAACAAAATTTCTTCTGGCACAGGGTTAAAGTTAACATTGTTAGAGGCGTTGAACTAATTCACCACCTGGCGGACAAAACACTTAGTAAATTGGCATTCTATGAAAGTATGCTCAATCGAGTCAAGCTCTCCACAATACAAATAATAGCCACTGTCTTTGATTCCATATCGAAATAATTCCTTTTTGGTGACAACGATTCGATAAAGAAACTTGAATTGAAACTCTCTTGACTTATTTTCTCTAGCCAATTTTGGGACAGCCTTAGATAGATAGATAGATAGATAGATAGATAGATAGATAGATAGATAGATAGATAGATAATCTTTATTTATCCACAGACAATTCATCAGCTATAAATAATAAAAACATTTAAAATATATCGATATCAACATGCATTAAGTAAATAAGATACTATTATAAAAACTATACTTAAAACCTAAGCCAATTATCACTATCTATTTGGAATAATTCATTCCATCGCTCTGTACCAGTTGGAGTCGATCTATGTAATTTGCTATTCAACAGCCGATAAAAATCTTATGATTTTAATTTCATTAAATCTATCTCTGTATCCCTATCAAGTTGGAAAATTGTGGAACCTTCCACGTAACTTGTTCCTATTGTATTTTCTGTGTTTTTCACTTTGTTTAGTAAATGATTCGGGATAGCACTTAGCATTTGGTAATACTGGAGAAAGTTGGTTTTGCAGTTGTATTTGGCAAGAAATTCTTGGAAGGTGAGATATTGCCCAGATTCATTTAACAGATCCTTGACTGAAACAATACCTTTGCAGAACCATGTTTTGAAAAACACTGGCTTTCTGTCTATTAAAATGTCCTTATTATTGAATAGAAGAGTCTCTGTCATAATTAAAGTGATAAAGAGATTTAAGTTCAAATATAGACAACAATAAGCTTACAGATGTTTCACATTTTGAGTTTTTAGTGCAACATTAAAATCGATCTAAAAGGATTTTGCAACCGAAACACGCGCTTTGATGCGCATCTACCTTAAAATAATAAAATTTAGTCAGTATTGAGCATGTGTTCCTCGATAGCGTAGTGGATTGAGATTGTAACCTAGCCCCGGAAGGTTCGAGTTCGAGTCTCCCTAAAGTCCTATTTTTTTTTCTTTTTGTTTTTCTTTCTTTGAGCTGAGTGATGTACTGTGTTTTTTTCCTTCGTCAAAATCCGTACGTTTAATTTTTTTAAAAAAATATCGAACCGTGTCAGTGTTAAAACGTAAGCTTACAGCAATATTGCGTTATGCATTAGCATTTCTTCTTCACGGGTTTGGCTCTTAGGCTTATGTCTCCGTAAAAGCAATCAAAACACTCGGGAATCAATGCTGCAATGAGTTAAAGGCGCCACGAATTCAAGCTGTGTACAGCTTCGTCTTTAATTGATTTTAGTTCTTCAAATTTCTCTGACAACGCTCCCGACTATGTAAGGTCTTTCAAGCTACCAGATGCAGTGTTTTCCTTTATAAGCTCTCCATATTCACTTAAATGATATTTTAGATAGTTCAGGTGGTCGTTCAATCCAGGATGAATAATTTCTGATTTCTTCGAGTGTTTCATCACATGATTACAGGACAGTGCATACAAGGTACCGCTATCTTCCCAAGGTCAAGGTCACCCAAGGTCCCGGATGGTCACCCAACTTCCCGGATGGTCACCCAACTTCCCGGATACTTCTCCTTGTACGCCAATGCTTGCGCCCAAACAAAGTACCTCACTCTGCTCTTGAGCCTTATTTGGCCTCCATGGGTCACACGTTCTGAACCAAAATCCATCCACAACATCCACAGGGAAAGGTCAAAGAGTGTGTGGAAATTCAGACTCGCCGACTGGGACGAAACCTTTACCAAGAACAGAAATCGTTATACATGGTTTCTCCGTGATTTTAAAGAGGCTTGCACCGAGGTCACATTGCGATGTTGGTCAAGTATACGAAGGATCTTGCTTATTATTTCGCTGATTTCATCAACCTGAGATGCATTCAATCTTTTGGGCTGACCAGATGGATACTCAGAGGTGTAACCTTAACGATATTGGCTGCGTCGTTGTACAGGGCTGACCATTTTAATTTCACTTCCATTTCTCCAAAACATTCTTCGGCAGCACAATTCCAAGTCTTTTGTTATACCAGACTCACCACTAAACACGTAAAATTTAACACGACCTGATCACCCAGTAAAACGACCAACTTGCGCATTTTTCAAGTGAAACGAACAATTTGAGCTGATTAAAAGCAGTGAAGCGAACAACTTGCGCTTTCGGGATTGCTATTATGAATAATAATAACTTTAGATAATTAGATTAGCTGATTAGTGTGTTTAGATAATTATCTGAACACACTAATCAGCTAATTTAATTATCTAAAGTTATTATTCCTAAAAGAAATCCTAAGGGGCATCTAGTACACAAAGACAAAATGCTGCAGGGTTTGTTTGAATTTTATTGATGAAAGGAACAACTTGAGTACTTTAAAAGCAGTGTAACGAACAACTTGCGCTTTTTCCGTGTTTTTGTAAAGTGAAACGAGCAACTAAAGCGGTTTAGCCGCAGTGAAATGAACAACTTAGCAGTTTATAAACAGTGGAACAAACAACTTGCGCTTTTTGCAAGTGAAACGAAACACTTAGCTGTCTAGAGGCAGTAAAACGAACAACTTGCGCTTTTTTCGAGTGAAACTAACAGCTAAAGCGGTTTAGCCGCGGTATAACGGACAACTTGAGCTGTTTCAAGGCAGTAAAACCAACAACTAGTGCTTTTTGCGTGTGAAACGAAAAAGCGAAACGAAAAACTTAGCTGTTTAGAGGCAGTAAAACGAACAACTTGCGCCCAAATTGTTTTATCGACATACCAGTTTTAACAATCAAAATAACAAAAATTGACAGCAAGCACAACACCACAGACGACAAAAAAGCACACATGTAGCTGCTTGGGGCTGTAGTTGTTCGTTGTGGCCGTTTTGGTTTCAGATTCCCGCCGTTTTCGGCGACTTTCTTCGAACATGGTTCACAGTACGCGACTCTTTTTCCTTCTTTCCAGCCAGGAGTCTCTTCATTCTCTTCGGGCACTGAACACTTGTTGCACAAAGGAAATGTACAACGAAGGCAACAATATTTCGTCGTCCCCAAACAGGACATACAAGAATATTCATCGTCTGGAAAGCGAGAATTTACATTTACGGCCATCTCAATCAAGGTAACGCGGGAAACGCGGGCTCTGGGAACGAGATTGCAGCCATCTTTGTAAATCTGCGCATGCTCGTTAAGGAAAATTACTGAGATCGATTCTGACGCATACATTAACATGATTAACGTTATGCATTTATGCATTTAGTTCAGCTCTTGTGAAGATCGGCGTTTGACCCAAAGTCGATCTTTAGGCGTTCTTCACGCCTACACTAGCCATGAAGAACGGCTCAGGTTTTTGCTATTCCCTTGATCAAAAGGAATTCGTCTTCCTCTCGCTGCTTCTGTGCTGACTTTGGTCTTGCTTTTTTGGCAGATTTGTTGATTTTGGAGTTTCTGTGGTTTCCTTTGGAGACAATGGGTTGACATCATTGTTATTATAATCAGCAATCTCATCAAAATCATCTTTATCAGTCTTTCCACTTGTTGGAGCAGGTGGAATAGAACTGCACTAAAAGAGATTTTTCATGATAATAAATACATGTATTATAAGCTGTCAGAAATAATTTTTCTTTTATTTCATAGGTTCCAGCCACAACAGAGGACTGGGAAAAGGTACCCGAGGAATTTAATAGCAAGTGAAACTACCCATGTTGTATTGGGGCACTTGAGGGCAAACATATTGCAATCAAGCAACCATCTAACAGTGGATCCGAATTTTTCATCTACAAGCACTCTTTCAGTGTGTTGCTTCTTGCCCTTGTTGATGCAAACCATAAATTTTTGTCACGTTAATGTTGGGGCACCTGGCCGTGCTGGGGATGCTGGGGTGTTCTCAAAATCAACACTGAAACAAACTTTGGAAAGAAATACTCTCCAGTTGCAACCAGCTAAAACCATTGAGGGAATTTCAAGTCCTATTAATTATCATATAGCTGGAGATGACGCATTCCCTCTATACAAGAACATCATGAAACCTTATCTGCAAAGGAACATGGACAAGCCAAAGAGAATTTTAAATTATCGTTTGTCCAGAGCAAGACGTGTTGTGGAGAATACCTTTGGCATTATGGCTAACAAGTTCAGGATAAACATGACAAAGATGACAACCTCATTTTGGCTACCTGTCGTCTGCATAACTTCATGGTTAAACCCAACAAGCATACTTATCTAAGTGTTCAGGATGTTGAAGATACTGATTAACAGAGCATCACTGCTGGTATTGGAGAAATTATCCAGCACTAACTGGCCTATCAACAAGTTCAGATAGAAATCCAGCTCAAATTGCTAAACAGCAACGAAAGGAGCTTACTGATTACTTCATGTCGGATTATAGGTTTCATGCTGGCAGGAGTACATGGTAACCCCACATTAAACTAGCTTGTCAACACTTGAGAGCATGTGTACTGTGAACACAGTACTTACTTCATCCCAGTTTTAGATGGTTGGCCTTAATGAAATATATGGAGCAAGGACCTGTAACTTTTTAAGCAGCCACGTCGTTCTCTTTGTTGGGGATTTTCTGGCAGAACAACTTAGGGGCCCTTTTTTTTGTTTCTGTGTAGCTGTTTCTGAGCTGCCTTAATTTGTTCTTCACCCAATCAACTAAAATGAAAATATAAATGTAAATGTGACAGTTTGCAGTTGTCTTTAATATATTAATGTTGCATGATCCAGACCTACGAATGAAAGAAAAGAGAAGAGAGCGCCCTGCTTGACAATGAAAATGTTTCGTGTTGGAAAATGTTTGTGAAACTTTATTTCACTTTGTAACAGTTGTCCATAATTTATAGTCTAAACAGCAAAGTTTAAAAGATAAACAGATTTGAAAACATTAGGGATTCCATGACAATAAAATTATTGAAGGGCTCTGGGAAAGAATATCCTAAATAACTTTAGGGCTTTTTTACTGAAAAAGACCTCTTATCAAAATACTGTAAGGTTTACAAATTTTACTCCGTGTTACGCTTTTGACGGGCCTAAATCTAGTTTTTCTGTTGTGTAAATACACCTTGTGCCACAAAGAAAATATTCGAGTTAAAAAAAAAAAAACTAACATACAATTTAAAAATCTGAAAGGAAAGGGGTTTATAAGTATACCCGCTACTACATGTATACAAAGTGTGGGTCTAAAACACGGATAACAGGTAACAGGTCGCATACCAAAAACATGTACTTATGATTCCTTGTTTATTTTCATGGTGTAATGAGGATCACAAAACAGTGACATACTGAACTTTATTTTATACAGTAGAACCTCTTTGTGCAACCTAATCTCATCCCCAGATTTCTAGTATTTGAGGAGTTATAGTTGCACTTGTACCTGTCTTAGTTGTATCTCATATAGCAGTAATTTAAAGTAAGATTACTGTTAAGCCAACATGTGTTAATTTTAAAATGCATCTCTGTCGTTTCTTGCTGAATGAAAAATGATGAAATAATTATACTTATATCTCCTCAGAGCTACTGGTGATGAAGAACAAAGATATTAAAAAGCTTATTGAAGTAAACTTTTTAAAAGACAATATATGTTGTAGCGATGAAAGTTAAACATGTTTGAAAGCATGTTTGCAATCAGCAACTTCGGTCGACATTTTGAATTTTGAATTTGTTTTTGAGACATAAGTGGAATCCTATATTACCAGATTTCGCTTCCCAGCTGGCCGAGGGAAATCTAGAGATAACCGAAACCTCTCATAGCTGACTACCTCTCCTTGGCAGCCACCTTTTCTGTTATTTTGTGTGGCTGCTTACGAGAGGTTTGAATGTATCTTATTGTCTCAATTACTTTAACAAAATAAAAACAACTTATCAATTTTATTGCCACACATGCTGTTACGAAAAGTGGCTGTTTTTTGGCATTCAGATTAGATTGTATTTGTTAATTATTATTCGACTGTGACGTCATTTTACCTTGTAAGGAAAAGAGAACACGCAAAATATCCGAGCGTAGTACACAGTAGATTGCCGTATTACACCTTACACTCATTGCTCGCGTTTTTTCTCGCCCCTGCGGGGCTCGAAAAAAAATACTCTGCAACTCGTAAAAAATCCGCGCGTATTATCTGTTTTTCTTAAAAGAGCTCTCGAGGCAGAGTGACTGCACTGTTCGCCATCATAGAGCTGTATGGTGCTTCCATTTCATTTGCTGCATTTAAAATATGTTGTTTATTTGGACTTGGATTTAAAGTTTTCTTCTCGGGTCTTGTACAAGCTTTAGTTGGCTGGCCACGTATTGACCAAACATGTCTTCCTCCGTTCGAGGAGGTGGCTGTGGTGCAGCTGTAGGCACAGGCTGCTGCATGAACGGTATAGCAGCTTCATACCATCTCCTTTTCCTTCTCAATGTCTGCTGTGGTGGAGGGGTGACACTTGTCGCAGGTGACTCATCTGATGTGGCTGCCACGTTAAAGTCCAAGGTGCTCCTGGGTGTATCAGGCTCTTTGTTTACCATCTGCCACAATCCTCATGTCTGGCATGAATTTCCAGGTTGACTGGTAAACTTTTTAAAAATAATAATAATATTATTATTAGGCACCATTCTGAATGCATTTGACCAAAACAGCCGGATTCTTTTCCTTTATGCGCCTGACAATGTCCTATTGCAGAGTGAAGCTGCAGTTTCCCGATTAGACAAGTATTACTACAAAGATAGGAGGATACTATCCATGGCCTTGGGACAGTTTGGTCTTTATCATTCTTTATGTGTTTAATTATATACAAGTTAGATTTTACCAATATTTCAGTTACAGTATAAAAAATATTCCTATTGAGTTCAGATAACGAAACCAGTGTAAACAACCAGCAAGCCATGATTATAAGAGTAATGAGGAAAATAATCTCAGCTGTTTGTTTTTAATTTATAAAAAAATTAACGGTTATTTCAGATTGATTAATTATTATATGCAGTCTAGATAAAAGTTTTTATTGTAATTGGACCAAACAGGGTTAAAAAACAACAACAACAGAGGGTTTTGAAAGATTACATCTAGAATAAAAATGTATCATAAGAGACTGAACATAGGTTTAGGATTTAATTTAAGATTTGTAGCGTATTCTAGGAAATAACCCATAAAATTATGAAACCAGGAAGCATCATAATTATTTATTCCAGCGGCGGCTTAGGGGCTGCGCTTAGAGGGCCATAAAGTCATTGAGTTTAGGTATATAGGGTCTTGAGTTAAGGTATGCGTGGAATAAGTTAAAATTTCTTTTATCAAATCTTTCACAGGTAGACAAGGAGCGCAAAAAAAAGAAACAAGGGGAGCAAGAGTATAAATAGACCCAAAAAGAGACAGAACACCAAAAGGCTATCCCCAGATATCAAATATTGGTTTATTAATTTAATGAAAACTGAAATGCGAGTGTAATATATTAACAAGTAACAGTGGTGCGCCAAAAATAAAAAAGAAAGTTTGGTTTACAAGGAGGTGGCTGTTCCGAATCAATTTTTTCGATAAGCTGGTCGATTTTCTTGTTCATACTGCCTGCCATTAATTGTAGTTGCGCTGCTTTGCGCTAAGTGTTAAGTGCCTGATAATTTTCATCATATTCAACGTCAAGCCCACTAGCCAACTTCTTCTCTTTTTCTGTTTCTTAAAACTCCTTGCCCATCTTGTCAAACTTTTCTCTCACCTACCTGATTACTTTCATGTCATGCTCATTTTAACTCTCCGTTATTTTTGACCAGGCAGCCCCTCTCTCCTTTGTTCCTGCATTGTACTTGTTCGGCTACTCCTGTACAATCTTACTTAGCAGCAACGACTTATGGTAATTCTTCCAAATAAACAGCTCACGTTTGGCCGTCATGATGTCTTAAAGACAAAATGATTTGTATAAAAAAAGTGTTCTTAAAGTTCATAGAGCACTAATGGCTCTATCTGGTTGATAAAAACAAACAAAAATCAGTTTGTAAATGCTAAAAGTCTGCAAACATGAGCATTGTGGATACAGCGTTAAAAAAGTACCAGTTAAACAGAACAATGGTTAAGGTAGGACAGAAGGTTAAAGGGACCAGTCATTATTTATGGAGAGGGAGGAGGGTAAGACTAATTGTCAAAATTTTTTTTTTTTACCTTGTACTAGCACAGCACAAAACAGTGTTGGTGGATGTAAGTATTTGAAAACTGTTTTTGTTAATAGAAAAGAACATTTTGTAGGGGGGCATTAGGGAAGGGCATGTGATTCAGGGCATCACAGCAAAAACAAACGACAGAACACCAAGGTCATGATTTGTAAGTGAAGCACTGTTGAATAAAAATATATTCTTGCCATTTTCTGTCAGAATAATTTGCATGTCACAGCACTTGCAAAGTAATAAATGAGGATGTAAAAGTATGCTCAACCCAATGACTGTCAAAGTCAGATTTTAATAAAAACAAGCCGTAGTTTTTGCATATAGTGTATCTCCCCCCTGTGATTTCAAAAATATTGAGTAAAACTGACTATATAAAAAAATATATAGTATCTTGGAGAATTTGCGAAGCTGTTGCTACCAAAATCTTCAATAGGCCGCAAGCAACACTGGTTGAGAGGAACTCTCTAATAAACTATAAAATTGATGCCTGGTTAACACCAACTAATGTTCTAAATTAAACATTTTGATGTTGCAGTGTACACAATAAAATAGATGTCTGGTTAACACCAACTATAAACGTTCTAAATTAAACATTTTGCCGGTGTAGTTTACACTATAAAATAGATGCCTGGTTAATACCAACAATAAACGTTCTAAATTAAACGTTTTGCTGGTGTAGTGTACACTATAAAATAGATGCCTGGTTAATACGAACAATAAACGTTCTAAATTAAACATTTTGCTGGTGTAGTTTACACTATAAAATAGATGCCTGGTTAATACCAACAATAAACGTTCTAAATTAAACATTTTGCTGGTGCTAGTGTACACAATAAAATAGATGCCTGGTTAATACCAACAATAAACGTTCTAAATTAAACCTTTTGCTGTTGCAGTGTACACAATAAAATAGATGTCTGGTTAACACCAACTATGAACGTTCTCAATTAAACATTTTGCCTGTGTAGTGTACACTATAAAATAGATGCCTGGTTAATACCAACTATGAACGTTCTCAATTAAACATTTTTCTTGTGTAGTATACACTATAAAATAGATGTCTGGTTAACACCAACTAATGTTCTAAATTAAACATTTTGATGTTGCAGTGTACACAATAAAATAGATGTCTGGTTAACACCAACTATAAACGTTTTAAATTAAACATTTTGCCGGTGTAGTTTAAACTATAAAATAGATGCCTGGTTAATACCAACAATAAACGTTCTAAATTAAACATTTTGCCGGTGTTGTGTACACTATAAAATCGATGCCTGGTTAACACCAACTATAAATGTTCTAAATTAAACATTTTGTTGGTGTAGTGTACACTATAATTAGATGCCTGGTTAACGCCAACTATAAACGTTCTAAATTAAACATTTGTTGGTGTTGTGTACACTATAAAATAGATGCCTGGTTAACACCAACTATAAACGTTCTAAATTAAACATTTTGCCGGTGTTGTGTACACTATAAAATAGACGCCTGGTTAACACCAACTATAAACGTTCTAAATTAAACATTTTGATGTTGCAGTGTACACTATAAATAGATGCCTGGTGCATTGTATACTATAATTTGGATTTCTGATTATTAAAGCACGTGGTTAGAAAAATTTGTTTGTGGATTAGTCATATTTTTATTCTGTCGATAACGTGCTCTTATCTCGGGTAACTTCACTCCTTCAATCTTCGGAGACGGTCGCTTATTGACTGATGCATTTTAGCGAGTGGGTCAATAAACTTATAGCATTGTATAAATTTCTTTACTTAAGCCTGGTTTCCATATAATCGCAACGATCACGCTGCTGCGATTCTTGCGACCCTTGTGATCACATGGAAACGAAAACGTTGCGATCCTTGCGATTGCGAACGCAGGTGCAAACAACCAGTAAGCCATAATTATAAGAGTAATGAGGAAAATAATCTCAGCTGTTTGTTTTTAATTTATAAAAAAAATTAACAGTTATTTCAGATTGATTAATTAATTATATGCAGTCTAGATAAAAGTTTTTATTGTAATTGGACCAAACAGGGTTAAAAAACAACAACAGAGGGTTTCGAAAGATTACATCTAGAATAAAAATGTATCATAAGAGACTGAACATAGGTTTATGATTTAATTTAAGATTAGTAGCGTATTCTAGTAAATAACCCATAAAATTATGAAACCAGGAAGCATCATAATTATTTATTCCAGCGGTGGCTTAGGGGCTGCGCTTAGAGGGCCATAAAGTCATTGAGTTTAGGTATATAGGGTCTTGAGTTAAGGTATGCGTGGAATAAGTTAAAATTTCTTTTATCAAATCTTTCACAGGTAGACAAGGAGCGCAAAAAAAGAAACAAGGGGAGCAAGAGTATAAATAGACCCAAAAAGAGACAGAACACCAAAAGGCTATCCCCAGATATCAAATATTGGTTTTTTAGTTAAATGAAAACTGAAATGCGAGTGTAATATATTAACAAGTAACAGTGGTGCGCCAAAAATAAAAAAAAAGAAAAGTTTGGTTTACAAGGAGGTGGCTGTTCCGAATCAATTTTTTCGATAAGCTGGTCGATTTTCTTGTTCATACTGCCTGCCATTAATTGTAGTTGCGCTGCTTTGCGCTAAGTGTTGAGTGCCTGATAATTTTCATCATATTCAACGTCAAGCCCACTAGCCAACTTCTTCTCTTTTTCCGTTTCTTAAAACTCCTTGTCCATCTTGTCAAACTTTTCTCTCACCGACCTGATTACCTTCATGTCATGCTCATTTAAACTTTCCGTTATTTTTGACCAGGCATCCCCTGTCTCCTTTGTTCCTGCATTGTACTTGTTCGGCTACTCGTGTACAATCTTTCTTAGCAGCAACGACTTATGGTAATTCTTCCAAATAAACAGCTCACGTTTGGCCGTCATGATGTCTTAAAGACAAAATGATTTGTATAAAAAAAGTGTTCTTCAAATTCATAGAGCTCTAATGGCTCTATCTGGTTGGTAAAAACAAACAAAAATCACTGTTTGCAAATGCTTAAAGTCTGCAAACATGAGCATTGTGGATACAGCGTTAAAAAAGTACCAGTTAAACAGAACAATGGTTAAGGTAAGACAGAGGGTTGAAGGGACCAGTAATTATTTATGGAGAGCGAAGAGGGTAGGACTAATTGTCAAAATAAATTGTTTTTTTTTTACCTTGTACTAGCACAGCACATAACAGTGTTGGTGGATGTAAGTATTTGAAAACTGTTTTAGTTAATAGAAAAGAACATTTTGTAGGGGGGCATTAGGGAAGGGCATGTCATTCAGGGCATCACAGCAAAAACAAACAGGGGCCTAACATGTCATTCAGGGCATCACAGCAAAGACAAATGACAGAACACCAAGGTCATGATTTGTAAGTGAAGCACTGTTGAATAAAAATATATTCTTGCCATTTTCTGTCAGAATAATTTGCATGTCACAGCACTTGCAAAGTAATAACTGTCATTTGAAAATTATCATAAAGCCAGTCTATTTTGTTTGCATTCCAACATGCTAGCACCTGTAAGTTAATAAAACAGGTGGAAGATCAGTAGAATATGCTGCCGAGGGGAATGAGGATGTAAAAGTATGCTTAACCCAATGATTGTCAAAGTCAGATTTTAATAAAAACAACAAGCCGTAGTTTTTGCATATAGCGTATCTCCCCCCTGTGATTTCAAAAATATTGAGTAAAACTGACTATATAAAAAAATATATAGTATCTTGGAGAATTTGCGAAGCTGTTGCTACCAAAATCTTCAATAGGCCGCAAGCAACACTGGTTGAGAGGGACTCTCTAATAAACTATAAAATTGATGCCTGGTTAACACCAATTAATGTTCTAAATTAAACATTTTGATGTTGCAGTGTACACAATAAAATAGATGCCTGGTTAACACCAACTATAAACGTTCTAAATTAAACATTTTGCCGGTGTAGTTTACACTATAAAATAGATGCCTGGTTAATACAAACAATAAACATTCTAAATTAAACATTTTGCTGGTGTAGTGTACACTATAAAATAGATGCCTGGTTAATACCAACAATAAACGTTCTAAATTAAACATTTTGCTGGTGTAGTGTACACTGTAAAATAGATGCCTCGTTAATACCAACAATAAACGTTCTAAATTAAACATTTTGCCGGTGTTGTGTACACTATAAAATAGATGCCTCGTTAATACCAACAATAAACGTTCTAAATTAAACATTTTGCTGGTGTAGTTTACACTATAAAATAGATGCCTGGTTAATACCAACAATAAACGTTCTAAATTAAACATTTTGCTGGTGTAGTTTACACTATAAAATAGATGCCTGGTTAATACCAACAATAAACGTTCTAAATTAAACATTTTGCTGGTGTAGTGTACACTATAAAATCGATGCCTGGTTAACACCAACAATAAACGTTCTAAATTAAACATTTTGCTGGTGTAGTGTACACTATAAAATAGATGCCTGGTTAACGCCAACTATAAACGTTCTAAATTAAACATTTTGCTTGTGTAGTGTACACTATTAAATAGATGCCTGGTTAACGCCAACTATAAACATCTAAATTAAACATTTTGCCAGTGTAGTGTACACTATAAAATAGATGCCTGGTTAACACCAACTATAAACGTTCTAAATTAAACATTTTGCCGGTGTAGTTTACACTATAAAATAGATGCCTGGTTAATACCAACAATAAACGTTCTAAATTAAACGTTTTGCTGGTGTAGTTTACACTATAAAATTAGATGCCTGGTTAACACCAACTATAAACGTTCTAAATTAAACATTTTGCCGGTGTTGTGTACACTATAAAATTAGATGCCTGTTTAATACCAGCTATAACATTCTAAATTAAACATTTTGCTGTTGCAGTGTACACTATAAATAGATGCCTGGTGCAGTGTATACTATAATTTGGATTTCTGATTTTTAAAGCATGTGGTTACTTAAGCCTGGTTTCCATATAATCGCAACGATCACGCTGCTGCGATTCTTGCGACCCTTGTGATCACATGGAAACCAAAACGTTGCGATCCTTGTGATTGCGATTGCAGAGATAGAAAAAATTCTATCTCTGCGATCGCAATCGCAAGGATCGCAACGATCGTCGATCGATCGTTGCGATTATATGGAAACCAGGCTTTAATAATTGGAGAACATTTATATATGTAAAAAAAACACACAATGGATTCTACATTGTGAATCTCCGATTGTGAAGTAGTTACACTACCAGCTATACTTCGAATTCGTTATTTCTTATGTACCTTTAAAGTCCGATTTCACTACTCGTAGAGTTGTTGTTTCTATTCTAATTGTGAAGAGTTTTTTTTTTTGTACATAACCTTCGATCACATCTGTCATAAGGACCGTTTTTTATTGTGTCCGCCGCTTATTGCTGTGGGGATTTTGTTCCGGCAAGTTTTGTGTTTTATATAACTACATTTCAGTTAGCGATCGTGGTTTCAAGTGTTGGCATCTGGATGTAGTCTTACTTTTTAGATATTATTTTATGTTTTTGCGTAAAAGAACTAAATAATGCACTGGGTTTAATAAAGACGCCACGAGTTGAAGCTGTGTACAGCATTGTAATATTGTAATATTATAAAGAACTTTCTACTAAATGGCATTGATTGAGGTTGAAAAGGCAAAACAACAAACAACGAAATACACAAGGAGTTTTAAGACTTACTTCCGATTGGTTTTTCAACCTCGTTCCAACGGTCACAAGTGCTTTCACTTCACGTTTATTAAAACGTATGTCCCCTTCTTGTGCGCATACAGAGAGCTGTCAGTCACTATTCTCGCTCAAAGATGACAGAAATATAAACATGGCTCCATATTTTTTGCTGGTTCAAAGTTTTAACTCGATGAAAAGAGAAATATAGCCAGTAACGAGCAAATATCCCCACAAAAAACTAGCCTCTAAATTCTGTGTTTGGCGGATAATTAAAGTCGTTATTTCCCTGCATTTTTTCGCGGTTTGCTACTCAAGACAGAGATAATAATTAAGGGATACTCAGAAGCCGTTTTAGTGGAAAAAGAAGAGCTTTCAGGGATAAATTCTTGCTTCGAGGAACTTCATACGTTTTTATCAATGCGGGAGCAATGCGGGGAGATGTTTGTTTTACGGATTTCAGAACCAAAGAAGCGGAGATTGAAAGAATTTCTTGAAAGAATTGTTTTTTAAACGTGCTTTAATTCAGTTGTATTGATTTCTTGAATTGCATCGAAGACAGCTCGGCCTCGATGCGCTATAAATGGTACGCGTTTTGCTTTTTAAACATAACATTATGGAGATTTGAATAAAATTTTTCGAAA
The DNA here is from genome assembly GCA_022457155.1 of Cladopsammia gracilis. Lineage (NCBI taxonomy): Eukaryota > Metazoa > Cnidaria > Anthozoa > Scleractinia > Dendrophylliidae > Cladopsammia > Cladopsammia gracilis. The sequence goes on from JAJGOT010000038.1 coordinate 45,496, forward strand.
GAAGATTGTGTTGTCCATTTTTATGTGTTTGCCTTCATTCATAACATAGATTGAAAAGCGATTTTATGTAAACAAAACAAGACTTGGATTTTATAGTTCCATCTTCACTCGCATCGCCTTATGCAAATATGTTTGTGTATTTTTGCAATTTTGATTTCCAAATCAGTTTCTCGGGCAATTTTTGATACGCAGCAGGTGCATTTTATTCGGAAATTAGTCAAACTAGTTATTCTAGACGGAGAAAAAGTTGTTTTGTGAACTTTTGTGCGGTCTTAATGTACTGTGCAGACGGTCGCGTAATACTGTTTTTGAGAATTGCTAAAATTGAAAAATTGCCCGGTCGCCAATCTTAATTCTTGTGCTTCCGACCTTTCACTTTGGTTAAGCTTATCGTCGGCTTTCTGTTCAGAGAGCTAAGTCAATTTTATTCACAAGACATTCGAATTTTTAAGTTTTGAAATAAAACTGTTGCGTTCCCAAACAAACCTTTATAATTCGAATCTTTGTAACACAATTCCGCTCATAAAGCAAGGGTCACGTCCCGGTTATCTCATTGATAGTAAGCTTGGGCCGCCTGTGCGCCATTGAAAAGAGCAATAGGAGAACTGCGGAAAAGTACAAGCTCCCCTCGTATGGTTCTCTTGCCATGCAGCTCACCGAGAAATATTTGTGTTGCTCCTCTTTGGCCATATATATATTTTAATTTTATGTTTTTTTTTTGGAGTAATTGGATGCAGCGCCGGCATGATAGCTTCTTTGACCAGATTAGCTTTCTGACTAACGATTTTGTCAATTAATTTATTTATTTCTGATTTTAAAAAGACAAACTATGTCAGAAGATTTATTTTATGTACTGCATGACTGTCGTTGCAGGAATTTCTCGTCATCGCTGGATATACACCTAATTCAAAAAAGGTTGCTTTCGTGATCCATGATGCATGTTCCATGTTTCATAGCCCGCGGTGCAGATTGGGAACAACCCTAATTTGCAACATGCCGGCGCGGTATTCGCAAGACCTCCGTTGGAGGGTTATTTTGTTCCGGCTTTTTTGGGGATATTCCGAAGAGGAAACCTGTTTCTATCTCGGGATATCCAAGTGGACGGTATGGCGCTACTTGGAAAGCTATTTCCTTTTTGATACCTTAGAGGCAAGGAAGATGGGGAGACCATCAGGACGCTTAGAGTTTCAGCCGCGCGAAAAGCTTGTTATCATGGAGGCAGTATTAAAGAATCCATCTCTGACCTTAAAGGAGATTTTCGATAAAATTTATAGAAGCACAGGTTCTGAATTTGGTCTTTCTTGTATTCATTACTACTTAAAACGCAATGGAATCACGCGCAAAAAGGTAAATAAAATCGAATGTTTTATGAACTTAACTTATTTACGTTGTTTAATTAAAGAAACATACATCTTACATCGCGCCCAAATTGGATTTCTACCAAACCATCGCACGTCTGATCACATCTTTACCCTTCGAACATTAATCGATGAAAATGTAACACATACCACTAAAGGCAAATTATTCACTTGCTTTATTGACTTTAAAAAAGCTTTTGATTCAATTTGGCACGATGGCCTATGTTATAAATTATTGAAAAACAAGATTGGGGGAAAATTTTATGACTTAATTAAAAATCTCTATTCAAAATCTAAATGTTCTATTAAATCTGGCCATCAAAGAACAGAATTTTTTGAATACGCAAATGGTGTTAGACAAGGTTGCATCCTTTCGCCAATGCTTTTTAACCTTTATCTAAACGAAATCCCTACTCTCCTTGATGGAGAAAATACAGATCCAGTATTATTACCTGATGGCTCACACCTTAATTGTCTCCTTTATGCTGATGATTTAGTTTTGATTTCTCACACAGCCACAGGACTACAAACAGCATTAAATGCATTAGCTCAGTTTTGTTCTGACTGGTTACTAAATATAAATCCCAAAAAGACGAAAATTCTTATTTTCCAAAAGAAACTTAGAAAATCTACTTTAGATAAACAACACTTTTACATTAATAGCGACAAAATAGAAATCGTTAGTAATTATACTTACCTTGGTGTCAATTTTTCAACAAATGGAAATTTCGGAGATCACAAAATAAATTTAAAGGAGAAAACTAGAAGATCTATTTTAGCAACACGCCGTTACCTAGACTTCTCAAAATTACCAATTGATATCGTTAACAAAATATTTGATTCCCTGTTTCTTCCTATTCTCATGTATGGTTCAGAAGTTTGGGGAATTTATGATAAAATTGATTATAATTCATGGGAAAAAGACATAATTGAACGAACACATATCTATTTTTCCAAACTTTTCTTAGGAGACAATAAACAATGCCCAAATGTTGCATGTAGAAATGAACTCGGCAGATTATCGTTAAAAGGAAATATCGACATAAATATCATTAAATTTTGGTTACACTTGGAGAATTTACCAGAGGATAATATTGCCAAACAATGCCTTTACCTGTCTAAAGAAATGGCAGGAAAAAATCAATTGAGCTTAATGCAAAAAGTTGATTCTTTATGTAAAGCTTCGAATCAAAATATTTCCACTTTAGATATTAAAAATCCAAATACCCTTATTACACGTATTCGATTAACTGTTAACACAACTTCAGTTAGTCATCAACTTCATTTGTTAAATTTAAATAAAAAGCTTAAATTCTATTCCTCCTTTAAAAAGGATTGCCATAAAACCGCAGACTTCTTGGATTCGATAAAAAATCCCCTTCACAAAAAGCAAATAAATAAATTTCGCCTTGGAAACCATAAATTAAGAATTGAAACTGGCAGACACAACAAGAGACCCGAACATTTAAGAATCTGTTCCTTCTGTAACTTAAATGAAATTGAGGACGAATCACATTTTCTATTCACCTGCCATCATCACAACAATTTACGCAAGAAATATTTTAGTGAAATAAATGATAGATATCAAAATTTTAATAATCTAGACAATAATTCTAAAATCTTGTTTCTCTTTAACAGCACTGATCCTTTTGTCTGTAGGACTACCGCTGCTTATATTTATAATTCAATGTTAAATCGACAATCTATGTTAATTTAATTATCAGATATACCCGTTTCTTTCTTTTTCTTTGTTGTTGTTGTTATACTTACATGTAATACTTAATACGTACTACTTGTATAGGTAATACCATGTATTTATATGGGAATACCGAAATAAATTGTTGTTGTTGTTGTTGTTTAATGAATTAGGATCTCCTTGCTTCTTATACATTCAGCTTGCTTGGTTTGTTTTGCTTTACTAAAAGAAGTTTCCAATTTATAGATTCGGCGGATTGCCCGGCAGAGGAATTACGAACTTCGTCAAAATTTCTGGGCAAATATGTGTTTGTTTGACGCCGATATGCTGGTGTTTTTGGACGAGAGTGGCTTTGTAACTCAAAAGATAGATTTTCTTTCTTATTAAAAGTCGCCATCGCCGGTCAAAAAAGGGCTATTAATGATTAGAATGAAATATTATAGTTCACTAGTATTTTTCTTCCTTGCCGTAGGTCTAATTTCTCACATTCTCGAGCCGTGTTATGTAAATTTGAAACGTGGACTGTGTGATAGAAATTTTAATTTCAGACGTTTTGGCTAGGCACGTATCACGAACCTTCTCTGTGGTTCAAGTGTTACAGGCACCGTTAAGATATCAAATTCGTCTTTATTGCACTGGCTTCATTGGGCTTGATTATGGTATTCTGCTTGGTGAATTTTTGTAAAATAATAAATCTAAATAGAAGAGTGTTTCCTCTCATTATGCGCTCCTTTTGAAATATAATTAAAATTTCAAATTAAGGAATTGAAAGTTGCATGCGTTTGATGAACCATGTTTGGCTTATTTACAGGACAAGCGGATCAGCAGAAATTACGGCCGAAGTTTTGAGGGAATGCGGGCGGAGGTAGTCCAGCTTCATGCTAACTGGGGTCCGCGCATCTCAGCCATTCTCATCGCCCTATTTCAAGGTTGTTAAACGTGGGCGTCGCTTCAAATTTCTCACCGTGAGATGTAAAAATGAAACGTTTGAGGTTGCATGCAGTTGCGAATTTTTGAACGCCTTTGAGCTGAAAGCTCTCTTGTACAGTCTTTTTGTTCTTTGTTAAAATCTTTAAACAAATGTTCATAGTCTCCATTATGAAAGCTTTGGCTCGCTTTCCCGCTTACAAAGGGTGCCCCAATGTGCACCGCGGGCTATGAAACATGGAACATGTATCATGTATCATGGATCACGAAAGCAACCTTTTTTGAATTAGGTGTATGTCATGTAAACCTACGGAAAGCAAGATCTTTATGTCAAAAATTTGGGCAGTGTATAATGTGTTCAATTATAAATACAGAAGAAGTCACACACCTGCAGGCTGTCCCACATAATAATCAAAGTCAACAAATACTGGAAATGCGCTTTTACATTATGGAATTTTTTAAGTCTTAATTGCTATTAATTTTTAGATTTTGTGGTTTATTTTTTGGATTCATCGTTGGACTGTACTACTCATGCAATCTTTGAAAATTATTTTTAATTTAATGCCGGAAAGAATTATCTCGAAACTCGTGGAACAACAATGCCAGGAAAACAAAAATGGCAGTTACTTTTGCAAATACCTTTATATTTGCGTTCGAGACAAAACCGCAGTTAAGCCACAGCCCCTCCAAACCACTAGTGTGGAAAATATATTAATAGCGGAGCACTCGCCGGGCCGAAGGCCCGGCTGCACAGCCCCATACTCATAGAACCTGTGCTCGTCATTTTTCATGGTCATGGCTAATGGAATGTTTTGCGGGCGCCCATGCGTAACATGTGTCAGTCGCGCAAGGCAACATCGCGGGCCCGTATGACGTCGCAAAACATGCGCGTATGACGCCACACTCGCGGCTACACAGCCGTCAGCTCGGTAAACACTTTTTAAAGTTGTAAAAAAGATGGATCTTTCGCAGTGTTTAGCGGAGCAGTAAAGTCGTTACTTCCCTGCATTTTTTCGCGGTTTGCTACTCAAGACAGGGATACTAATTAAGGGATACTCAGAAGCCGCTTTAGTGGAAAAAGAAAAGCTTTCGGGGATAAAATCTTGCTTTGAGGAACCCACATACGTTTTTATCAATGCAGAAGCAATGCGGGGAGATGCCTTGTTTTTATTACGGATTTCAGAACCGAAGAAGCGGAGTTTTAATGAATTTCCAAGCAGTCCAGTGACTTAAAGGTAAAATAAATCACATTTTTCGATGGGAATTTATGTTGATATCAATTTTTGATTGACTTTTCCTTTGAGTTCTCTGAAGTTTTGGAGACATGTTTATGAAACGTGCTCAAATTAAGTCGTGTTGTTATCTTGAATTTCATCGTGGACAGCTCTGCCTTGATGATGCGCTATAAATGGTACGTGTTTTGCTTTTAAACATAAACTAATGGAGATTTGATTAAATTTTTTCGAAAGAAGATTGTGTTGTCCATTTTGTGTTTGTTCATTCATTACATAGATTGAAAAGCGATTTTATGTAAACAAAACAAGACTTAGATTTTCTGTCTTCACTCGCGTCGCCTTATGCAAATACGTTTGTGTATTTTTGCAATGTTGATTTCCAAATCAGTTTCTCGGGCTATTTTTGACAAGCAAAAACTGTATTTTATTCGGAAAGTAGTCGTACCTGTTATTCTATAGACAGAGAAAAGTTGTTTTTGTGAACTTTTCTATGGTCCAAACGTACTGTGCAGACGGTCGGGTAATACTGTTTTTTGAGAATTGCTAAAATTGAAAAATAGCCCGGTCGTCAATCTTAAATATTGTGCTTCCGGAATGTTTCGCGGGCGCGACGTTGTGCAGGATTAGATCGCGGGCGCGTACGACGTCGTGCACAGCTAGATCGCGGGCGTGTACGACGTCGCACAAGTGCTTCAAAACCGTAGTTTCATCTTATCAGGTCTTATCGGAGTAATAACACACATTTAAAATATTCAAAATGGAAAGAGAAAGCTTTAAAGAATACTCAGAAGCCGCTTTAGTGGAAAAAGAAGAGCTTAAAGGGATAAAATCTTGCTGCGAGGAACTTCATACGTTTTTATCAATGCGGGGCGATGTTTCTTCTTCGGAAGTAAGAACCGAAGAAGCGGAGTTTCAAAGAATTTCCAAGCAGCCGAGGGACTTAAAGGCAATATAAATTACATTTTTCGATGGGAATTTATGTTGATATCAATTTGTGATCTTTGTGTTCTCGTTAGTTTTGGAGAAATGTTTATAAAACGTGCTCAAATTCAGTGGTATTCATATCTTGAATTTCATCGAGGACATGACAGCCCCTCGATGCGCTAATGATACGCGTTTTGCTTTTAAACATATAAACTAACGGATATTTGAATAAAATTTTTCAAAAGAAGATTTTGTCCATTTTTATGTGTTGTCATTCATTACACAGGTTGAAAAGCGATTTTATGTACACAAAACAAGACTTGGATTTTATAGTTCTAACTCATGAGTGAAATTTGTGATCCTCGCAGTGTGCTCTCAACTTAAGCAGTTGTAAAAGCAACCTGAAAAAATTCAGGCTTGAACAGAATTCGAACCCATGACCTTACGATAGCGGTGCAATGCTCTATCCACTGAGCTATCAAGCCATATGGATAGATGGTTAATAGGCCATTCGACGATGGCGTCATTTGACTACAACTACCAGAATTCATTTTGTTTTTCCTTTCCTATTTAAATTTTATAATCCCAGTGCGGTTTAAATAACAATAACCCTAATTTGCACTACAAAACAAAAAACTGAAGGATTATGGTAGTTGTAGTCATATGACGTCATCGTGCAAATGGCCTATTGCGAGTTCGTAATATACCCGATGATAGTGAATATATATGAATGTGAAATATGAAAATCATATATTTGAACTGCGGATAAAATGTATAATTTTCATATATTGACATTCACAGTTCTAACTCAGTTCACTCGCGTCGCCTTATGCAAAGATGTCCGTGTATTTTTTTTGCAATTTTGATTTCCAAATCAGTTTCTAGGGCAATTTTCGATTCTGAAATTAGACATACTAGTTATTCTAGACCGAGAAAATATTTTCTTTTGTGAGCTTTTGTACAGTCTAAATGTACTGTGCAGACGGTCGCGTAATACAGTTTTTAAGAATTGCTAAAATTGAAAAATAGCCCGGTCGTCAATCTTTATTCTTGTGCTTCCAAACTTTCACCTTTGTTTAGCTTATCATCAGCTTTCTGTTCAGAGAGCTCCGGTGTTAGGCTAAGCCTATCTATATATATATATATATATATATATATATATATATATATATATATATATTACAGTAAAACATGTTTTAGGGGCTGATTACATAGCGAATTTCAGCCCGGTTGGCGGGCTGGAATTTTGTTGCAATTACATGACGAATTTCAGCACGTACAGAAATCAATATGGCGTCAAGTATTCGACTTGTGAAAATCAGGGCACTCCTTGTCTCGCCATTACAGCTGTTAACGATCACATGCGCCCTCCAACGATTTTTTCTTGTTTGAAAAATGAGTTTCGATGGACGTCAATCATCCGTTTCCATGACAATGATCGCTTCTTCCCGCCAGTTTCAATTTGCCGGTTCATCGCCAAACCGTCATCGACGAGACGACGCAAAGCCTAACTTTTGCTTACAGTTATGAACGAGTTATGAGCAGTTATGACAAAAAAATAATAATAATCTTTATTGAGGAAAACTCTTTCACATCAGTGATTTTCAAAAAGGACCTCGATTAAGACTAAGAATAAAAACTAAAATACTCACACTAAAAAACAAAACAAAAAACACATCAAAAATTATGTAAAAACTCTTAGATTAAGAAGTTAAAAACATTCCGCTTAAATACATTTACATTAGAAGATTGTCTTATTACCTGACTAAGAGAATTAAAGTCATTTACGGCATGATAAGCAGTTCTTTGTTTCCCCCAATTTCTTTTAACGCAGGGAAGTGTAAGGTTTGCTTTATTTCGGGTGTTATAATTATGCTGTTGTTGTTGTGTAACTAATGTCAATTCATGATCTACAAGTCCATTTAAACATTTGTATACATGCACACATCTTCGCTGGAAACGCCTTTTCTCTAAAGGTATCCACTTCAGAGTCGCTAATGCGTGCGACGCAGATGAGTACAGCGGTCGATCTAAAATTATTTTAGCCGCCTTGTTTTGCAAAACTTGTAGGTTAGACATTAAAGTTACATTATGTTTGTCACCCCAAACTAGATCTGCGTACTCAAATAAGGGCATAACAAGACTTTTATAAAATAGGACACGCGTCCTAAATGGTAATAAATGCTTAATGCGCCTAAGTAGGCCAAGCCTTTGATTAATTTTCCCTACCATGTGTTCGACATAATTTGTCCAAGTAAAATCAGAGGATATTAAAATTCCAAGATATTTAAAACAACTGACATTGTTCACATAATGATCAAATATTGACACAGTTAGAGCTTCATTGATCTCGAGTTTCCTGCTACTGCCTATCAGCATGCATTTGGTTTTGTCAAGATTCAGTGTTAACTTATGTTCGTTCAGCCATTTCGCCACCGCCAGGAGGTCTTGATTAAGCCTGTCAGTCAGCTCCTGGGAGGAGGACCCATAACAGTAGATCACCGTGTCATCTGCGTAGAGTGACGCTTGGCAGACATCTAGAACGCATGGCAGATCGTTGATGTAGATGACAAATAACAGGGGACCCAAAATACTTCCTTGAGGAACCCCGTGGGTGACTGGCAACTCATCAGACAGCTCATTCCCACAACATGTGCGCTGTTTCCTGTCAGTAATGTAAGAGCGGAACCACTGAAGCGAGTTCTCACATAAACCTATCTCTGAAAGCTTACGTAACAGAATCCGATGGTCCACGGTATCGAAGGCCTTGGTTAAATCCAGAAACACGGCCCCACATAGTTTACCTTGTTCCATATTCAATAAGACTTCATCGGCGAAAGATGTCAAAGCAGATACAGTAGAGAGCCCCTTCCTGAATCCAAACTGTTTCCTTGTGAGTAGGTTGTTAGAAGCTAAGTACTGGTACAACTGGGAATGCACAGCTTTCTCAAGAATTTTACTTAGTGTAGGTAAAATAGAGATAGGTCGATAGTTCGATGCATTAGTCCGATCGCCTGATTTAAACAAAGCTGTGATTTTAGAGCATTTCCACAATTTAGGAAATTCACCAGTACGAATCGATAGATTTAACAGCTTAGTGATAGATGGCGTGATCGTATTAGCAGAGCTCTTGAGCAATCTTGCACTAATTTTGTCCAAACCGATTGCTTTGTTGGTCTTCAAAGAGGTAAGCTGCTGAAGTACAAATGATTCCTCTAATTCAGTCAACTGGAGCTGAGAACACGGTTGTTCTGCGACCAAGTTGCGATTCGACCAGGTAGACCTTATTTTGTCAGCCAGGTGCTTGCCTATAGACGCAAAGAAGCTATTCAAAGCAAAAGCAATGGATTTGGGGGTGGTGTACTGAATGCCATCGGAAATGATGCATTGAACATTTTCTGAGGCTGAATTGCGATTGCATGCTTCGTTTACAGCTTTCCACATTTTGCCGCAATTCCCTTTGGCTTCCTCAATCATGTCACAGTAATATTTCGACTTGGCAGATTTTACTAAGCGATTTACTGACAAAGTCGTTTCCCATTTCAATGCGTTGGAGGGTCCTTATGTCAAGACAGCATGGTCTGACATTGGATGAAACAGCAGAAACACTTTTTGTAAGCAGAACATTCGTGAAGAAGGTGATTCGATTGTATGAAAATACGGGAGCAGTGAACGACCCACCAAGGAGAAAGTCAAAGAAACGGTTGTTGACAGGTAGGAGACAAATGTGGCATGCAATATACCGGTAAGAAGAGATTTTTAGAGTATGACATGAATTATTTTAGCGGCAGAAATTCTTCTTGTTCGTCGTGCTTTAGAAGATAATCCAGAGCTCTATCTCGACGAGTTACAAGCGTGGTTGGAGTACCAAACAGGTGAAGTGTTTTCAATTACACCCTCAACAAATGTTTGCGCCAAATGGGATTGACAGCAAAGAAGGTACTGAAACTTTGAGAGCAGCAGTCTTTGCAATTTATTAGAAGATAAAGCAACTGTATTTTTCATGTTCTGCAAGTTCTTTCGTGTGAATTGATGTACGCTAATGTGTCTTTTGTCTGTAGTTGCAAGTCATTGCCCGTGAACGAGATGAACAAAGACGTGCAGAGTTTAGACGATTTATTTCTCAGTTTAAACCAGAGCAATTTCTGTATGTACACGAATCTAGTAAAGACGAAAGAACAATTCAGGTACCCGCCTAATGTATATGGCATTATTCAACATTTAATATTCACATGTTACACGAGATGAATAATCAATTGTAATTTCTCGGTCACTGATGCCTCACGAGTACAAGCTAATGAGATGTCTATTTTACTTGCTTCTTGAACATGTATCACGACCTCTGCAATTGAATGCCCCTTTTAATGTAAAATAAAGTAATATATAAATTCATCCTAAAACAGAATACTGAATATAAAAAGTGAATTCAAACTGGGTTTTGATCTAGGGGGTGGGGGGGGTACTCTAGGGGGGTACCCCATTCTAGACTAGATACGAAAAATTCCTACCCTGATCCAGACTTGCTAGTCTCCAGGAACTTAATTTCTGTCACAGTCAGTTGCTTATATGGTAAATCAAATAATGATACCTTATTCTAGACCAACCTTCTCTGATTTATATACCCTATTCTCGACTAAACGGCCCAAAAACCGTACCCTTCACAGTGGCACACACCTATCTAAAATCTATCAACCTTGTCATGGCTACACATTGTTATGAAACATTTTTGTTTCTATTAATTATCGACTTATCTTTAGTCACAAATAGCTCATTGATATTATAATTTGCCTAAGAGGAAATATGGACGTAGTCTTGTAAATACCAGAGTGTCAAGGAAAGGAAACTTTACTCGGGGACCCGCTACAGTGTCCTTGCTGCTATGTCAACACAAGGTGTCCAAGCTGAACATTCCATTGTTGGTGCATTTGATAAGTACAACTTTGAGTTTGCAATGGAACAGTTTGTGGTTCCCCATGTTGGTTCAGTAGCACTGGGAGAACCATGTTCAGCTGTTGTTCTTGATAACTGCCGCATTCATCATTCACAAGCTGTGTTTGAAATGATAAGAGCCAAATGAGGAATTCTTGTTTTCCTTCCGTAAGTTAATTTGAAATGTATATTGTCAATACTTTGCCAACAGCAAAACTTCAACATATGAGCTCATTAAAGTTAACTACTTATACCTACCTAAGATGCAGGAAGCAGAATATTTAACCAGCTGTTCTGCCTTTTTTCCTGTACGGTATCATTGTTATAGAACGTTCCCCTTAGGTTTCCCATCTTACAATTTTTATTTACAAAACTAACTTTTCAAATCAATATCCCAGGAGGGTATTCAGGGAGGCTCTACCCAAAAAGGGTATTTTCAGCCTGGATGTAAACAAAACAGTAGGGATTTCACAATCTCTAACAGATCCACCCAGCAGCCCAATATTAAGAGAAAAATTAAGAAAAGAGATGTAATAACCTTCTTTCATTTACATGTTGTTGAACTCCTTGTTTATACTGTTATATAAAGAATAGATAAAAAGTACACTTACTAAAAAAGAGCCTAAAATAAGTGGCTTCAGTGTGCTGAATAAAAATCCGAAAAAGGACTTTTGTGTCTTCCTTTTTTTTAGACCCTACTCCCCTGACTTAAACCCAATTGAGGAATGTTTTAGTATTGGAAAGGCATGGCTTCTCAGGCACAAAGATTTGTGTGAAACATATCCACAAAGGTGTTTTGAGATTGCACTCGACAGTGTAATTTAGATTTTTTTCCTTGTTATGAAATTAATGTATGTACAAGGTTAATACAGGTCATAGAAAACCTTTATGTGTGGGTTATGGAAAATGTTACTGTTTATACAAAACAAATATTTTAGGCAAACAGAATCAAGATAATTTTTGAAACTTTTTAGGAAGAAGGTAGTCAAATTTAAGTAATGGCTTGGCAAGTGAAATAAACATGCATACATGCATTTATCTCCAGAGCTTTTGACTTGTCCATGTTTGAATTCTTACACAGCTTCATTGAAGTATTTTGTGCTCACAATAATAGTACATGTAAGAAAAATAAATCACGTACTGGCATGTTTAATAGTAAAGTAAGGTCCACTTTGTGTACAGGGGCGGATCTAGGGCAGGGTGACCTCTCCCCCCCTCCCCCCCCCCCCCCCCCGAGGATGACCTGCAGCTTTCTAATGTAATTAGTATTCTGCAGCATTTGTTAACTTAACCTGTCAGTTATGTCATTCCTTTAGTGGTGCACCCCCTACTAAGAAAAATTCAGGACCCACCCCTGGTGTACATAATGAAACAGTTATTATACTACAGATATGGTTGACTGATTTTCGACAATGGAAAGTGAACAGAATGAACATAATTTATGACAATTTACTTTTGCAGATATCTGCTGAAGTCTGTGCCTCCATTGTCGAGACTGTGGCTACATATAAGTTTTAATTATTTTGATACAGTTACAAATTAACACAACAGAATGTATATGTTGTGGGTCAAAATTTGCCTTGATACAAATTTTATTTACCTTTGTTTAAAACTCATTATCATACAATATCATGCATTTTCAAACCCAAAACCAAAGGAAAATAAAATTTTGAACCAAGGCAAATTTTCACCTACAACATATATATAGTGACGTCTTATACAGACAGATTGGTGTCAAATTAAAATTTATTTTTGAACGACTTTGTTATAATTACTGTTTTGCTTATTTTGTTTGAATACTGATTCAAACAAAGAAACCTTTTCCAGCATTGTCTTTGGGAACAACCTGCTCCCCTAAAAACAGAAGTCTACTGAACAAAATGAAACGTGCATTTAAGGAGGCTCGTACCCATTTCTCAAGTCCACACCCTTTCAATTTTAATGGGCCATATCTTTTGTTGTAGCGCATAAAAAGACAAGCCACTTTGCATGCAAACACACAATACACTGAACATTATGGGAGTATAGGATTTGTTTACATCGGTGCTTCCATGGCAACGGAATGGTGATCCTCCGAAATTTACAAGTTGCGGAGTTTCTCTAGATCGAGGGAAATTTATGTAAAACCCGCTAGTGGACCAACTGGTTTGACCATGGGCTTCAACTGAACAAAGTTTTAAAGAAATGTATGAGAGCGTTTTTGAAATTTTTGGGGATGAAGTTTTGGAGATTATAAATACAGTGAAAAACATACTATCGACATAATTGGCTAATATCTAAAGAAAACGATGCGCGATGGGAATGCAGTTTCATCTCATAGTAGTTTGACTCCATTTGAAATGGTGTGTGAAAAAGTGAGGGGGTTGCTTTGGCCGATTGCGAGAAAGAAGGATTTGATTAGCGTGCGTTCAGCTGCTCTTGTTGCCATTTTTGTATGTAATTTGGTCTACGCCTACAAATGTGATGATAATTTGGAAACCGCGAGATAATTTTTTTTTTAAAATTGACAATCTCGAGATTCATCATCAACTTATATGGCCTGCAAGTTTCAAAGACATTGAAGACATGCAAGGCAATAAAATAGGGCCTCCAATGTACCAATTTTTTCCCGCAGATTTTGTGTTTACAAGTGAGCGTCCTCATTATTCACGAGTATTGTTTTCAAGTTTCATATGCACGTGCAAAACTTTAGCAAAAAATTCATTTGCATCGAACAGAACGCTCGATTGCTTTCCGAAGAATTTTCCGAAACATGCTAATAACTGGCTTGCGTTACGAATATCAATGACAACAGTACTGATGAAAACAACATCAGAAGCAGTGTTTCTGCATTTCGTTTATAAATTTCCAAATTGGGATATGTTCTAGTGTCCTGCAATTTTAAGAGACCCTCGGTATGGCTGCATTACAGCGTGATAACGCGACATCGAGTGCCTAATGTTATACTGAACAATTCTCAAGCCATCCATTGCATGTTACGGAAAATTCTTCGAAAAACAATCGAGCGTTCTGTTCGATGCAAATAAATTTTTTGCTAAATTTTGCACGTGCATATGAAACTTGAAAAGAATAGTCGTGAATAATGAGGACGCTCACTTGTAAACACAAAATCTGCGGGAAAAAATTGGTTCATTGGAGGCCCTATTTTATTGCCTTGCATGTCTTCAATGTCCTTGAAACTTGCAGGCCATATAAGTTGATGATTAATCTCGAGATTGTCAAATTTTAAAAAAACAATTATCTCGCGGTTTTCAAATTATCATCACATTTGTAGGCGTAGACCAAATTACATACAAAAATGGCAACAAGAGCAGCTGAACGCACGCTAATCAAATCCTTCTTTCTCGCAATCGGCCAAAGCAACCCCCTCATTTTTTCACACACCATTTCAAATGGAGTCAAACTACTATGAGATGAAACTGCATTCCCATCGCGCATCGTTTTCTTTAGATATTAGCCAATTATGTCGATAGTATGTTTTTCACTGTATTTATAATCTCCAAAACTTCATCCCCAAAAATTTCAAAAACGCTCTCATACATTTCTTTTAAACTTTGTCCAGTTGAAGTCCATGGTCAAATCAATTAGTCTACTAGCGGGTTTTACATAAATTTCCCTCGATCTAGAGAAACTCCGCAACTTGTTAATTTCGGAGGATCACCATTCCGTTGCCATGGAAGCACCGATGTAAACAAATCCTATACTCTCATAAAGTTCAGTGTATTGTGTGTTTGCATGCAAAGTGGCTTGTCTTTTTATGCGCTACAACAAAAGATATGGCCCATTAAAATTGAAAGGGTGTGGACTTGAGAAATGGGTACGAGCCTCCTTAAGGTCATTCTGCATGCTTGAAAATGACGAGATAATTTGTAACAAAAACCCAACAACTAGTCTAAACATTCTATCGTCCTGAAGTTGCATCCTTATGACTTAAAAATTTTAAGATGAGGTAGTGGCGGAGTTTGTATTGTTGTAACCATGTGCTTTCAACCTGTACAATTCCGTTACAAGCCGGTGACGATCTGATGCATCATTTACTTCAAGGGATACCATGATTTGCTGTCCTAGATGAGGATGAATCAAAGCCTCTAACATTGGGCCATCAACCTGGTTACTCGTGAACATGGTGCAGTGCTGTGGTAGTCCAATAGACCTCAAAACATCGAGGCACTCCTCATAAGTTAGCTGACTTAGCTGTGCAAATAGGAATTTTAAAGTACTTAACTGGCATGGCTGTGACTATTGTGTAAACCCCTGGTGGTATTCATTTTCTTCTTTGGGCTGTGAATAATGTACAAATTTTGCTTCTATACTTAAGTTGTTTAAGACAGAATTCTTAGCCATCAAGATCTTTAGGGTTCTTTCATCTAGGGTTGCACATCAATAAAATATGCTTTCATACTGCTTAGACTTATCAGGTATTGTTTGGGGGCCAAAAAAGCTCTAGCTCCATCCAGATTGATCTTTAGGGAAATATAATTAATTTCACATCTTCAGATGACCATCCCTGTCTTTTTCACATGGGAGGTCTTAACCCCACCAGAAGTGTTACATGATGTCTGACAAACCTAACAAAGAAAAGGATTCTGTTAGTCAACCATGGGGAAACTTGACATTGTACCAATTAGAATAACACTTTAAAAGTGAATGTCTTTTTTAATATGTCAATGTTTGTCATCATTTTTACCCAAGGAGTGCATTGTTGGATAAAATCTTGCTTTGAGGAACCCACATACGTTTTTATCAACGCAGAAGCAATGCGGGGAGATGCCTTGTTTTTATTACGGATTTCAGAACCAAAGAAGCGGAGTTTTAATAAATTTCCAAGCAGTCCAGTGCCTTAAAGATAAAATAAATCACATTTTTCGATGGGAATTCATGTTGATATCAATTTTTGATTGACTTTTCCTTTGAGTTCTCTTAAGTTTTGGAGACATGTTTATGAAACTTGCTCAAATTAAGTTGTGTTGTTATCTTGAATTTCATCGAGGACAACTCTGCCTTGATGATGCGCTATAAATGGTACGTGTTTTGCTTTTAAACAAACTAATGGAGATTTGAATAAAATTTTCCGAAAGAAGATTGTGTTGTCCATTTTGTGTTTGTTCATTCATTATATAGATTGAAAAGCGATTTTATGTAAACAAAACAAGACTTAGATTTTCTGTCTTCACTCGCGTCGCCTTATGCAAATACGTTTGTGTATTTTTGAAATGTTTACTTTACCTTAATACTTTACCTTTAGCTTGAGCAGTGGTTTGTGCTGTCACTAGTGTTTGCGGTGAAGGAAATGCTGGTAAATCTCCTGCAGGCAGCTGCTGTTGAAATAGCAATAGTGCATGATATGCAATTTTTAAGTGTTGAAAAATATGCAATAGTGTTGAAATAGCAATAGTGCGTAATATGCATCATGATAATCCCAGAGCTATAAAATAGAAAAAAATACTTATCTGACCCAGATTGGAAACAATTTAAATCTTTTACTTTGAACAGACCAGCTACAATGTATAATGTTATTACCAGTTGAAATCTTCAAGCCTCTTGCTGTGCCAGTTCACCTTTTGTAACTGATTGGATTTGACTAGTCGTTTGACTTGAATATCGTTATCCCTGAATCAAAACAATGATTACTGGGAAGGTTTCTTGTAATAGAAATCAAAACCTCTGCAAAGGAGACAGTTTTGAATTTGTTATTGAAACAAGCAAAAAAGAAAAAAAAAGGGGGGGGTAAGTATAGCTTAACACTTTCAGTCTTTTTTAAGGTTGGCATCCTGTGAGGGGTAATGACATTTCCTGTGACACAACAAATAAATTTGTTGGCAAGATTTTATTTAAGACTACAATTACCTGAAATTTTGGTGAATTGTTGGCTAGACAGGCCAGCAATGTTGTCTGGATCATTTCACTTTGCTGCTGTTGTTGCAAAAACATCATCTGTAACATCTGATTTGTTGAGCATGAAGGGTCAACCGGTGCCTTTGAAGAGGTTGGCGATCTTTTAGTTGTTGGTGGGGCAGATACAGCATTAATGTGCTCCTCCCAAACAGGCTCTTCACTGGCACCTCCTGAGTTACCGCTTACAATCTGATCTGTCCACAGGTTTAGGTGCTTTTAGGTGCATACCGCCAGAGGGTTCCCCTCTTCTCAAGGTCTTTTACCAGGGCAACATGAGTGTCATTCCATATCTCATTACAAGAACCTTCCATATCAAGTCTTCTTTTCCTGTTGTTTGCCGAATTACTTTCTTCACCTGGGCGACCTATAAAAATTTAAAATTTAAAATTTAATAAATTTTTATACCAAAAATATTTTGAGGAAAATTTTGTCTGCTATAAAAAACTTGCACATCTACAAGTTTTCAACAGAGAGGTAAACTTTGGCTAATCATAAGATTTAAAATTAACAAACAAATATTGCTGCCTTTTTAAAATCTAAGTTTGCTTTGGAAGGCAAAGCTTCTGCTTCTTTCATCATATCTACATATCCACATAATATATATGTTGTAGTTAATTTTACATCTCAGGTAATTTTTATTTTTCCATTGTTTTGGGTAAGGTAATATATGCTAATGAATTTTAAACAAAGGAAAAACAAAAATTACCTGAAATAAAAAAAAAATTAACTACAACATATACAAGATTTCCATAATATCAGTTGAATATATCCCACTCTAAATATACATATACATAAATTATGCATTTTTTTCCTAAATGATACCATGCCGGGAAACATGTAAGTACAAAGCAAATACCTGGAGACTCAAGGCTCATGCCAGCCGTAAATTGCCTTTATAAAATTCTTTGCAGGTTTGCAAGTCTTGTTCTGATTTTAGGCTTACAAGTTGCTTCGTTCCTTTTTGGTGCCAATATAAACCCTTTGCTGGGGTATATAATTTCTTGTGGTCTTCGTAAGTTTTCAGTAGCACTGTAATATCTTCCAATGTTGAATTTGAAGACACTTTGTGTAAGATGTCAGCATGGCTAGAAACCTTCATGTCTGATCCTACTTCATGTACATAGATGTCAAATGCTCGCTCACGAATCCTGGAAGATCTACGTGGAGTTTGGGCTTGATCTGTTAAAATCACAGTAGGAAAATATAACATGTTAGAAAGGAAGCACTTTGTTTACATTCTACACAAGTGTAGAGTAAAATTAATATATATATATAGATAGGCACAGCCTAACAGCGAAGCACTATGAACAAGCTTAACTTAGGTGAAACTTAACTAAGGTGAAAGGTCGGAAGCACAAGAATTAAGATTGACGACCGGGCTATTTTTCAATTTTAGCAATTCTCAAAAAACAGTATTACCCGACCGTCTGCACAGTATTTTTAGACCGTAGAAAAGTTCACAAAAACAACTTTTCTCCGTCTAGAATTACAGGTGCGACTACTTTCCGAATAAAATACAGTTTTTGTTTGCCAAAAATTGCCCGAGAAACTGATTTGGAAATCAAAATTGCAAAAATACACAAACATATTTGCATAAGGCGATGCGAGTGAAGATAGAACTGTAATATAAAATCCAAGTCTTGTTTTGTTTATAAAATCGCTTTTCAATCTATCTAATGAATGAACAAACACATAAAAATGGACAACACAATCTTCTTTCGAAAAATTTTATTCAAATCTTCATTAGTTTATGTATAAAAGTAAAACACGTACGATTTACAGCGCATCAGGCAAAGCTGTCCTCGATGAAATTCAAGATAACAGCACGACTTAATTTGAGCGCGTTTCATAAACATGTCTCCAAAACTTAAGAGCGGATGTCCGTAAATATTGGAAAGGAAAAGTCAATCAAAAATTGATATCAACATAAATTCCCATCGAAAAATGTGATTTATTTTACCTTTAAGTCACTGGACTGCTTGGAAATTCATTAAAACTCCGCTTCTTCGGTTCTGAAATCCGTAATAAAAACAAGGCATCCCCCGCATTGCTCCTGCATTGATAAAAACGTATGAGGGTTCCTCGAAGCAAGATTTTATCCCCGAAAGATCTTCTTTTTCCACTAAAGCGGCTTCTGAGTATCCCTTAATTAGTATCCCTGTCTTGAGTAGCAAACCGCGAAAAAATGCAGGGAAGTAACGACTTTACTGCTCCGCTAAACACTGCGAAAGATCCAACTTTTTTAAAACTTTAAAAAGTGTTTACAGAGCTGACGACTGTGTAGCCGCGCGTGTGGCGTCTTTCGCGCATGTTTTACGACGTCATACGCGCCCGCGAATTTGCCTTGCGCGACCGACTTGACTGCTGACTGACACATGTCACGGAGGCGCGCCCGCGAAACATTCCGCTAGCCATGACCATGAAAAATGACAGACACAGGTTCTATGAGTATGGTGCTGCGCAGCCAGGCCTTCGGCCCGGCAAGTGCTCCGCTATAAACCACAGGCATCCCAAGCTCTCTCTTTGTGAAAATACAAAACTGAATGCAAGGCTGGCACTACGGCAAAGGGCAGATTTATTTATGGCCAATATTTCGACTAATTGTACTAGTCTTCCTCAGTTTTGTATCATACACTATATATGTCATATATTATTTTTTTTAACCTGGCCCTGAGGAAGACTAGTGCAATTAGTCGAAATATTGGCCATAAATAAATCTGCCCTTTGCCGTAGTGCCAGCCTTGCATTCAGTTTTGTATTTTCACATTCAAGTGACGCCTGGCACGAGTTCTTTTACAAGGAAGATCCGGCAACTACCAGCAAGTTTAAATTCTGCGTCGTGTGGGGACCTCTGCATTCAAAGGTTTATCTCTCTTTAAGGGCGCGTTCCTTTTAGCGAATCCGGATTCGGATTGAAAAATCCAGATTTTTAAGATTCACTGAAAAAAATGGAATGAATCAAATTTAAATCTAAAGAATCGCGATTTTGCAGATTCAGGTTACAAAATGGAATACGAAATCCAAATTCCGGATTTTTTTCCACTCTTGGTCACGTGGTATTGTAGCCTCGTTCTCAGTCAAAAACAATATGGCTGCCATGCGAAAGCTAGCAGTTTTTAACGCTTTGCTCGATTTAGTTGACGATGAATATCTTCTGGTGACACAAGATACTGACAACAGTATTCTGTTGTTAATTTCAGCCTTGAAGAAAAAGAAAGAAAGGCAAAAGGCCATAAGAATTACTGGTTATGCTGAGCAAATTGTGCCTTGTTATACGGACTCAGTTTCCGCTCGCATTTTCGACTGTCGAGATCAAGTGCAGAATTGTTGACTGGTCTTCTCGGAGTTTGCCCCGAAATACCATCAAAACACACGAGAGGAAGACAACCAGTAAGTGTTGAAAAACAATTGCTAGTTACTCTTTGGGTGCTTGGTAATCCCGAGTGTCTACGCTCGGTATCTGATCGATTCGATGTCACGAGGTCTTCGGTCTACCGGATCGTCAGACGTGTATGCAAAGCCATAGTAAACAATTATGCCAAAACGTTCATTCGATGGCCTCAGGGAGAACGTGCCACAGAGGTGATGGAAACGTTTGAGCAAAACAATGGGCTTCCTCGATGTTTAGGCGTTGTTGATGGCACACACATTCCAATAAAGGCACCTAGAGTGCACCCTGAACAATATGTGAACCGGAAAAACTTTTATTCCATCCAGCTTCAAGCCGTTTGTGACTGCGACCGCTTTTTCACGGATGTTTACTGTGCATTTCCTGGATCCGTGCATGATGCACGTGTTTTACGAAATTCTCCTTTACACGAAATCTGTGAAAGCAATGAAACTGACATGTTTCCAGGCGACTCATATGTTATTGGTGATACGGCTTATCCGTTAAAAACCTGGCTTGTAACAGGTTTTAGAGACAATGGCCGACTAAGCAGAGAGCAGCAGCGTTTCAACTACATTCTTAGCAGCAAACGAATGAAAATAGAGCACACTATTGGTCTATTTAAGGGCAGATTTAGAAAACTTAAGGTCTTGATGGATCTGGATCGTATAGAAGATGTGCCTCTTTTAGTTATCACTGCCTGTGTATTTCACAATTTCTGCCTTTTAAACGAGGATGATGTCGACGAGTTTTTAGATCCGTGTGAAGAGGAAGAAGTCAACAACTTTGAGAACATTTTTGGAGATCCCGAAGAAGCCGTGAATAAGAGAAATGAGATCATGGAAAAAGTGTGCCGCTAGATTTATAAAACGCTTATTGAGTCATTTTAAAAAATTACAATTTCAGCTGTTTTATTCACTTGTAAACATTTGTTACAAACTTCTTGCACTTGAATTTTAACTACAGTAACAGGGCTTTCCAAATGCAGTATAAGGTAAAGTTATAAAAATAGGTTACAAAATATTAACCGCTGTTGTAATACAATGCCATAATATAGCTGCTGTATATAAGCCTGACGTACAATTAAACAGAGAAATTATGTTGAAATGTCTTTTTCATACAAATCGAGAAGGCGGTCAAAACGTCGCATTTTATCGGCATGCATTTCTTCGTAACGCTTCATGCGTTCAGCTTCAACTTTCTTCTGAACTTCCTGATATTCCTTGATGACTTCAAAGATATCAGATTGCCCAGACGACTTTCTTTTCCTGGTTGACTTTCCCTGCTCAGCTTTCCCCTTCCTTTTAGAAGGAGACTCGTCATCACCTTGAGTTAGGGACGCTTTTTTGAACCCGTCTAAGTTGGAACACTCTGCTACAGGTTGAACAAAAGGGTTGAACTGAAATATATCGGTTAGCTCTTCATAGTATGAGCAGGTTTTCGGGGCATTTCCAGTTTGGTTGTTGTGATCGACCGTTTTCACGTACTTTTGTTTTAAATTTTTAAACTTTATTTCACATTTGCTGTACGTATAATTATAGCCCCGCTCCGCCATTTTTTTGGAAATCATTTCCCACACCATTTTTTTCTTTTTCTTTGGATCAGCCAGATCATCCCGGTGCTCTTTGTAGAGGAGCAGCAAATGCAGGACCTCTTCTCTTGACCACCTTTGTCCCTGCTCCAGAGATCTTTGTTCAGTCTTTTCGTCTTCCGCTTTACTTTGCTCACTTACAAGTTCAAGAGGGCTCACATCCAGTGTAGAAAGCGATTTATCTAAAGCGGAAAACATACCCAAAATAAACTATATTTATCTTTATCTCGCTCAATAAATCATTTTCTTTTCTTCTACCTCGATTTGTTTTCTCGTGAAAAAAAAACAACGGAGAATATACTGGTTTTTTTTTTCTGTTTTCTCTGTCCCTTTGAAATGTAAAGTAATCAGAAACGCTTTTTGTTGATGATAATGGACACAATGGTGCACAGGCGTCCCAGGCTCATGATAAGATAACTCTAAAACGTGACTCACGCTTAGCGGCTATATGGTGGTGTTGTGTTACAACAGTTTGAATTTACAAAGGTTTGTACGGGAGAAAACGGTTTAGAAATTATTCCTGAAAATATGTACATTTTGACAATAAAATCGACTTACTTCAATGCCTTGTTGTCTTTTCTGTTGTCCTATGGCTTTTCAGGCCGATCCGAAGCCGTTTAGATAACTTAGCTAAACGGCTTCGGATCGGCCTGAAAAGCCATAGGACAACAGAAAAGACAACAAGGCATTGAAGTAAGTCGATTTTATTGTCAAATGTACATATTTTCAGGAATAATTTCTAAACCGTTTTCTCCCGTACAAACCTTTGTAAATTCAAACTGTTGTAACACAACACCACCATATAGCCGCTAAGCGTGAGTCGCGTTTTAGAGTTATCTTATCATGAGCCTGGGACGCCTGTGAATGGTGTTGTGAGTTGTAAATGCTCCCTAGACTAGTGTCCATTATAGTGTTCATCTTTTTGATAAACCTTTCTTACGTCAATAATTTAATTGTAATTACGAATTTTTGTTTGATTAAACCCTCATTTATTACATCATCTAGCTGAGCTCTATTAGTTACTTACCCAAACTCATCTCAAAATTAGTCTGGTCTTCCAGCTCTTCGAGATCTTGTTCACAACCCCTGCTGCAGCAATTCTGTGCCTCTGAGTAGTACGCACACGCTCCTCTGTCCAGCTCGTGCAAGCCGGCACTTAATCCTGAGAACTCCTTTCCGCATCTCGGATTCGCACATATTTTGTTTTTTTCGATGTACCCTTTTGTATTGTAGGACGAAACTGTTCGAAAAAATATAGACAAAAGCGTAATTTCAGCAATTTTGCTAGCTATTTTTACTAACCAAAAGCTCACCGGATTATTTCCCCTCCGCATTTTTCGACGACAGTTCAGTGATCTTCCGAGTACATAATAAGGGGCGGACCATTAGAAATCGGGGGAGGGGGCGACAATTTCCCCCAAAAAAATTCGTTTACACCAACCATGTTTACGCATACATGAGCCCACTTACCATTTTTTTCTCAGATTCTGCTTGTAAATTGATAGATTTATTTCTTTAACTTTAATTTTTTCTGAGTTCTATGTACAGGGTGTTTAAAAGGGATTCTTAGCCGAAATAGAGTGCGCGGATTATGGGTATAAAATAAATCCAAACGTGATGTATGAAAACTTTATCGAGTGCGTGTGACAACGCGGGGCTTGCTTAATTTTTTGCGAGATTCGTGTATAAATACATACAAATAAATAGATAAACAAACAAATGAATGAATGAATAAATAAATGAATATTATAATCGGTACTGAAACTGAAATATATCAACTTGCTCGACCCCTTTGGTGCCCTATTCCTCAGACCGCGATCCTGTTTTCGATATTCCAATTCCATAAGTATTTTTTATGAATGACACTGACAGCTTTGCGCAAACTGTGATGAAGAAGCTTATTAAAGAACGAAAACGCTGCATTTTTTGTTTGAGGTTTTATTCTTTTACTTTTCACGGCCTCGGAATGATTTAGGCCTGGAGGCACAAGCTGTTGGAAAAAGAACATACAACTGTTTAATCTTTGGAATAAAGTCCAGCGTACTTCTTGGGCCTAATTGTAAGAGTTTTCATAACTGATCTTCTGTTCACTTCGAAGAATATTTTTATTTATTCAAGCTAACTGGCAGGTAATTCGGGCCGATTTGGGTTTTAACTTGCTCCTTTAGAAAACATAAAAACGTGATTTTGTCTTAAGTTGCAATAGTACGCAAATCGCTGAAAGTTTATTGAACAAGGACTGATCAGTCCCAGCGCGGATCGGCGATGAAAGCAGATCCTCAAAAGTAATTTTAAAAACTTATTAGTTTAATTAATAAGGTCTTATACAACTTGTTGTAAATTTAACTTTTAGGAAGTTAATTCACTGATCTCAATAAAACACGCCAAAGGCCAAACTTTTTCCTCTGGCGTTCGTACGAATCGCATCGCTTCCCTTTGATAAACATTTATTTCGTTGACATCAGTTTTACATCGTAAACAACATTTACTACACTACATGTATTTGAACGTACCCGACCCAACAGGAATATCTAACTGAACAGTAGGGCTATTTTTTTCTCCTCGGAAATATTCCTTGAATCTTTCAGCGATAAGCTCAAAAACAAACGTAAACAAGTAAGCGGAACTTACCGGTTTTGTTCGAGTGGGCAGCCATTCCTTCGTGTTATTTTTATTTCCCAAAAAACATTGCGTGTGAACAGTACTAATCAAGGCGAAAGTGAGAAAAAGGAACGCAGAATCGAAATCTGGATTGAGATTGAATCCAAAAAATCCACTCTTGAGGGTGGATTTCTTGGATTCGAATCTTATTTCGGATTTGTATTAATGGAACGCTGAAACTGAAATCGGATTGTGGGAATCCAAATCCGGATTCGCTAAAAGGAACGCGCCCTAAACCTCACAAACGAATATGGCGTCGAATTATAAGGGTTTTTATGGGATTTTCTACAAGATATCCATGGAGGTAGTTACAAGTAAAAATTCTCAATAATCGGCTTACCTTATTCCATAAGTGTGTTGTTTGCTTCTGGTGTGGTTATTTTACCGATTTAGCTTGATTTAAGTGATTTTTGTTTAATCCCGGTCTTCAGGGAAGACCGGATTAAATCAGGCTAAATCGGTAAAGCAACCACACCAGAAGCAAACAACACACATGGAATAAGGTAAGCTATTTTTATTGAGATTTTTTACTTTTAACTACCTCCATGGATGTTTTGTAGAAAATCCCATATTTATTTGTGTGGTTCAAAGAGAGAGCTTGGGCTGCCTGTGTTAAAAAAAACGCAAAAAAAAAAAAATCTGCCACCCTGTATATCATTTGTCGCATGCCCTTAAAAATTACTCTGGGCGAAAAGGCAAGAAAAGATTACTATCGTACTCGATATAAACATTTCAACTTTCAAGTGGAAAGATTTGGAAGAAATATCTTATAGATTTTCTGGCCCCATAGATTTTCCCACGCAGACTAGCTAAATATGGCACTGTGTGTTCACAATGGCGAACCCCACCGTGAAACGGGGGGGGGGGGGGGTACTCCCATATATGAGCTATATGGGAATGTGCCACTGTGAAGGGTATGGTTTTCAGGCAGTTTAATCTGGGATAGGGTAAAGTAATCAGAGATTTTTGGTCTAGAATAGGGTATCATTTTCCGCGAATCTGATCAGTTTCGTGAAGAATTTAGTCTAGACAACGTTTACGGCAAATGACATTTAAAAATCGGTACGGCGGACAGTACGGCATTTTTTCAGACCCTTGTTAACTAATAACTGATAGTGAACGAGTTTCTGGAAAATAGCGAGTCTGGAATAGGTTTAGGATTAGGGTTGCAAAATGCAGCTAAAATGGTCTAGTATAGGGTAAGGGTCTCAGATTCCCAGCGGCACACACCCCGACCAAAAATCGGGGGTGAAATCCTTCTGAAATCCTTCAGAATCTGTGGAAACTTCAGGCAATTTACGGATATTTATAAACATATACCACGGTTAATAGTCCAGGTAAATAATAAACATTTAAGGAGTCACAGCGTACCTTTCTACAAATCCACAGGTAAGTACATTGTACTTTTTGACTTGCGTTTCCCGCTTTTGTAATGCAATGGATACTCGTTGAGTAACGCCACAATATCCCCGTCGCCAGTGCACTTCACCACAGCCTTCCCTTTGCTCCTTTTGTAATAAAGCTGTTTTATCTCCACCTCATCAAAACCTGTTATCCGCTTAATGTGTTGCTTTGTACAATCAAATACAGTTTGGTAGGTCCAACTATTCGGCCATTCTTTGTACTGAGGTATAAAACAACCGCCCGCTAAATCAAGAAGAGAAAACGAATTTTATTCACGGAACGAAAAAATAACGTACTCAGTACAAAAGATATAAAAGTCTACCCGTTTTCAAGCGTTTTGCAGTTTCCACAATAATCCCATTGCTTGAAAGAACAAACAACTTACAGTTTCGTTTTCGTTATCCACGATTTGAGTTTCTTCAGTGTCAGGAAAATAAATCTGGGAACTTTCCACAACTTCTTACTCTTGAGAATCTTGCAATTGAGAATCTTGAGTATTTGAATCAGTTGCAAAATCAACTAAAAGGCGATAAAAGGGAGACTGAGAGGACATCTTTGCTTCGCCCGTCCACAGTCGACAACCGCGGGAATGAAGACCACTTTTGTCATGGAAACGGATGATTGACGTCCATCAAAACTCAATTTTCAAACAAGAAAAAAATCGTTGGATGGCGCGTGTGATCGGTAACAGCTGTAAGCCTTTAGTTAGCACTCAATTTCCAACTTCTTGGGATAGTGGCAATGGTGTAATCAGGGTTCGTACCCTTTTTCAGAAACAAATTTCCAGGACTTTCCCAGGACTCAGATAGATTTTTCCTGGACTCCCAAATGCACTTTAATTATTTTTTCAGCTGTTGGAGCTTTCCATTCAGCCCCTCTTCAATGTCTTTCAAGACTGTCATCATATCTTAGCTTCAGTTACAGATCTCCAGGACTTTCAAGGACTTGTAGTCATTTTCCAGGACTTTCCAGTCCTGGAAAAAAGCCAAAGTAAAATTCCAGGACTTTCCAGGATTTCCAGGACCCGTACGAACCCTGTGTAATGGCAGGTGGCCCCCAAAAAGTGGGTTCCTCTTCATATATTCGGGCCATTGCTTCCTGAACAGCTTCATATTGCTTCACCTTATCTGCGTTGAAGTCACTGTTCTGGTAGTCTATTTCCATTTGTAATTCGCCAAGCACTGAATGGGATTTTCGATTTTATCGCCGTTATTCCACTGAAACCTGGTAGCTGCCATCTTGTTTCATTAAAAACAAATCATTGGGCATGCCCAAGTGCACTTTTCTACCCAGGTGACCTCGCTTTTCAGTCCGGGCTTAAATTTGATTCTGATTACACGAGGTTTTTTGCCCGTTTGCCCGCAAAAATCGGGCTGAAAATTTCAGCTTGGGCTGAGCTTGGGCTGAGCTTGGGCTGAGCTCGGGCTGAAACTTTCTTCATGTAATCGCAAACGCCGTTTTAACAAAATTTGTTCAAGAAACCGGGCTGAGGGGCTAAAATCTCAGCCCGCCTAACCGGGCTGAAATTCGCCACGTAATCGGCCCCTAAAGCGGACGACGTATTAAGCAAACATTAGCTAAAGTACCAAAATTCTGTTCCCATATTTACTGTTAAGAAAGTACCCGTATTAAACAGACAACTCTATTAAACGGACGCGGACACAGACTCATAGACTCAAGACAATGAAGACAAAATCATATATTTTTTTCTGGTCTGTTCGATCAGTTGGTCCTAATTGGAAACCAAACTGAAAGGGCATGCTAACGGAAGAATGAACTCTGTGAAATCAGTCAGACGAAGAGCATGATCCATTTGAGTTGTTGTTGGACTATTCTCGTTGCCATGACAGGAGAATTTCCAACTGTAACCGAATGAGTCAATACTAGCAATAAAACTACAGGAAACCCAAGCGTAATGTTTGCATATTAATGATATTTGAAAATATAAGACATTGTACGGAATTTCGAATTCAACGTTTTAAGCAATATATAAAATCAAAATTGCTGAATAAAATCGTTGAAACATTTACTAGTGTCGTATTCTATCTTTATACAGTGTTTCTACGCTATTTGAACGATTTTTAGTCCATTTATCTTACCTTGTATAATATAATGGCAAGGAAGGAGAATTCGGAGCTTTCGGCGTTCGACACGTGTCCACAAATGGCTCATTTTTCGCACAAAAATAGGTGCTGCTCCCATTCTGACTGGTCCTCCTCACAGTAGAATAACGTTAAATTGCATTTCTTCGAACAACTTGAACATCCCTTGTTGATTATGACGAACAAGCCGCTCCACAAAATCACATAGCACTGCAAAATAGGCGCCAGAGAGCGTGGAGAACAGAAGAGACCACGGTGCGCGGTCAACATTGGGTACCAGAGTAAAATCAAACCCCACAGGGAAGGGAACGTTCAATTTTGTCAACCTGTCATTTTTGTTGCGCCTACCACCCGGTGAGGACCAAGTCGTCATTCTGCTGGTTTTTTGTCGTGCGCGGGAAACGTGGATCGGCACGTGGAACGTTGTGTTCCCAGTGGACACGCTTTGACATGGCCAGGTATGTACATAACTTTAATATATACATCTTATATTTATTTGAAGCATTTATCTTAGTGAATTTTATAAAGATTAAGCAGTCATTATAAATATGTTTTCTTTTTTTTTTTTGCTACTAACATGCGTAAAGATGGAATTTTACGTGCATTTCAAGTGCGTATATAAAATAAACACGATGTATGAACGGCTTAACCTGCGTAAACGTTAAAGTTATGGTTCAAATGATCGTCTCTCTTTTTTTTAGGAAGGTTTAAAAACCACGACGGCAACGCTAAGGAAAACGTCACTTGAAAATTTTATTTGCGCTCTTTGAAAATACTTTGTAGTTGTTTTAATTTGTTTAGTTTGACTAATTTGACTGAATTGTCCCGAAGCTGATTTAGTTGGGATGGCTTTCATCTTCAAATAGAGAATGGAAAATTAACCGCCGTGTGATCGCGTTCTCCACAAAATCTATAATTTAATCATTTGGCGTTGTTATTTTCAAAGAACGGCAAATAAATGCACCAGAATGTAAAACGCACGTGCAGAGGCATTGTTTACGCTCTTTAAACCTATTGTTTTGTGCCATTCTCGCTGCCATTGCCGTCGTGGAGTGCTAAAACTCCCTATTCGAAAAAAAAAAACATGTTAAAATACGCGACAGTAGTAATTGTTTACGTGCCTTTTATTTACGCACGTAAAAGTGAACGCGACAATCCCAAAAGATCCTTCGCACCTCACCGTCATTTTAAATCTATTAAATGTACGTTTTAAATCAAGCCCACCAAATTCCCCCCCCCCCCCTCCTTTTCCTTCACAATAGAAACAATAACTTCAACGACAGTATTACCGGCACTGACATTTCGTACTAATCCAGACACTTAATATTCAATTACGGAACACGCGAGCTATGGTGGTTGTACTAAATTAATAAATCATAATGAATCACGTTTACTTTCTCAAAGTCCGTTCCTCATGTTTGCAAATCTATGAATCACGAGGGTAACACTTACTTCATCTAAACATGGTCTATCTCCATTCTGGAAGTTCCGTTCAGGAACTGGTGAAATACACAATCATTGGACCACTATTTCAAAAAAAAAAATATTTTTTTAATGTTCTGTTGCATCCGGCTGCACTTCTTTAGCTAAATTAAATAACCACCTCTTCGCTATTGAGCCTCCTCTCTATTAAGTACCCCTCCCCCTGCATGTAAGACAATTAGAAATGGTTTGCGCCCAAAATTATTTGCTATTTTTTTGGTTTGAATTCAGACTTCAATTTTAATAACAATGTCCTTATCTTGTTCGTGCAGACTAACAGATGATCAGCGAGAGGTTTTGAGTGTGGTGGAAAGTGGCCACAACGTCTTCATAACCGGGCAAGCTGGGACAGGAAAATCTTTTCTTGTCAAAGAAATCTTAAGAAATTTTGAACGACGAGGCATCAGCTGTGCACGTTTGTGTTCTAGTGGTATAGGTGGCACTGTGTACGACGATCTGGGTGTGCCAGTCGCTACAGTTCATGCATTCTACGGACTGCAAACCGCCGATCTTCCGTGGAAACTTGTAGTAGAACGGGCCACGTCAAATAATCTGGTACGGGAACGGTTAAAAGCTGTCCAGTGTATTCTCTGGGACGAGGCGTCAATGTCCAGCAGAAGAGTGTTCGAAATCGCTAACTTCATTCATCATTTGTTGGCGCTGGAAGATGATGCAATGAAACCTTTCGCCGGAAGGCAGGTTGTTGTGGTAGGTGAGTTTCTGCAACTGCAGCCAGTGCCTAGTTTGTTTGATGAAGGCAGGCCCATGTTTGAATCCCTGATCTTCAGGAAGGTCCTCCCCCATCGATACGAACTGGTAACTGGGTAAACCGTCTATCTTCAGACCACGACGCTCCATGGAGATATATTCCAATCTCTCGCCTAGCTAATGTCGGTGGCGCCTTTTTATTTCAATGTAATTATGACCTTAAGCTTCTTTGCATAAGTGAACGCCTCCCGAGATTTTACAAAGATGTCATCGCCTTTTGGCAGAAAATTGCTGCGACCTGTCCTCAAAACAAACCTGAAGTGTTAGATCAAGTAATCTGGAACAATAGGTTTTTAATTGTTAATAAAAATTCGATATACTTTCCACACTGGCATCAAGCCGGAATTATTCACATTTCAGACTTATTTGACGCAGAAAGGAACTGCTTTCTATCTTTTAATTCCCTTTGTGAAAAATGTAACACAACGTTCAATTTTCTACAGTATTACAGCATCCTCTCTGCTATCCCTCATTCCTGGAAAAAACTATTAAAGTCAAACGACCTACCACACATTGTACCCCTTGTTTCAATTAGTGACTCGTTGACATGCAAAGCTCTCTATGAAAAACTACTATCTTTGGAAAAGTTACCTCCTCCCACGGCAGAAAAGAAACTTATAGAACATGGATTAGAAAAGAATAATCTGAGTAAGGTTTACCTTTTACCCTTTAATGTTACAAAAGAAACTAAAATGATGATGTTCCAGTACAAGATCATTCATCGCATTCTACCTACGAATAGCTTATTACATAAAATGAAGAAGGTCGACTCTCCAAATTGTCCTTTTTGCCCTTCTGAGATCCACACTATCTGGCACTTGTTCATAGAATGCACGCAAGCTAGCTCTTTCTGGGTCGAATTCCAAGACTGGTATAGTGCCCACAGTCGAAAAAAGGTCCATCTTTCGAACTTGGATGTTTTATACGGTATATTTTGCTCTTCTCGCTACTGTTTAGCCCTAAATCATCTTATCATTATAGGAAAATACTATTTATACGTCAAAGCCGGTGCCAAAGATAAATTTCAGTTTAGCGAATTTATATCTTTAGTTCGTGACAAATTAATGTTAGAAAAATACATTGCAATCAAATCAGATGAACAAGATAAATATATTAAAAAATGGGACTTTTTACAAAACATTTAGTTCCCTTTGCTTTATCATTCATTTTTCTTTCTATATGTTATAAAGCAGGACAAATATTTCGAACTGTTAGTGTCGTATTGCTAGTATTATTAGTTTTACAAGGTTGTCTAAGTATTGTTTCTATTATTTGTACTGTTAGCGTTGTATTGCTAGTATTATTAGTTTTACAAAGTAACGTAAGTCTGTACTGTCAATAACTAACTTTTGTTTTGTTGTTTGTAGTGTAAGTTAGTTTGTACTGTTTGTATCTATAAGGAGTAAATGTAAATAAACATGCATCTACAAAAAAAAAAAAAAAAAAAAAAAAAGATACGAACTGGTAACCATCATGCGCCAAAATCCAAAGGAAAGGCAGTTTCTTCAGTGTCTGATGGAGATTCGTCTTGGAAAATGTAGTGACAGTAGCAAAAGATTTATTGAGTTGTTATCAAGATGCCTTGAAGATGACGTAAATGTAAAAGCCACCCACATATTCTTTAGAAAGCTCAGTGTATTGTTCCACAATAGCAATGTCTTACGCAGTTTGCCCGGTGAGTTTTGTAAGTTCGAAGCCATAGATGAAGGCGAAACCAAGGGTATACAGTGTCCGTCTGAAAAGGTCATTATGCTTAAACCCAACTGTAAAGTTATGTTACTTTGGAACGTTTCGGAAAGCCTCAGAAATGGATCGTCTGGGATCTTTTTGCAAGAAGAAGACAGTTCAATTGTCGTCGACTTTCCTAATGTTGGCAGGATCCACCTAAAGCGAGAGACGTGGTATAAGCGTTCAATCACCGGTGCTTCGATTG
This sequence comes from Cladopsammia gracilis, assembly GCA_022457155.1. NCBI lineage: Eukaryota > Metazoa > Cnidaria > Anthozoa > Scleractinia > Dendrophylliidae > Cladopsammia > Cladopsammia gracilis. The sequence goes on from JAJGOT010000038.1 coordinate 77,789, forward strand.
GATCAAGAACGCAATATCCAGTTGCACCAATGTATGCCATAACATGTCACAAGTCACAAGGACTGATCCTTCCAGCAGCAGTTGTACACTGCAGTCGAGAGTTTGTACCCGGTTTAACGTACGTTTCGTTTGCACGTGTGCAGAGTTCAGAGAATCTACAAGTTATTGGATTTTCAAGGATGCAGTTATTGACACCTGGAGAAGAATTTGTAAGGGTTTGCGAGGAGCACTGTGATCCAGAAAACGGGTTCACCTGTTGCAGAAACAACTTGTTAACTGAAGAGGAAATGACTGTTGTAGAAAGCGAGATCAATGTTGAAGATGAAAACAATGCGAGGTTTAGTGGGAGAGATGTTTGGCTTGAGACAGAGAGGCTGGTCAGTAGTTTTTTTGAGAGAGGAGAACCCGAAGACCAGGTCATTGACCTTCAAACAGTGTATGCTATGTTCTCAGAAGATGGACAGAATTCGCTTCTTAGAAACCCTCCAGCGGACTTCAATCTGAAAGGAAACCTGAAGAAAATGAAAGTTGAGCAACCTCTGTCAGAGTTTGCTAAAAAGCAGAACGAAGAGCTTGAGAAATTGATTAGACTCGATGACAAGAATGAACTGATGGGACAAATTTTGTGGAGTCGGGCAGTGCAGATAATTATAGAAGACAGCCTTTGCAATCCAGAAAAACTGTTGATTTCACAAAGGCAGTGGACAGAGGTCACTCGTGAGCTTTATATGCTTATAACTCGATCGCCTAGTTTCTACAGGGATTTACAGTTGTTCTTTGAGACACAGGAATTGTCCCACGTACAAACAACGATTGGTGCCGAGTTAATGATTTCTGTGTATAAGAGAGTTGTTGAAGTTGCAGCAGATCAAATCAAAGACCAAGAAACACAAAGCCCCGTGGAATTTATCGTGAAAGAAATGCCAGTTGAAGGTTTGTCCAAAGTACGCCACGTCGGAGCCTGGGCTATCAGAAATGTGCTTGATCACAAATGGAAGTATGCAAAGGAACACGCGTTTTCAGCAAATCCAGCAACCCATCGGACCGCCAAGCAATGCTTTGATATGTGTGAGCTGTTGGAGGAATATGTCGTCGAGAGCAGAAGCCACCTCCAAGAATGCTCCAAATATCCGGGAGCACTGTTGGTCACGGAAGAAAAACAATTCAGATGCAGAGGCCTCACGAACATCAGTGATAGTGCATTTGAATTTTTCTTAGAAGCTAAGGAGGCAAGAGTGAAAGAAATGAATGAGGTGAAGTTAAAGCTATACAAGGAAGACACTATTGACAACAGTTTAAAGACTCTTCAGTCCTCAGCTGTACTAAAGGCCAAGTGGATGTTGTGTTTGCCACCCCAAATAGTGCAGGGAGAGCAGGTAACAAGTTCTTTGACATATATCGACAATGATTCTATTTGCCTCTCTACTTTTTATTTACTAAATTGTAATCGGCTCTTGTTCTAATTGATTTTTGTTTTTTTAGGAAACTCTAGGAACCATGTTCGAATTGGTCATGCATAGATACGCAATGATGGGAGCAGGACAGTACTTGAGGGATTTTCGACTCGCTCACAGGTAAATAAACTGAAACTAAGCTGATTACTCGTGGCAACTATCTTTTAGAAAATTTTTAACGATTAATGGAAACTATTATGAGTAGGGAACTGACAAGGGGAAAAGTGAGACGCGGCAGGCAGAAAAGAATCTTCTGTGAGGTAGCTATTTAATTTGGATTCCCCGTCTTTTTGCTGCGAACTCCCACAAGCTCAACCTCGTTGGTTATCCAACAAGCACGAGTCGGGAATAATTGTATTGTTAGATTTTAAAGTTAGGGAATCGTTGCTGATGTTTGGGCAATATTTTTGTGCAAACATTTGCCTCGCGGTAACGTACATGGCATTCAATTTCTTGATAAGGCCAAACAGGGTTATTCGCTGATAACCTGTGGGCGGTGAGAAAGTTGGAAATTCAACGCGTGATCAAGATAAAAAAATTTACTAACTCTTTTGTTTACCTCCATGATCACTACATAGTTACAAGTCGCATTAAGTTTTACACTTCTCCGTTGTTGTTTCATAAAGGCTGAAGAGAAGTGCGGAACACCGGAAAAAGGTTCTTCAGAGACAACAGGCCTTGCTTGAGAAAAGATCTGCTGTACAGTTTCAGGATATTTTAGCAGACGGCAGCGAGGGAAAAGCCGCGAGCCATCATCGCCTTGTCAGTTTTGTGAAAAAATTTGGTGTCGAGACCTTCACCAAAATGTATACAAAGGAACAACTGACGAAGATGAGTTTAGCTTATGGCTTAAAAGTCATTTCTAAGGAAAACAAGACCACTTTGTCAACTAAATTAATTCCTGTTCTTCAGTCTGGCTCCTGTGTCCCTTACCCATGTTTCCTCAACGAATATCGCGCAAATGCCATTGCAGATGATAACTTGCAACGCGTTGTCCTGCGAATCTCTAGACGACACTAGGCAGTTGAGGAGAATAATCATATATTATTTTGTCTAGCTATCTTGAAATGTATCCAAAAGAACGTGCCAAGGGCCAGCCATTTCAGCTCAATATAAACGTAAATTTCCCGTAGACATTGTGTTTTGTATACAATATTCAGTAGCGGTCAAGGAAAAAATCCTCAAAATAGCGAAATTTCGCCGCCTCAGAGCTACAAGGTATAAAATATGGCAGCTCAACGCCAAATCATCTTTCGGACATGGGCATCTATTTATTTTCTCAATTGAGGGGGCAGCTAACATGGCTAAATAAACGTACTTGAATAACCTTTATTTCATTTCTTTATGTGGTTTAATAGTCTGGAATTTTTGCTAACCAGTGTATTTTTTTTTCATATTATTACATTCCAATTCATCGAGGTTTGGACTCAGATTGCCAATTTTTTATTCTTGTTTTTAAATATGTCGTTTCAGTTGTTTACGATCAGCTAGACATAACCCATATGTTAGACAAGCATGAAGTTTATATTTGTAACGTTATTTACGTCATCAAACGAAAAACTGGAAAATCCCTGTTATGTTTAGTGGGAAAGCCACACAGGAGCTAATGTTACTCTCTAGAGTACTGAAAGAGATTAAAAGTGTGTAATAAAATTGATTGATCAATGAGTATCGTAAACTAAAACTAACGTAAATACCCAGGCCAATCACAATCAATCGTTCCACTTAGTTTAAACCCACGCTCTTCCTCCCCATCTTAGCCCCGATCCAGATCTATGTCACCAATTTTCATTTTAATATATAATTTGTTGTTTGAAGACCCTTGCTGATAAATTGATACAGTTGAATCTCCCCATAGGACACCTCTATAATATGAACACCTCTATTACGAACAGTTCGCTTGGTCCAAAAGAGACTAAAATTCACATCCGATGAAATGCGGACACAAGACACTTATCCCTGTCCCTTCGGCGTCCGATCGTAATATGTTATATTAAAATATGTCAAAGTGACGGAGCTCTTAAAAGAAATGGACACCTCTCTAGTTAGGTTGCTTAACACCCTCCCAACCAGCATTACTTTTCCGACTGATGGTTGTCTGGCCATACCGTATAGTATTTTGGGCAGTTTCTTGTAGTCTCCATGTCGGATTATTGTTCTGCCCATTACACGCTCTGATCTGGCAAAAATGATTTTCAACAAGATCTTGGTTCATTATAGCTGGTTTAACTACTGACTGAGGGTATTCGTTTAGCTTGACTGAAACTATGGCTTAAAAACCCAAAATCATAGATTGCAAATTAAACCAAAGCTTTGCCGAGATAAAGTTTTCAGCTTTACCACCTGTACATGACTTCCATTTTGAAAGAAAGGCATGAAACTGCACCAAGTAATCGAGCCTATGGTCTGAGATAGAAGATATGACAAACTTATTAAATAGCTCAATAACTTTTGATGTGTGGAAGAGGAGCTCTATGGTGGCATCAACTCCATTGATTTCTTGGTCTTGACCTTTGCTGCTTAGATGTGCCTTGTAAGCCTGTAAAAAGAAGGTATCTGAATATAATGCAAGTACACAATTAAGTACAGTGAATCCTTAATTTAACGAAGGGCCAAGGGACTGGAGAAATTGGTTCGTTATATCGAGGGTTTGTTAAATCGAAAAGCTCGTTATAACGAATTCGCGGGAAAACAACAAAAATGTTCGTTATATCGAGGTATAGTTAATAATTGTTTTGTAACGATGTTACGTCGCACTACCCAGCATTTCCGGATCTAAATTGAAGAAATAACCTTTGCGCTTTAATACCTTATGAAGCTACAGCACACTGCACATACAAATACTGAACTGATATTTGCAATATTGAGGCATAAAATAAATAAATAAAATAGTGATGTAACATTCCCGTGGGTACTTCTGTTGCGTACCTTCATTAGACTGAGCATATTCCTATCCAAAACATCTTCTGCCAGATGATTCCTCATCTTAGACGCTGGATCGAGTTGTAAATGCTCCCATGTCAGTTTGTTGTGGTATGATAAGGAAAATTCGCCTTGATCATAATGGAAGGCATTCAAAAAATGCTCCCAAAGAATATATTTGTTGTCATCTATTTTGAGGCATCTGCTCCCACTTTCATCGATAGAACTCTTAAGGATGTTGTTACGAATCTTTTTGAAATTGTGCTAAAAAAGTTAAAAAAAATTACAAATAATGGTATGTTGGAATAACAGTCTCCTTAGAATATGTAATGGTGAGTAGATAAATCAAAACTAATAACTTTATTGCGTCTAACTAAATATTGATATCGGGGTGGGTGCACGGATATTTGACATGCGTCTTTATACTGAATTTATATGTTGTATGTGGCATCCTGCCCTCGTTTCTCCGCGAAAACGGCCACATTTCGATTCACAACATTCCTTTCTACGTACAGCACTCGTACATTTTGGTTCACGGTCGAACAGCACCCTGTACTTTAGAATGCCTAAAATGCCGTGTATCTTAGAATACATTACTATTAATAAATAATTCGTTAGCAAACCTCTAGATCTGAAAGTATTATTATTTACTTCTAAATTAATAACTCTCTTGTCTATAAAGTTACGTTAACCTTACTCTTATTGGATATAGCGTTTCAAAAACTACCAGTGCAACTCCCAGAAACAGCCCTCTTTGGACAGAACAGCACTAATAAGGACGTGTTAAGGGGTGAGATTATTATAAAAATTTATATCGGATATAAACTTACTTTAGGATCCATTAAAAACACCATTGGCTTTCCGGTGAACACGTTCTGAGCAACAAACTTTCTTTCAACAGCTTCACATTCGTCTTTAAAATGCATTTTTATAAATTGTCTGTTCACTTCTGTACCATCCAAGATACAGTAGTAGATCCTGCAAGTACGATGTATAATAAAACGTACGAGATGAACTTTAGTTTACATAATAATAATACACATTTCTTTCTCTTTTAAGTATGTTTTTAGAAGTAAATGTAAGTAAGCTGCCAGTTAAGCCACCAAAGCAAATGCATGTAGTCTAAAAATACTTATTTCACCATCGTTACTCACGTAAATCCTGTTTGAAGCATTTTCTTCACTCCTTCCCAAAATATGAAGAATAAGTCACTTGCTCTACAACCACCAGAGGCAAACTGTGCTATCGGGAATCTAAAGCCGCTGTCTCCCAGAAATACAAACTGGAGCACATGTGAAGCGAGTTCTGTATTGTCCTTCTTTCCTACAAAATCGAGTTATGGTTGCTACGAATTACACTGTACTGGTTAAATTGATTGTTTCAAACTGTTCGAATTTATTTCACAATGGGAATTGAGTCGTTTTGCATTTCAATGTTAAGATCACGGGAAGTTATCACGCACCGTATCAGTGAAGTGTAAACCAACAGGGCTTATCACTGTTAGATGTGGGAGTATGAATCTTATACCTCTTCAATGCTTGACCTTAATCGTTGTAATCTAAATATTTATGGTCCCATTTCATTTGGCGTAATCTATACCTGCGAGCTTCTCCATGTCATCATGAATCCTCCCCAGGTCAACAAATCCCACCAGTCGACATTTTCCATTTTTAATGACCATTTCCAAATCCTCCTGCCAAGAAAAACGAACCTCTTTACACGAGCATATCATCTGACAATGTCTATGAAAAGTCAGGACAGTGGTCATAGATATTAAAATATATTGATGTTGGAGAAAGTTAACCATTTCCATTAAGAACGCCATCATTTAAGGGTTGCATACACATGGGTCTACATAGAGTAACCATCCTCAGTGAACGGTGCTGAGTTATTGACACTGTAAACACATACAACGAAACACTGACCTGGATTTTCATTTCATCTAATACTAAGCCTCCCATGTAATCCTGTGGTTTCAAATTATGCTCTTTGGCCTCCTATAAACACCACTTGAGTATCTCACCGTCCCAGCCAGGCTTTTGGTTAACTTTGTTCTTGTGGTACCTAAGTTGTAATTTACTAGTAAGAGTAGATACGCATATTTAACACACCGATATTTTAAAGCCGGAATATATTTTTTGGCTATCAGTTTCGACACGTCAGATAGAAAATGTTAATGGTTGGGTTAAGTCAGCAACGTTAATTAAATTTCCGCTAACCGCTAATCGTACATCAATTAATCGCCATTAATGAAACATTTACAAATAATCTACCTCTCTACATTTATCCATCAAATAACTGCAGTAAACCCGATGTAGAAGACCAGTTCAGTTGACTTCACTGGTGTCAGTTGGTGAGAACTTATGTAAAATATACCCAGTATAAAAAAGACTAAAAACTGAAAATATTAGTTTGGGAATAACTTTCACCGTGCAATATTAGAAATAATAAGCCCTTTTAAAGCACGATAACAGTTTCATCATCTTAAGATATAACTGATGAATATTTTTGCCATCATAATGTACTGCTATGTATCTTGTGTTGATAACTGAACACATGTACCTACCGAATGGTTCGGTTGCTTGGGAGGTACATCACGTTTCTTAATGGGTCCAACACATGCGGATTTTTACTATACAGTTCGATGCACAGTCTCATAATCCTGGAAGAGCATGATACCACACGTTACTTTATGTATTTCTGATCGGTTTAATTTTGATATATTCTGACATTGCAAATACCATATAATTGTTACGAAAAGAACTATTTTTTTACATTCTGTCTGCTTTTCCAACAAGTCAGTTCCAAACGTTCCTAATTCAAATTTTCAAGAGCTGGTACAATCCATTGGATCCATGCATAAAAATCAGAAATTATACCAGCACCTTCTAAACACCTAGATAGCTTCTTTTCTAATTGCCAGCACTTTGTAAATTTGGCAGGACTAAAATACACCTAATTGAATAAACGTTGTCGGGTAAAAAAAAACATAATCGATACGACACGATAGAATTCTGGGATCAACGCAAATAAAGCTCGTTAACATTTCATTTATCAGTAGTATTGAAGACATATTCCTTCCTAAAAGATTCAGAAGAAAAGTTTGTACATTACTTGTTATGATATTGTGTAATTTATCTGAGAACACAAGTAGTTCATTCCACCACCCGGAAAACTATTCGGTCGTTTCCATAATATGGTGTAAACTTTACACCTGACAACGTTTTTTAAATCAGGTATATATTGCATCTTATAAAATTTATTTACAAGCAATTTTTTTTAACGCGAAACATTAAGAAACAGGAATATAAAATAGTCGACGCTAAGGTTTTCTGAACAATTTCATTGTTATATTTTGAGCCATTTTGCGATTTTAGAAATTTAATGTACGTACTGCCTGATGTGGACAAAATATAACGGTACAGTATGATATACTATATGTATGGCGTTTCCTGTTTCTGTCTTACTTAAAAATGCCACACTTACTTTGGGTGCCACCTGTAACCCTTAGAGGATTCAGTTTGTAAAACCTTCTCTTGTTGTGTCCAGAATAATGCCATGTCCTCTGGAATGTCGTTTTTTCGCACTTTTGAGATCTCTCTGAGATTTCTCTGAGATCTTTGTGATCATCCCTTTCCACTTCTATCATATCGGCTTCTATTCGTTCCCTCCTTTTTCTTTCCGCATCCTTTTCCATCTTTTCCTTTCTGATCTTCTCGGCGAGCTCTTCATGGCTCATATAACGATGGTTCGTCAGTCTCGAACAGAGAACACCCTAGCCTCCTTTCTTTTTTCTTTTTGTTTCAAATGTTTTTTAATTTGGTCGCATCTTGAGCAAACGAGACCAGCAGAATTCGTAAACACCTCGCAGTCCAACGCAAAGTGCCTATCATCGGTGATTCCATCATGTGTGATTGCGTGTTTTACGGTATTAACATTGTAAAGCTGTAAGTTCTCAGAGGCAAAGACTCCACAGCAGACGTACGACTTATCCAATAAAGACAACACATTTTTGACCCTTTCTAATATTCCCATCGCAGAAAGTTGACGATCGAGGCGTGTTGTCAGTTCACATTTAACAGGACGATAATCATACATAATTTGGGTTTCTATTTTCTCTTCATTACAATTCTTCATAAACCTCACCTCGCTCACCATCACCCTACCATCGCAGCGAAACGGACACAACTCACAGACGACTCATCGCTCATCTTAACTTTCCATTGTCCATCACCAGTTTCTTTCAAAATACTTGCAATTTCTGATTGTAACTCTTCCCACTGTTGTTCAAATTCTTTGGGTTTTGAGGCAATTGCGCTTCTTTTCTTCAGATTAATGAAGACTGATTTAAACTTCTTGTTAACTCTCTTGTTTGCTTTTCTAATGCATTTTCCGAAGAGATCCCGTACAGCCTTGCAGACGATGTACCCGGTAACTTGATCACTTTCATTTATCGCTATTTTATTTTCCTCGAGTTGTGCGTGATCCCTTAAATCGTCGTAGCAAACATAACAGTCCTGGCCAACTTCGTAATTAAGCAGGATCCTATTGTAAGGAAACCTGCGGATTAGTCAATTCCGTGCGCTTTGTTTTGTTAAGTATTAGAAGTATGTTTGTGTACTGCTGTATAAAAATGACTAAGAGAAATGAAACGACCGCGATGAAAATTTCCCAGAATGTTATTTTTTATCATTTTCATTTAACAAAAAGATAACCAACCAAATCTTAAGCCCCTTAACCTCTTATTATACATCCACTATCACATATCGTGTGCCGAATAATAAATGAAGAGGAAAAGAATTCTGTTTTTTCGAATTATTTCTTCACCTTATTGACATTTTACTGTTTTTTCCTTTTTTGTGAAAACGTAAACTGTGCAACTGAATTGTACTTTGTAACTGTTGTGAAACACGCCATACGCTATCAGTCGAGGTAAGAGCGTGCTTTTTATTTACAGAAATTAATGGAATTGTAAAGTAATTAGAATTGACATCAGTAATTAAAATGCTATATCAGTAATAAAAATGCGATATCAGTAATTAAAAAAAATCTATTTGCACGTGGGCGCCTGAAATTAATTTGGCAGATTATATTTGCGTGTTATTACCTAAAGAAAAAATTTAATGTCTTGTGAAAGCGTAAGAGCTGAACCGAGCTCAATGTAAATGTAAATGTTGGTAAATGTTTCACTTAGCAATTTCTAATAGACGTAAAAAAGGAAACAGATACACGGTTCGTTTTCCGTCGCTTGTTCGTTGTCTCCCCCTCTTCAAGAGGCCGTTTTAACGTGGAAAGCATGACCAGCAGAATGACGACTTGGTCCTCACCGGGTGGTAGGCGCAACAAAAATGACAGGTTGACAAAATTGAACGTTCCCTTCCCTGTGGGGTTTGATTTTACTCTGGTACCCAATGTTGACCGCGCACCGTGGTCTCTTCTGTTCTTCACGCTCTCTGGCGCCTATTTTGCAGTGCTATGTGATTTTGTGGAGCGGCTTGTTCGTCATAATCAACAAGGGATGTTCAAGTTGTTCGAAGAAATGCAATTTAACGTTATTCTACTGTGAGGAGGACCAGTCAGAATGGGAGCAGCACCTATTTTTGTGCGAAAAATGAGCCATTTGTGGACACGTGTCGAACGCCGAAAGCTCCGAACTCTCCTTCCTTTCCATTATATTATACAAGGTAAGATAAATGGACTAAAAATCGTTCAAATAGCGTAGAAACACTGTATAAAGATAGAATACGACACTAGTAAATGTTTCAACGGTTTTATTCAGCAATTTTGATTTTATATATTGCTTAAAACGTTGAATTCGAAATTCCATACAATGTCTTATATTTTCAAATATCATTAATATGCAAACATTACGCTTGGGTTTCCTGTAGTTTTATTGCTAGTATTGACTCATTCGGTTACAGTTGGAATTGACAACGAGAAATTCTCCTGTCATGGCAACGAGAATAATTAACACGGTATTGGTTTCCACACTCAGTAGTCGTGTTTGTCCTGTCATTATTATTTCACAATTGTAGACAGTTGGGATCTTTGCTGACGCGAATGTTGTGAGTCGGGTTTATGTTAGATAGAGTTGTGAGTAACGTCTTTGAATGTCGCGTTTATGTTTTGCAACGAAGCAAAATTATAAAGAGTGAATCTCGTGGGGTCAACATTTTTTGCGGCATCGGGGATCAAAATTCCCAAAGGTTTTAGGATAAAAGGATCAAAATTTAGGGGTAAAAAAATGGGATATGACCCTGCAATATGATTATTACGATTGATTGGATTCCCAGCTGTGACCCAAGCGGTCACGGTAAAACAAAGTAACTTTTTAATAACCAGCCAGCACCCGGTATAAGAAGTTCAATAATTGCAACTGACATTTCGTTTGGTAAGTTCAGTGCTCGAACAAAGTTCAAAATTTATTATGGTTGTGCACGGTCAAGGCTGAAAAACGGTAACAAAAACATCCAACAGAAATTTTCTAAGGTTTCATAACCATTGATTTAAGGTGGCTCCGTTGTTATTTTGGGCGCACTATTCTTTGAAAAACTTTGAGCCATAAGTTTTTCCGCTCTAAAGCGATACCTATGAAACTTTGCGAAAACTTACGGCTATTATTTAGCAATAATATGATAGAATTTGATTTGGGTACGATTTTGTTCAAAAAGTGGGGTTCATTTAAGCTCTATTATCACTAAAAATATCTTTTCCAAGTTAAATCGAATTCTATCATATTATTGCTAAATAATAGCTGTAAGTTTTCGAAATAACAACGGAGCCGTTGTTATTTCGGACGCACTATTCTATGAAAAACTATGGGCCATAACTTTTTCCGTTCTAAAGCGATGCCTATGAAACTTTTTAAAAATGTACAGCTATTATTTAACAATTATTGGATGAGGTTGAGCATGATAGCGATAATTATCAAGGCCAAAGTTTGTGTTATCTGCCGAAGCCGAAATTATGCATATTCCTGAGCTGCACTTGTAAAGACAAGAGCGCGAACAAAAAAGTGGTCAATGCACAGCAGACAAACTATTGTCTGTAGGTATGACGTCACTTCTAGATATATAAAATTCATTGTCTATAGGTATGACGTAACAGAAACAGCAAGCAATAATTAGCTGCGTGCTTATAGCCAATCAAAATCGAGCTAGTGACACCAATGTATAATAATTAGCATTAATGCACCTTTTCATTGTTTTAAACGGGTTATTATTTATAACAAGAAGCTGTACACAGCTTAAACTCGTGCCGTCTTTACCTCATTGCAGCATTGATTCCCAAGTGTTTGGAGTGCTTTTACGCAAAACAATAAGCGTAAAATATGTCTAAAAAGTTAAGAATACACATTGACTACATTCAATAGCCGACCCTTCAAATGTACACATGTACGTGTCAACAAAATGAACAACACATCCCTCTGGACAAACAATAAACGTCCTGTATCTCCGCAGCATTGATCCCAAGTGTTTGGAGTGCTTTTACGCAAAACAATAAGCGTAAAATATGTCTAAAAAGTTAAGACTACACATTGACTATATTCAATAGCCGACCCTTCAAATGTACACATGTACGTGTCAACAAAATGAACAACACATCCCTCTGGACAAACAATAAACGTCCTGTATCTCCGAGGACGTATTTTTTAGGGTTTAAACTAACTTGGTTAATAGTTTAAACCTTCACTATAGACATTATAAGGCAAATACTCAATATTTCCATTGCATTGAACGTGGAATGAAAAATTATCGACTGTCAATTTGCCATTTTAAACCAAAGCCCACATCCCCAAAGTCCTGTTTATGTACAGTAATACTGCTATCGACTGTCAAGGCAAGGAACTTTTTACCCTTTTCATGAAAGAATTGAAACGTTTCAAAAGTGTACTAAATTTCACTTCGCTTGCTCACATTTTTTCGAAGATTGCATCCTCCTGCTTTCTTTTTCCTATTCTGCGGTAACTTGAGAACTTTATCCGCATCTGGTTTTAAAAAGTATCGTACTTCGCCAGTACAGAATATCGCGAACGGCTCTTCACAGCGCATCTGACACAGCGTTTCATCGAGGCCACAGTTGATCAAATTCTAACAAACGCTTAACTGATTGTACCGGTAAGAAAAATTTGCCCAAGGAAGTCATCAAAGCTGTCGTCAAAATTGAAATTTTGTTTGACTTTTCTCAATTATACAATGATTAAAATGTTTGCACAATCCTTATGGGATTTAGACAATCACTACTGTCACTGGTAAGCAATATTTCACAGCAACTCGTTGATTTGCTTGTTCTAAACAATGAAAAGTTGCATTGAAACGGATAATGCTCTCGCTCCTCGGCCTTCATAAAAATAATGACCTCACGCTACGTCATTATTTTTAAGAAGGCCTCGGAGCTCGGGCATAATCCCATTCATATTATGATAGAATTCGATTTAACTGGGAAAAATACTTTTAGTGATAATCGAGCTGAAATGAACCCCACTTTTTGAACAAAATCGTACCCATATCAAATTCTATCATATTATTGCTAAATAATAGCTATAAATTTTTGCAAAGTTTCATAGGCATCGGTTTAGAGCGGAAAAAAGGTAATTATGACCCAAAGTTTGTCATGACGAGTGCGCCCGAAATAACAACGGAGCCACACCTTAACGTTGTTGGGGAAATAATAATAATAATAATAATAATAATAATGATGATGATGATAATAATAATAATAATAATAATAATAATAATAATAATAATAATAATAATAATAAATGGGCACTGGGGTAGGACAGGTTGGAACCTTAGCCTACCACGGGAAATTGGACGCTCCCGCCCACCAGAGTCTGGGGTGGCACCTTTGGCAAGTGCCAGCAACCCCCTAGCCACCCTTGTTGGGGTTACAACTCCACTTAATGAAACGTCATAATACTAGAATGTCATACCGCATCGGTCGTCGCGCGGGTGAACAAGGACCGCGTCCCTCAGCGGGGAACCAGGCTGAGGTCGAAGTAGTGTGGCCTCCACACAGCGCCTCATGGGTGCCCTAGGTCCATGGTTTGGACCCGGCCCCCATGGAGAACACATAATTATATAGAGAACACATAATAATAATAATAAGTTATATAGCGCCAAATCCACTAATTGCCACTAATCCACTAATTGCTTTAAAATAAGAATATTATAATTGCATGCAATCGTCAGTTATGCTTTTATTTCACGGTACACTAAGTTTTAATGAGCGTTCACTATGTACATATTAGATATGTTGATACATTCAACAGTATGCGGTCGGTAATTACGTGCTAAAGACATGCAAAGAAAGTTGACCAAAATTTAACGAAAAATTTATTCTCTTCCATTCCAACAGACAAACAGACGAAGCATTAAAACCATGGAATCAGCAAAAGCTAAATACATTTCATGAGTTATCGATCACGGTACGCAAAGTAATTTGTTCGCTCAACCGTAGTGTGGATGTCTCCGAATCGCCAAGATCACTAAAAGGTGAGTTCGCTAAACTTTAACGGGTATATCGACTTTTAATCTACATAACAAGCAATGTCTTTAAGAGTTGGAATCCAGAAGCTTTCATGTCGGGTGCCTTAGCTAATGAACCACACAGCTGATTGAATTGAACTGAGCAAATGCATCCTTCATATTCTTCATAATTAATAGTATCCATTAATAAAGTCTTGTCAGTTGAAAACATATCGATTACTTGGAGCATATCAAACAGCAAATATATAAATTTAGTTTGTTTTTAAGTATGGGTTTAAAAGATTTTATTGCGATCGTATAAAGTTAACCCGAAGAAAGAGCTTTTAAACTTTGGGCGGGAATTTCACCCAACTTTTAATTATTCATCATTATTATAACTAGTACAATCGATTAGATTTTCATTTCATCACTCGGAGCGACCACGGAATTTCGATTTAGCGGAAAATCCACTGGAAGTGGAACTACAGTTTCTCGTGCAATGTTGTGAAGTCAGTTTGGTACTTTCGAGAGATTTCCGAATAACCCCATACAATAGTTATGCATACCGTTCGTAAAACTGAGACAGAAGCCGAAACAAAAGAACACCTAAAGAAAAACAATAGCTCATACATGCATATTTAATATATGGGGTTATACGGAAATCTTACCCAAAATCTGTCTCGCTCTACTTTCGCGCACGCACAGGAATGTATATCCAGCCTTCCTCAAAGAGGAATTAACGAAGAGAGATGTCCTTTCAATGTTCAGGTGTATAGAAAAGAAGTTGTAAAAGCACCGCGTAATTGTTTTAATAATCAATTAGTTTGCGACTTAAATAAAATAGCTAGTTATTGGAACTGTAAACCACGTCAGGGTCAGGCTCGGTTGTATTTCACCAAATAATATTCAGCGCATTCAAGACCATTCAACAACAAGTTTATAGCCGTTAAAACTCGTATTTAGTGAATTTTAATTTTCATATACTCTAGAAACTAAACTTCCAATTTGTAGATTTTTCACATACCGTGTTAACAATGGAGTATATTTTAAAGAATATATTTATTTCGACGACTTTCACTTTACTCCACAAAAAGGGAGCTGATAAAAATTGTACCATCCAGTCTATTGTATGCCGGTGCTAATGCAGTAACTAGAGTATTTTGTTAATTTTAAACTGAAAATATGTAGAACAACAAAGAATGCAAGTTAGACCCCAATATACTCGAGACAAAAATGACACTTTGTTGTACCAGTGCTGAGGTTTAGGTCTCTGGTATAACAACCATACCTTAGATGTCTTAGATCTGAGGTATAACATCCATACCTGAGGTACAATATATAAATATTTCAGTACATTCAGCAAAGTAGCTTCTTGCTTAAGAGATGCAATGTTCTTGGCTGGCATAATAGAGATCTTTCGCATAACTTCCACTTCATATGCAAATGAACACTATTGTGAAAACACCGACTGCAGTGGACTCCCGCTATGTCGAACTCTCAAGGGGAACGGAAAATTGTTCGAGATAGTGGGAGATACGAGATAGCCGTTGTTCGAGATAGCGGGGGCTTAGTTTGAGATAGTGGGAGATTTGAGATAGCCGGTGTTCGAGATAGCGGGAGTTTTCTGTAAACAGACCTGTCAACTCTTACGATTTTGCCGTGAGTCTCACAATTTTTTATCTTTTCTCACGGCCTCACGATAAGACTCCCAATCTCACGGTCTTTGGAGGAAATCATTCTGAAGTGAAATATTGCCTTGTTGAGTAAGAAAATGGAAAAGAAATGAGAATGCTAGTAACATAAAGTAATAAAATAGCACACTATTACCGCACTGAGGAGTTCAGTCTGATTTGTACTTGTGTTTACCGCTTTTTGCCTAGTTCATAGGCCCTGTTAGTGCTTTTTGTGCAGCTGTTTAGTCATTTCCTTGCTTTAAAATTTTTAATGTTTTTAATTAATTCAAATTTGTATAACCGTCACTATTACTTCTGAGGATGTATGTTGTAGCATACGAAAGGTCAAGTTAATTCAAAGCTTTTTCAAACCATGCGTAGTCCATGTGTCATGTTTATTACCGCAGTTTGTTTTTTATTCCTCAAGATTTTTTTTTCATGGATCTTCAGATTTTCCTTTACCAGGGGTCGGCAGGTCTGTGTAAATATGAAATACGTCGGGAAATACATTTGTGGTGTTTATTTCGTCAGTCAATAGTAGAGTGGTCCCCAGGACCTTCTTCACTTTTTTTTTCTTTTTAATAGTTTATTAAAACTCTCTCCGGCAGTTTTTAAAAATAATAAACTGAATTAATGAGATTTATTAATCGACTGTGACGTCATTTTACCCTATAAGGAAAAGAGAACTCGCAAAATATCCGAGCGTATTTATACATAGTAGATTGTCGTATTATACCTTAATGTCCCGGTTCAAAGACACAAGCTATTAAAAAAAGGGAACTTAAGTCGAATAATTAATCTCTTATTCGATGGTTTAACAGATGATACTTGCGGCTTTTACTCATTGCTCGCATTTTTACTCGCCCCTGCGGGGCTCGAACAAATACTACGCAACTCCTAAAATATCCGCGCGTATTATCTGTTAAACCATCAAATAAGGTTTATAATTCAACACATTGATACACTGCCCAAATATGGTAAAAAAGTTATCGATATACGCTATCTCTACATGACTTATATCCAACGATGGCGGTAAATTTCGCATTTTGAAGGAAAATGAAAATGACCGCTGCCTGCACTTTCGTGTTTTTGGGAGAAAAATGCGTGAACTATTAGATAAAAAAGGGGAAGGAACGATAAAACGAGAAGAGAACATTGGACAAAAAAGGCGCAAAATTTTCGCGTTGTCGCGGTCGCAGTGCAGTGTTTCTTGGCGAAGCTGAATGAAAGCTGGTTCAAAGTCAACCACTCGACAAGAAGTGAATGAAGGAGCACAATTCTCGGAAAATGCCTTTAGTAATCACTTCTGGAATATAATTAGACTTGATACTTCCTCAGAAAAGTTTCTGATCTTTGTTTTAAGCGAATTGTCGCCACTACGGCTGTAAGAACTAAAACGAGCAAGTTTGTAAACAACAGCGATCGACTCGGCTCATACTTCGATGTTTGAAAATTTAGTGCGCTGATGAACAGGACTAAAAGCTACATCAGTACAGGTAACGATGTTTTAACCGTTTCTTGTATCCTTTAGCTGTGAATTTTTGTAAGACATACTGTCCACGCTGCAGTTCTTTCAGACTTTTCGCCGCTATATTTAGGTAGCCGTTCTTTTTGTTCAATTTGTTTTGATTCTGAATTGAACTTTTTAAGACAGGAAACACTTTTAACTAAGAAACTCTAAGCCATTTTACTGTGTTTTTATTTGTGTAATCACTACTGTCTCGTTCTTTACGTAGACGAAAGCTCTTCGTAGAAACTCTCAAATTAATTTTAGCTCCGCAAACGTTTTGGCATTCGCTGCTTGTTGTGTAAGAAATGGAGCGAGGTAAAATATTGTTGTAAGCCTTTTACTTAATAAAAGGTTGTATATCTCAATGAATTTTTTCTCGAAACTGTGATTTGTTATCAATGTGTTGAATTATAAAACAGTTATAGTGTTCAAGCTTGCACAATATTGACAAAGGCGCAACTTTCATTCATGAACTGTGTGATGTTGCAAGTTTCGCGCGGTAAAACATACACACTGTATGTAAGCTTTTTTTTTAATAAAAGGCTTGTCGGCGATATTTTTTCTTCAAACTGTGCTTTGTTATCAATGTGTTGAATTATAAAACTATTATAGCGGAGCACTCGCCGGGCCGAAGGCCCGGCTGTGCAGCCCCATAATCATAGAACCTATGCCCGTCATTTTTCATGGTCATGGCTAGCGGAATGTTTCGCGGGCGCGTCGTGTGCGGGGCCCGCCGGGCGTCCGTCGCGGAGGACTAGCTCGCGGGCGCGTTTGACGTCGAAAAACATGCGCGTATGACGCCACACGCGCGGCTACACAGCCGTCAGCTCGGTAAAAACTTTTTATAGTTTTAAAAAAGTTGGATCTTTCGCAGTGTTAGGCTGAGCAGTACAGTCGTTATTTCCCTGCATTTATTCGCGGTTTGCTACTCAAAACAGGGATACTAATTAAGAGATACTCAGAAGCCGCTTTAGTGGAAAAAGAAGAGCTTTCAGGGATAAAATCTTGCTTCGAGGAACGGATTTCAGAACCGAAGAAGCGGAGTTTTAACGAATTTCCAAGCAGTCCAGTGACTTAAAGGTAAAATAAATCACATTTTTCGATGGAAATTTATGTTGATATCAATTTTGATTGACTTTTCCTTTGTGTCCTCTTAAGTTTCGGAGACATGTTTATGAAACGTGCTCAAATTAAGTCGTGTTGTTATGTTGAATTTCATCGAGGACAGCTCTGCCTTGATGCGCTGTAAATGGTACGTGTTTTGCTGTTAAACATAAACCAATGGAGATTTGAATAAAATTCTTCGAAAGAAGATTGTGTTGTCTATTTTTATGTGTTTGTTCATTCATTACATAGACTGAAAAGCGATTTTATGTAAACAAAACAAGACTTGGATTTTCTGTCTTCACTCGCGTCGCCTTATGCAGATATGTTAGTGTATTTTTGCAATTTGGATTTCCAAATCAGTTTCTCGGGCAATTTTTGACAAACAAAAAACTGTATTTTATTCGGAAAGTAGTCGTACTAGTTATTCTAGACAGAGAAAAGTTGTTTTTGTGAACTTTTGTACGGTCTAAATGTACTGTGCAGACGATCGGGTAATACTGTTTTTTGAGAATTGCTAAAATTGAAAAATTGCTCGGTCGTCAATCTCAATTCTTGTGCTTCCGACCTTTCACCTTAGTTAAGTTTCATCTTAGTTTATAAGCTTGTTCAAAGTGCGACGCTGTTAGGCTCTGCCTATATATAAATATATATATATCTCAAAGACGTTATTCTCCACGATTCTTGGAGTATTTGGGCCGCCTTGTCCTGGGATTTCTATACCAGCCCCGCCATTTTGAAAGTAAATATATACTTAACTATTATAGCGCGAAAGCGCGCGTGATATCGCCTAATTTTAGCCGGCTCGGCCTACGGCCTCGTCGTTTAAGTATTAGGCGATATCACGCGCGCTTTCGCGCTATAATAGTTAAGTATATATTTACTTTCAAAATGGCGGGGCTGGTATAGAAATCCCAGGACAAGGCGGCCCAAATACTCCAAGAATCGTGGAGTATAACGTCTTTGCGATTAAGTTTTTGATCCGTACATGTGAAAAGCCGGGTGACTGCTTCACAACCGTGTTGTTGTGCGGGCTTTTTGTATAAATTAAAACATAAAACATGAACCTCATTGATATTCTGAGAAACCTGTGAACAATGGCGCACTTACTCCGGCGAGTGAATATCAAGGAGACCCATGATTTATGTTTTTAAAAAACAATCTTACTTGAATTCTGTTTATACCCCACATTATAGAGGCCTTCTTAGTCTCCTACGCAGCTTTTAAAAAAATAACGGCTAGGTTGGAGACTTTCACATTCTCTGTTTTCATACATAATCTAGCGGGATCAATGTCAATTTCAAAATTAAGTTCCAGGGTACACGCATTCTAACTTAAGAGAGCGGAAAATTGAGTGAGCTGCAAGATTGCAGAAAATTGATTCAGTTTTTTTTAGAACGAAGCATGATACAATGGGATGTATTGTTATTCAATGAGATATAAATATAATTTCCATCTAAGAAACTAGTTTTCTGCAATCCTGCACCTTAGTGGGAAAATTGGCCTCATTTTCCGCTAAATCGGAAATCCATAATCAGTAACTTTTAGGACAATTGCTACCAGCCGGAGTAATCTTAAGAAGTTTATGAAAGCAATTTACCGCTGGCGGTAAATTTACCGTGCATTATCGTTATACGAGCTGTTCGCGAAATTTTGTTTTTACCGTTCGAACGGTTCTCTTCTCATCTATGGTGGATCACGGATTCACGCGACCGAACGGTGATCTTGCTAACCTAATATCAGTCCTTCCTTAGGGGAGGGGGACAGGAGGACACGAAATAGGAGGGAGAGGGGGAGGGAGAGGAGGAGAGATAAAAAGGCAGGCCTGACACATAACCAAACAAACAGTATCAATTACAGCAAAAGCAATTTCTCTAGTTTTCTTTATCAATTTTAGGTTTTAGGCCATGGCAAAAAATGGATACGAGAAGATCTCCACCGATGACGATCCGGAACATGTCAGCTTTCTGTCTGCTCTTTTCTTTCTGTGGATGAACATTGTCTTCAAGAAGGGCAATGAACGAGCTCTAGAGCAAGCTGATTTTTTACCTCTTTCTGAAGAAAACAGTACCAGCTTTGTCATAGAACATCTTCAGTCTAAATGGAAAGACGAACAAACGAAGAGCAAACAAAGTGGTAAAACACCCAAGCTTTGGAAAAGCGTATTAAAAATGGTCTCATTTAAGGAGTTTATGACCTTCGTCTCAATCAACATGTTGTTACACCTTTCTCGCATTATTCTGCCATTGCTTCTCGGATATCTCATGGCATCACTGACATCAGCGGAACCACAACAGAATTATCTTCTCTATGGCTGTGCATTAGCCATGGGTATTAACGCCCTGGTCGGTTCCCTCAGCATGCACTACAGTGAATACAGATTCGAACTGTGGGGTATCAGAATAAGCAGCGCCATAAAAGGACTAGTGTACCTCAAGGTAAGCACAAAAAGCTGGTTCGCAGCCCAGTCTACTTAAGCACTTTTGATTATGGTCAGATTAGCCACCCCAACTCAATATCCGGAAAGATATTCATAATGAAGTAACCACAATGCCAGCTTAGCTGTTACTTTTATGATTACAAAGTATCAGATTTCAGAACAACAACGTACGATCCTACAATGTAAGACAAGAGCAACGATATTTAAAAAAACTGGAAACTACACCAAACATGCGAAGCTTCAAAACAGCCGTAGCCCGTAGTCGTTCCTACACACACTGGTTGAGTGCAGTTACAGTCAAACGGGATACGGTATATTATGGTAAAAAAATAACCACACACAGATTATATAAACCCGCTCAATGGACCATGGGCTATAGGAAAAGTGCACTTCGACTAAATAAAGTTTAATTTATCTGAAATAAACGTAATTACTCACATTTCAGTAGTTCTGTGTCTTTTGTGGTCGTTTCTACCCGTATATTTTGTGGACAAAGCTTGCAGAACGTTGCGTTTGATTCATAAATAGCGCCAGCATTCGTTAATTCTTGGTAACCAAGCGTTTTTTTTTTTTTCGAACCCGAGGCGCTGGCGCCAAGCGCACCGTGTTACCACTAAAAATAACTGGGTGGGAAAAGGTTCGGCCGTTGCTAGAAAATATGGGCTATTGGCCAATCGCTGGGCCGAAAAGACAATGGCAATTGCTTTTGAAATTCGTCTTCAGCTGGTAAGAGCAAAAACTCCTGTCCAGTCCCCTGATAGTAATGCTAGTTATAAAACAAAAAGACGACTTTCCCACTGGGATGATTATGACGAAAATATCACCAGAAGATGTTTCTTTCCTATTTTTAAAGCCGAGACAAAATTAAAAATCCGCCGAGCTTCTTCTGCATCTAGGCCTGTTATCTCGTTTTCTTTGCCGCTTTTCGGCTCTTTCATCCACGCTGTAAACACTCTGTCAAAATCGCAAAATCACTGTTCAAAAGTAAATAAGCTTGGCAACGGACTTTGCAGTTTTCACTCAAGTTACAATACAACAAATGAGAGCAAATTATCCAACTTCTCCACAGAGTAATGACATTTTCTATTTTTTCGTGTAGTTCTTGTCTGTTTATTATGGAACTTTTAATTTCCCTAATAAACAAACAAGCAAGAACCAATAGGTTTAAGGTCGCGGGGGACAGGTTCCGCTCATCAGTATGCATTTATGAAAAGAGTATGGACGAAGTGCGACGGCTGATACCGAAAATGCGCGAAATATTCACGAACAGGCTCTGTAATGTTTCTGCATCAATAATTGCACGTGCAAAGCGCTGTCTGGTAAAATACACTACTTTTTAACGCATTGTTCTTTCCGCATGAAGTGGACAATAGCCCGTGGATTAAAATTAGCAAAATTACCATAAATTTATATTTTTTGCATTCTATTAAACTTTATTTAGTCAAAATGCACTTTTCCTATAGCCCATGAACAGACTGGACAGCCGCTCTCTTGGTTGCTGTCGTTACGTTTTATATATGTATTGTATTGTATTGCTACTTACTCTCCTTTTTTTCCTTGCAGACGCTTCTTCTCAGCAAGGATGCATTGGTTAAATTTTCAACAGGTCACGTGATTGACCTGGTATCAAACGATGTTCAGCGACTGGAAGAAGGGGCAGTTAAATGGTTCTTTAAGGGGCCGTCTGCATTAATTGAGGTCATCACTATAACATTGCTACTCGTCTTTTTCATTGGTTGGCAGTCTCTTATGGGAGTCATTTTCCTGTGTTTTCTTGTACCATACTACGCTGGGTTGTCCTCTGTTGGTGCTTTACTACGCCTGTTCACAGCTGCAATTTCTGACCGTCGCATCTCCTTGATGAACCAGGTAATCTCTGGGATCCGCGCCATCAAAACACATGCGTGGGAACATGACTACCGCGAAAAGATAAAACGCATTCGAAGGTACGAAGAAAATTGTTACTGCATGTGGCTGGTATTTTGATTAACTGAGGATAATTAGACTTGGAGAGAAAATTGTTTTGCCAGATTATAATAAATGTTTGTTTACTCCAAATATAAGACCATTTTGGCATCCCTCTAACCCCAACCCCAGACCATAAATATCCTATTCTAAATAGGGTTAATGACTATATAGCTAGTCAAGCAGTCAAACAGGAATTGTAAACTCCAATTGTAGCAGTCTATTTGATAATTTAGTTTGTTCTACTTGAACGTAAAATGATAATCTTTTTAAGGACTTTTTTCTTTATTACAGACAAGAAATCAGCGTCATTCGTAAGAAGAGTTCCGTTCTGTCAGGTATTGCTGGTTTGGAGTACACTTCTGCATCAATGGCTACTCTGGTGTCTATCATTACTCTTGTACTAACAGGTCAGACCCTCACACCCGTTAATGTTTTCATGCTCGTCTCTTTCATCAATGTGTTAAGACATACCGTTTGCTTTAATCTAGCCTATGGTTTGCTGGACATATACGACGCTTACGTTTCACTTAACAGGATAGAAGAGTTTCTTCTTTTAGATAATCTACCCTCAATCTCTCGTGAAAAGGGTGCTCATGATAAAAGCAACAACGATAGACGCCCTCCCAAAATGCAAGAGGCTTCTGTTGCAGATGATAAGGTGAAAAATGTACGAAAACCAACGACTGCGGTACGTGTGTTGGGTTTGACGAAGAAACAAATCAAGCGAGAAAACGAATTTGTTCTTCAAAATATCAATTTCGTCGCAGCTCCAGGAAGTTTGACAGTTATCACCGGACCAGTAGGAAGTGGCAAATCTATTCTTCTCTCAGCGATTGCTGGAATAGTCTCAGACATCAGCGGAACCGTAAGCTACCAAGGAACTGTTGTTTATGTACCACAAGTACCCTGGGTCTTCTCTGGGACTATCAGGGAAAACATTTTGTTTGGTGAGCAATACGACGAACCCAAATACACCAGAACGATCGAAGCGTGCGCCCTGACAGGAGATATTCAACAATTTCCCGATTGTGACCAAACGGTTGTTGGAGAACGCGGTGCAATTCTTAGCGGAGGTCAGCGGGCGAGAGTAAGCTTAGCGCGCGCAGTCTACGCTGATGCAGACATTTACTTGTTGGATGACCCTCTCAGCGCGCTGGACTTTAAAGTTGGTCAACATGTCTTTGACAAATGTATCAGCGACCTCCTCAGCAATAAAACCCGAATTCTAACCTCTCATCAAGAACGGCACATAAAAAAAGCCGACAACGTAATGATAATGTATAAAGGTCATGTGTTAGGAAGTGGAGGTTTCTCCGATCTAAAAGATAAAGGTATTCTAAGTACAACTGTTGACCCGCTCTACCAGAAATTTTACGAGGAACTTAACAAGAACGATGAAGTTGTTGACAGCTGTGGTAGAGTGTTTCCCCTTGATAAACCAAGGAGTCTACAAATATCGGAAGAAGATCGCACAATCGGAGTTGTGTCATATAAGCTTTACTGGAACTACTTCAGAAGCGGAGTACCTTCACCGGTGATCTTTGCAGTGATTTGTCTCTGCCTTATCACTCAAGGTTAGCAACAGCAAACTTTTTCTGATTTTACAGCTTTTTCTTTGCCGAATAACTTAACCCGAGGTTAACATTAAATAAATTAAATGGTGTGTAATAATTTTACTCTTTGCAGCATACATATTGTGTCATATAGGGCTGAGCACTTAGCCCGCCTTTGTTTTATCCGCAAAATGAAGGTGCAATATGAGATGACTGACTTGACTTAGGACGTCGTCACTTCTCTGTGGAGAATTGGGCGTCTACTGAGATCTCTAACGTACTCTTTATTCAGCCACCGGGTAAGCCCCCTCTCCCTGCCTCTCACCCTGTGCGGTTCTTGTCAATGCTGATAACACAAGACAATTATGTTTTCTAAATTGTCACTTATTTTAACATCCCGAAAATCTTCAATTTTAAATACTTTCCCAACAAGCAATTCTGATAACTGGTTAAGGAGAGTAAGATGCTGCACTGTTTTGAGGCATAAAGGTAGAATGTCTCTGAAATTGGAATTAAAACATTTTCTCGTCGTCACTACTATAACTCACTCCTATAAGATGAGAATGTGTGTGAGGATGTGTGGAGAATTGGGCGTCTATTGAGATCTCTTACGTACTCTTTTTTCAGCCACTGGGTAAGCCCCCTCTCCCTGGCTCTAACCCTGCGCGGTTCTTATCAATGCTGATAACACAAGACAATTATGTTTCCTACATTGTCACTTATTTAAACATCCCGAAGATCTTCAATTTAAAATACTTTCCCAACAAGCAATTCTGATAACTGGTTAAGGAGAGTAAGGTGCTGCACTTTTTTGAGGCATAAAGGTAGAATGTCTGTGAAATTGGAATTAAAACATTTGCTCGATAATGATCTTATATAAAAGATTACCAACGATAATAAAGTACATCTTTCTGATGTTGTTATCTTAAATTAAGCTACAATAACGGTTTCGTACTTATTTTACTCCTTTTTATATATTGTTTTGTCCCCTTAGGAATGATAGTTTCTCCTGACGTTTGGCTTTCGTTTCTTTCAAAGAGGCAGCCAGAAGATCAACGAAACACAACAAACCTGAAAGTCTATGGTTGTTTGGTCGGTATATCTTTCATATTTGCCATCTTCCGAGCATATTGTTTCTATCTGACTTCTCTTAAATGTTCTGAGCGTCTTCATGATAATATGGTTTACGCTGTTCTTAGAGCACCCGTTCTTTTCTTTGACTCAAATCCCGTTGGCAGAATTATGAATCGGTTCTCTAAAGATATAGGCTGCGTGGATGAAGTATTGCCTAAAACGGTTCTTATCTCAATCCAGTTGATCTTGCTGTTGCTTACAGGAATACTTGTCCCTATTGTCACAAATCCTTGGCTTCTGTTTGTTGTTGTTCCAATGATGATGATTGTCATATACATTTCGAGGTATTATTTAAAGACATCAAGAGAGCTTAAGCGGTTAGAGTCAATTTGTCGTAGTCCGGTTTTTTCTCACATCTCGGAGACCTTGAATGGATTGGACACGATTCGTACAAGAGGAAGACAAAGAGATTTCACGGATCGTTTTTACAGGTATTTACAACTTATTAGGTCAATTAAAAATAATTTTTACACAGATTTAAATGGGAAGTAGATGGAAAAACTCTAAATTGGTTGTTGCCAATTGATTTTCGTGATGTAAATTAATGATGGTGGCTCTGAACCCTATGTACAGAATTTTTTATACTTTGCAAAAAAGTTGTACCCTAACATGCCTATTACAATTCGATAATAAAAAATGGGGGTCATCCAGCTCGTTTTTTAGTTATAAGCACATAAAGCTAAAATTAAGGGTTTTATACTGTTACTTTGGTAATCTGTTACCTCATAAAAGAGACCACAACTTGTTTACCAATGATTGGGCATTTGTTTGATACCATTAATGAAGCATCAACTGGTAAAGAATTATAGAATTTATCCATAAAAGTATAGGTGACGGAAAATTCTGGGAACTGTTGTGAGCCACCTTAAGTTATTGCTGTTTTCGTTGTAGATTGCAAGATATTCACAACCAGTCATTCATTATGGTGATGGCTAGTGGGCGATGGCTTGGGACTCGCTTGGAACTTCTCGCTTCCCTGTTAATTGCTTCGGTGGCTGTTGCTGCAGTGGTAATGTCTCAAGATGCTGGTATGTATCAGTTAATAGCGTACGCGAAGGGGCAGAGGATAATGGGAAATTTGAGAGGTTGAAGAGCAGGAGCTCCGCTTTCTTTATCACGATTACATTTCGCCTTTGATCACGCTGCTTATAAGTTTTGCAGCAAGAGCAGTCCGTAAACACACTTTATTTTATACATACTGAGATTTTCTGATAGAATTTCGCGCGTGAAAACCCCATTCGGGAATTTTCGCAGCCAATCAGAATGGCGAAACGACTTTCTCACACGTGAGAAAAGTGTTTCGTCCAATCACAAAGCACCTGCCAAAACATATCACTATTTTCAAAGGCGCTTCCACTGTCGATGTCGCTGGCGCTAGCCTTTTCATTCACAAAAATATTTGCTTGAACTTTTAATTCTTTATTCAAAACTCAAAAGATAACTGAAAGTTCCGGATTTATGTCCTTGGAAAAACCAATTGAAGAATACATTCAAGAGCAGGAAAACAAAAACACCCGAGCGAAAACGCAAAGAGATGTTAATCTACTAACCATATTCTTAAAGCTGCTGTTACACGTAACAATTTTCCCTGCAACTTGTGTCGCCAAAAAAATTGTTGCAAGTTGCACGTACCATGTTACACGTTACAATTGTCATGCAACTTGTCTCGCAAAAAAAATTGTGTAAGTTAAAATGACGCATCTGTTGACTAAAGAGTGTGGCGAAACAAGTTGCAAGAGCCATGTTACACGTATTTTTGTTGTGCAACTTGAAGAAATTTGTTGCAGAAGTAGAAAATGATTCAACTTTTCGAGCAACTTAAAAAAAACAAAAATTCAGTTGCATGAAGAGGTGTTATACGTAAAATTCGTGCGTGCAACTTGCAACAATTTTTTTTGCGAGACAAGTTGCGCGGAAAATTGTTACGTGTAACAGCAGCTTAAAAGAGACGAGCGAAACAACAACAACAAGAAATTCAACCATGCAGAAGAACTCAACAAGTAAGCTTACGTGTGCAAATTTATTTTAAGTGTTAAAAGAAAAGACGGCGAAGACTACGAGCCTTCAATTCGAGGAATGATTTCGAGTTTCAACCGGCATTTGAAAGAAAGTACAAATTAAGTTAATGTAAATACCCTGTGAGCATTATTGAAGACAAAGCGTTTGAACAAGCAAGAAAATGGCTGGAAGCTCGAAGCAAACAACTGAAAAAAGAAGGCAAGGGAAACAAACCAAATGCAGCCGAAGCTTTAAGCGACGAGGAGGTAAACATTCACAATAATTAAAAATTGTACAGAATCGATCGGAAATCATAAATTTCTCACTACTTGATTGTTTGAGACTCTGCCGATCAAAGAAATTTATTCCAGAGCTGTTTAAGTTATTTCCGAGACAAAAATAAATAAAACCTACCTTGGCATAAAATCTCAGTATGTATAAAATAAACAAATTACAGCATGGGCAGTGCTATGTACGGCATTTACGCACTCGTTGGTTTGTATCAGAAATCTCACTCGTTCGCTGCGCTCACTCGTTCGATTTCTGATACCTCACCAACTCGTGCGTAAATGCCGTACGCGCGCACTGCCCATGAAGTAATCTATATGTATAGATTCATAGAAAAGCCATTCCCACGCCTAATATGACTATAATTTAATCATGGAACGATGAACACACATTGATCATCTATAGCGCAATGTTTGAAGATAGTACCCTGGAGACAACACAATTCAGGATTGGGTTAAATGATATTAACTTTTAAATGCTTCACCTTAACTCCACATTAAACAGCAACAAAACGAAAAAGAAAATTTTACACACTACAAAAGGCGGAAAAACTCCAGCGTTTACAACTGCCGTGCTTACCGCTGAACCAGCTTGATACCCCACCTCCCCCTCATCTCTTCAATAACATTTTTCATGGTCGTGGAGAAATTGTTTTCCTGTCTTTTCCTTTTCTTTCTTTTAAAACTACGTTTCTGTTTGTGGGATTGTTTAAATCTACCGTTTAACCTTCCATTTTTAACAGCCTTTGCAGGACTTGCCATAGTTTACGGCATCCAGACCGTGGCCCTGACTCAATATGCTGTCAGAAAGACATCGGAGGTGGAAAATTTGATGACATCAGTTGAACGCGTTATCACGTACATCAAGCTTGACTCTGAGCCTGGATACAAAGTAACACAGCTTCCGCCGGAACACTGGCCACGTGAGGGAAATATCGCATTCCAAGACGTATCACTCGCGTACTACCCGGGGGGTCCGCAAGTGCTGAAAAAAGTCAATGTTAACATCAAAGGAGGATCAAAGATTGGTGTTGCAGGCCGCACGGGTGCAGGGAAATCTTCATTTGTAGCAGCCCTTATGCGCATGCCAGACGCTGACGGAGAAATAATAATTGATGACGTTCAAATCAAGGGAATAAATCTCCAATCCGCTCGAAGATGTATATCTGTTCTTGGCCAGAGTCCTGTCCTTTTTAGTGGATCCCTCAGGAAAAATCTTGATTTTATAGAGCAATTTCAAGACGCAGATTTATGGCGAGCTTTAGAGGATGTACAGCTGAAAGACTTGGTAGAAAGGATGGAGGGACGCTTGGATCACGAGTTGTTGGAGCATGGTGAAAATGTCAGTGCAGGAGAACGGCAGTTGATCTGTTTAGCTCGTGTTTTGTTGCAACAAAACAAGATTATCATTTTGGATGAACCCACTGCACACGTGGATCCAGACACAGAGCAAACAATCTGGAACGTAGTGCGTGAAAAACTAAGGGACGCCACAGTCATCACTATAGCTCATCGCTTAAACACAATAAAAGACTGTGATATGATTTTGTTTTTTAAAAGTGGAGAGGTAGCTGACTTTGACAAATTTGATGCGCTAGTGAATAAGAAAGGAAGCACCTTGGGTGAAATGGCTGAAATTACAGAAATATAATGGCTAGACAACCTTCATTGCTGTATGAATAACATAACCTTCTAAATAGGGACTGTTAACGTATATTTAATTAATTGTTTCCCAATGAGAGTGAGAAGACTATGATCTTGCTTATTGTAAGATTTCCCGACATAAAAAATACAAACATTCTTTATCATCTTAGCTAAGAGACTGTTGGCTGTTTTAATATCAAGGCAATTTGCCATGATGCCATGATCTGCATGCATGATTATGCATTGATATTACTAGGTGAAATTTAATGCTGCTCACTATTGGGACTGAAAGGATTAATAGAAATGACTTACAGCTACTTTTGCCTACTCATTTGCCACTTACGTTAGTACTTATAACTAGTAGTAATAAAATAGTACTTTCGAGATGTTTGTTAGCAGCTGAAGAAAGTAGTATAGATGCCGATTTACGCCTTGCTTATTGTTTTTGTTCACCCGTAGCTTCCATTTGAGAGTGCAATAAGTCCCAATAATTTTATTTCAGTGGTTTCTCAAAAATCGGCATTAAAATAATTTTTACAATGATGTATTTATTTTTTGGCCTACACGGTACCGGCTTTCCGGTTGGAATATTTGTTCAGATACATATGAATATATCTTGAAACCCTAACGTTGAATATTTTATTACTTTGAAAATAACAAATAGGAAAAGCAGTAGCGGTACAGATGTGATAAAGATGATTTAATCAAACACACTCGATCTAAGTAAAACCAAATCGAATTTTATTTAGAACTGTCACTTTGTTTAGCTAGAAGTGTGCATTAGTTAAATTTTTATACAGGAAAATTTGCCAGTCTACAACAAAGGATAATAAAAGCAGTAGACCGTCTATGTTTTCCTTTATTGAAGAAAGAAAGCAGCGAGTAGGTTTTATTTTATTCGTTTGCCATACTTGTCCAATACTCTGACAAATTAATGTATGCGTAGCATTGTACTGCAATACATTGTACTGTATTGTGCCGTTCTAGAATGTATTGTTAAACTATTGTTATGGTCATATAATACAATACAATGCTATGCATTAATTTGTCAGAGTCGTCGAGTATGCCCGAGAAACTGATTTGTAGATTTATGTTTAAAAGCAAAACGCGTACCATTTATAGGGCATAGAGGCCGAGCCGTGTCTTCGATGAAATTCAAGAAATAAATACAACTGAATTAAACTACACGTTTATAAACAATTCTCCAACAATAACGAGAACACAATCAAAAAGTCAATCACAGATTGATATCAAGATAAATTCCCATCGAAAAAAGTAATTTGATTTACCCTTAAGTCCCTCCGGCGACTACTGTACTTGGAAATTCTTTAAATCTCCGCTTTGGAAATCCGTAAAATGAACACATCTCTTCGCATTGCTAAAAACGTATAGTTCCTCGAAGCAAGATTTTATCTCTGAAAACCCTTCTTTTTCCACTAAAGCGGCTTCTGAATATCCCTTAATTAGTATCCTGTCTTGAGTAGCAAACCGCAAAAAAAAATGTTGGGTAATGACGACTTTAACTCTCCGCTAAAAACAGCAAAAAATCCTGCAACGGCTAAAGTGTTTACCAAGTTGACGGATGTGTAGCCGCGCGAAAAACAAAGCCTCAAAGATCCCGGATGTTTTGTGGCGTCACACGCATTTTTTGCGACGTCATACGCGCCCGCGATCTAGCCCTGCCCAACCCGGGCGGCGGGCACACACGCGCTCGCGAAACATTCCGCTAGCCATGACCATGAAAAATGACGGGCATAGGTTTTATGAATATAGTGCTCCGCCGGGCCTTCGGCCCGCGGGCTCCGCTATTATTTGATGTTGTCAGACGAAGTCAAAGTACGAAAGTGTTTCACTGTGACTGATGCATTCCTGTCCAGCATAGGTGGATAAAAACAGGATATAAAATTATCTGAGATATCTTTTTCCATCAGTAAATAATACAGCTATAATAAGTAAATGTGGAGGAACAGGATTGAGCTAGAAAGCGAGACTTATACATTGTACGAAAATTAGTTCACCCGATCGATGCAAGTAATTAAAAGGCCGCATACACAGCCCCTTCGGTACTGTGACTTCGTGCAAACATGGTACGTTTAAGAGGATCTCAGTGGGGTGGTGGCTGCTAACGGTTAACGGTTAAGAAAAGCGCTTTGACTATTGACCGTCGAAAAGCGGTTGTTCCGGTGGGAAATGAAATAAAACGGTCCTACGGCTGGAAATTTCTAGTGGGGAGAACCGTTCCATTAGATTTCCCACCGGAACGACACATACAAAAGGAAATGAGCGAGTTTCAATTTGAATTTTGAACTTTTCATCTAAAGAACGGATAAACGAGTAAGAAAATCAAATACCACATCTCATTCTAGCGAGTCCTATATGGTGTAAGAAGCACACATGCATTTCTCGACTGTTTTCATACTCTGCATATATAACTAGACATTACAATGTACGAGGAGCAAGTTTGATATTTCCTTGAACTCCCGGCATAATGATCATCAAAGTGTGGCAGTGTGCGGAGTACCTCGGATGACCTTCAAATAATCTTCTGTAAAGTACTTCGGAAGGCTTCGGATAATCTGCTGTAGTCTCGGAATGGTCTTCAGAATACCCGAGGTGATGTTCGGTCATCTTTGTAATGTTTCAATTGATTTTCTCAATTTTCAAGTCACTGCACTGATTGCATGAAATTGTTCACGCATTTTGCACTCTATTTTTCATGTAATAGACATAATTGAAGTGTTATTACATTTTGCGCTAGAAAAGTTATTACATTTTGCGTTAAAATGTTATTACATTTTGCGTTAACCACTTTATTACATTTTGCGTTGATTGTTATTATATTTTGCGTTGATTGTTATTATATTTTGTGTTGATTGTTATTACATTTTGCGTTAGTATTACATTTTGCGGCGTAACACTCCATTTCTTATCTTTGTTTGCTAGGTAACAGTAACACACCAGATGAAAATACTTGTTTTGTTTTTTTTTTTTATGGAAAGCTCACGTCGTAATTTACTAGCGACGTAAGAGATCAGGTCACTCAGTTGTCATAAGAAGTGAGGAAAAAATGTTTTTTTTTTCGACTTTTTCACTTTGCTAAAGCGAATCACGAAACATGCTTATATACTCGAAAAGGGAAATTTGGCGTGATGCACATGTTTTGGAACATTCTTCTTTTAAGTGCTTTGAAAATAGAGAGCCGCAGATAAAATTGTATTTTGTGCCTGTTTTAAATTGTATAATGGAAAGAAATGTTTCCTATTGAAACGATTTTAATTGTGAACCATGCGTGTTTGAAAATAAACTTTGCATTTCAGTTAGCGATCGTGGTTTCAAGTGTCGGCTACTGAATGTAAACGGTAGCACAGCTAGAAACAATAAAATAACGAAAACCTTCGCTCTTTCATTGGAAGATAAATACAGGAGAACTGACTTTATTAAAGATCTATTTTAACTGTTCTGTATTATGAATTGTAAATCTAAGTCATACGAACATAATTCTAAAAAGTCACATTGTTAACAAAACTTAACAGACAAAACAAGACAAACATGCAGATAAAACAAGCCATTAGTAAACATAGGCGACAACTGAATGAATCTTCAACTAATTCCTATTGAATAGGAATTAGTCAGTTAATACTATGTACTTATTGACTAAGTGGGAGGGCCGGATGGGAAAATATTTGGCACGAGGTCATGGCGTACGGACCGAGCGCAGCGAGGTCCGTGCGCCATGACCGAGAGCCAAATATTTTCCCATCCGGCCCGACCTAACTTAGTCAATAAGCATTTTATCATATGACCAATTTGAAGACAAAATTACTTGAAATTTTAATGCGCGCGGAGGTCCGCTTTTGTAGTAGGGCCGTACGCCTTTTTCCGGCCCCGCTCGCGCAAATGCGTACGGCCCTCATACGGGACTTTCATCAATGGTTTTGCAAAGAAAAGGTTCGCAGGGCCGTACAGGTCATATGATAAGGAGAATTATTGCATTTGC
This sequence comes from Cladopsammia gracilis, assembly GCA_022457155.1. Classification (NCBI taxonomy): domain Eukaryota; kingdom Metazoa; phylum Cnidaria; class Anthozoa; order Scleractinia; family Dendrophylliidae; genus Cladopsammia; species Cladopsammia gracilis. Next base: position 110,940 of record JAJGOT010000038.1, read on the forward strand.
TACCGTAACATAGTATTTTGGCCAAACCTCCAAAGCGAAGTTGGTGACTTCCGAATTTTTTTTTTTTTGATTTCTGACAAGGGTGATTGAAAATCAAGTTGTGCAAAAGGAGTTATTGGCTAGCCAATAAAAAATTTATGTCTTGCACGATTAATTGTTATGTAATAATTAATAAAGCATGCCAGAAGCACGTGCACAGTTCATGCGAGGGGGAGTCAATTATAGTAACCCCCTGGTAGGTATTTGCAATAGCACGAGGTTAACCTTTGAGAGGCCAGTCTTCGCAGATCTCTCGCTTGACCAGGCAGCCTTTTAACTTTTAACCCTCCTCCTCTCCATGTCCGGTCCATTTGCTTCTTGAGCTGGTGCTTTTAGACCCCACCTTTGCTGGGCATACCATCAATTTCTTATCAAATTTTGTCATTTGATCAATTTTATTAAGTTATTAAAACGGCTATGTGCTCAAGGAAGGGCACATAGCCAGATTTATCCATTTGGTGGTTATGTTCTTCCTGCCCTGCAAACCGAGCTCAACATTCCAGCAATTCAACTAAAACTCTATTCAGTAAAAGGCATAAAACATGATTTCTGATAATAAGCTTTTCAAAATGGTAAAATATACAAGCTAACACAAATCTTCAAGTTTCTCTTTCAGTGTTCAAAAACGGCCAACGAATGGATTCAAATCCTTATGACGAATATTTTTCAACCAAAAAGCATTCTCGTCGCTTCGCTCTAGTGCTTTCCGCCTCAAATTGAGCGGAAGCCATCGCTATTTCTTTGCTTATGTAGCTACCAAGCAACCTTTCAAATTGGAAAATTTCGCGCAACTCACTCAGTTATTTTTTTAAAAGACTACAAAAGACAACTCAATGCGAACAATCTTGCTTTTCATCGTCGCAGTCGTTAAACACTTCTTTTTTCTCTTCACTTTCACTAGCCTCTTCCAGGCGTTCAGTTAGTGGGGCGCGAAAGAAAAATCGGGCGCAGGAGAAAAAAACCGTGGGGAGGATGGGGAGAGGGGGCGAAAGAACGCCTGTGAAATTATTTTTAAAAAGCTCATGCCGCCCACTTTTGACCGCCGACAGCGGCAAAGAAACATGAATCCATTTTTCGCTAGTTGTGGTTTTCTGCTGTCAATCAAAATCGTTGTAGATTTCCCGGGAAATATGATCCCAGATAGTGTTATAAAAAAGGACAGGCTAAAGACGACTCCCACTCGTCGCAAAAAGTATTTTAAAAGCCTAAAGTGTAAAGCTTTCCCAGTAAGACTTCACAGAGGATCGCGCCTTTAGATCACAGTTAAGAACTTGTTCTCTTCGATGATATAAATTAACCTTTTGATCTCGGCGGATTATCTCTCAGATTGATAGGAGGATTCATGCTGTCCAGAGCCGTTAGAATTATTTTATTTCTTTATGCCGCTATTCGGTGCTAGCTCCATTGGCATACATTGTGGTCTCTTTGGCTCACTTTTGTTGCAAGATAAATACTTATCGGCTAAAGTTTGTTATCGCTTTGAAAGTGCTAGGATCGTTAAATTTCTCAGGCCGTGATTAAGGAGGCTCGTACCCATTTCTCAAGTCCACACCCTTTCAATTTTAATGGGCCATATCTTTTGTTGTAGTGCATAAAAAGACAAGCCACTTTGCATGCAAACACACAATACATTGAACTTTATGGGAGTATAGGATTTGTTTACATCGGTGCTTCCATGGCAACGGAATGGTGATCCTCTGAAATTCACAAGTTGCGGAGTTTCTCTAGATCAAGAGAAATTTTTGTAAAACCCGCTAGTGGACTAATTGATTAGACCATGGGCTTCAACTGGACAAAGTTTGAAAGAAATGTGTGAGAGCGTTTTCGAAATTTTTAGGGATGAAGTTTTGGGGATTTTAAATACAGTGAAAAACATACTATCGATATAATTGGCTAATATCTAAAGAAAATGATGCGCGATGGGGATGCAGTTTCATCTCATAGTAGTTTGATTCCATTTGAAATGGTGTGTGAAAAAGTGAGGGGGTTGCTTTGGCCGATTGCGAGAAAGAAGGATTTGATTAGCGTGCGTTCAGCTGCTCTTGTTGCAATTTTTGTATGTAATTTGGTCTACGCCTACAAATGTGATGATAATTTGGAAACCGCGGGATAAATCTTTTCAAAAATTTGACAATCTCGAGATTGGTCATCAATTTATATGGCCTGCAAGTTTCAAGGACATTGAAGACATGCAAGGCAATAAAATAGGGCCTCCAATGTACCAATTTTTTCCCGCAGAGTTTGTGTTTACAAGTGAGCGTCCTCATTATTCACGGGTATTGTTTTCAAGTTTCATATGCACGTGCAAAACTTTACAAAAAAAATTATTTGCATCGAACAGAACGCTCGATTGCTTTCCGAAGAATTTTCCGAAACATGCTAATAACTGGCTTGCGTTACGAATAGCAATGACAACAGTACTGATGAAGACAACGTCGGAAACGTCACGTTTCATCAAGTGCCGGATGCAGAAATAACACATTTATGATTGTCTCACACTAGCTTCACCCTGGTTATTTGTTGCAATCGGCGTAGCATCTGTTCCTTATTTAGATATAAAATAGCGCAAAGTAGAATTCTCAGCTAAAATATAAAGTTGTCACGCTGTTCTTGCGTGTGACATATTAAAGAAGCACTGTTTCTGCATTACGTTTATAAATTTCGAAATTGGGATATGTTCTTCTTGTCCTGCAATTTTAAAGAGACCCTCGGTATGGCTGCATTACAGCGTAATAGTGTAGCAACCCGCCACGATTAACTTTAGTTATTTCCGGGTTGCTAATATAATTTGTTTTATTATTATTTGTAAATAAATTGTTGTTGTTGTTGTTATAGCGCAACATCGAGTGCGTAATGTTCTTATAATTCTCAAGCCAGCTATTAGCATATTTCGGAAAATTCTTCGGAAAGCAATCGAGCGTTCTGTTCCGATGCAAATAAATTTTTTGCTAAAGTTTTGCACGTGCATATGAAACTCGAAAACAATACTCGTGAATAATGAGGACGCTCACTTGTAAACACAAAATCTGCGGGAAAAAATTGGTTCATTGGAGGCCCTATTTTATTGCCTTGCATGTCTTCAATGTCCTTGAAACTTGCAGGCCATATAAATTGATGACCAATCTCGAGATTGTCAAATTTTTGAAAAAATTTATCTCGCGGTTTCCAAATTATCATCACATTTGTAGGCGTAGACCAAATTACATACAAAAATTGCAACAAGAGCAGCTGAACGCACGCTAATCAAATCCTTCTTTCTCGCAATCGGCCAAAGCAACCCCCTCACTTTTTCACACACCATTTCAAATGGAATCAAACTACTATGAGATGAAACTGCATCCCCATCGCGCATCATTTTCTTTAGATATTAGCCAATTATGTCGATAGTGTGTTTTTCACTGTATTTATAATCCCCAAAACTTCATCCCTAAAAATTTCGAAAACGCTCTTATACATTTCTTTCAAACTTTGTCCAGTTGAAGCCCATGGTCTAATCAATTAGTCCACTAGCGGGTTTTACAAAAATTTCTCTTGATCTAGAGAAACTCCGCAACTTGTGAATTTCAGAGGATCACCATTCCGTTGCCATGGAAGCACCGATGTAAACAAATCCTATACTCCCATAAAGTTCAATGTATTGTGTGTTTGCATGCAAAGTGGCTTGTCTTTTTATGCACTACAACAAAAGATATGGCCCATTAAAATTGAAAGGGTGTGGACTTGAGAAATGGGTACGAGCCTCCTTAAATGTCTAAAGTCTGCGGCGTGCAAGACTTGAGAGAAAGTGTTTCCGGCATCACGGATATGGGCGTCTTAGATCCGACTCTCAAAAAACCGTAGTCTATAATTCCACTGCAGTGAAATCATGAATTCTTGCAATAATTTTTAGCTCCTAAGTTAGTTCTGTAATTGAGTAGCGTGTCTCAGTGGAGCTAGGATGAACCTCCATTGCTTTGTAATAGCGTTTGATTTGGCATCCAGGAGATAATCTGCAACATAGTTGCTGTTTTGTAAATCTCACGGATGCTAGTAAATTCTTCAGTCCTTTCCTTAAGTAAGGAATAAAGATAATTTAATGCCTTGTCCACATGCGGGAAATCTTTAAGCGCTTGCTGTAACACAGATTCAAACCGTGCGTGACTCGATAGAGGATTACCTTCGTACGCCATATCGTATTCCGTGTCTGCGTCAACAACGCTGCAGTGTTGACAACATGTGTCAAATTGGGCCAATCAGAGGGTATACCAGAGTCTGGTATACCGACATGAGCTTTTTAAAAATAATTTCACAGGCGTTCTTTCGCCCCCTCTCCCCAGCCTCCCCTCGTTTGTTTTCTCCTGCGCCCGATTTTTCTTTCGCGCCCCACTAACTGAACGCCTGGAAGAGGCTACACTTTCACTATCATATGTATTTATTGAACACCACATCCTGTCTCCCAGCTTTCACCAAACTTTACATTTCTTTTCAGGATTCATTGGTGAGCCTACAGGGCAGTTAAATGCCTTCGAAAACTCCGGAAAATTCCTGAGTGTACCATTAACCCTGTGAATAAGGAAACAAAGCAGAAATAGCGATCAGCATAAATTGAGAGGCGACGAGTTTTAAGTTAATTACCCTTAAATAATTACCAAGAGTTTGTTGGAATTGTAGAATTGTAGTGGCGATTGTAATTTCACCAATGCAATCAGATACCACGCAGCTCTTTCCAACCTCTAATTTCATTGCACCTGTATATCATGCAGCTCTATTGTTTTTAGGTCTAGGGTCTATTGTTAGCCATTGTTGTGTTGTTTGTTCTATTGTTTTCTCAGCAAATCAGAGAAGACCTTGTAAGAGCTGCGTACTGCCCCAATGCAATTGGCGATTTCAGTTTATAATAATATTAATATTAATAAAATCAATGTATTGCTTTTTCGAGCTAAAATATTTTATGCACATCCTTACTGCGCAGGCAATTGTTGTCGCAATGTCACGCCACGTCATGTACGAGCGCGTATGTCAATAAGTAAGTAATCTAAACATGTTAAGGAATGGTGGGCACTGTGTTAACTTTGCTTAGATTTTTAAATCCTTTGAATTTTCTTGGATGTTCGGTGACCCCCATTTTTTGTGTTATAGATCAGTTTCCTTACCAACTTTTTACACTTTCTAGGAAAAGAAAACAACAAAAAAAACTGAGTTGTATAAGGTTTTTAGTTTTTTTTTCTATTCACGCGCCAACGAATTCCACTGATTTTGTAGGTGGGTTTAAAGTAATGATCCGCGTAAGAAGGATATTGCTGAACGGCAATGCACGATGGAATGTGTACTTTTTTCATTGTTACAACTAGTGATCTCATTGGCCTAGACTCAAAAACCGCTAAAAAGTTAAGGTTCAAGGTGCATTAAGTCTAATTTTTTAGGGTTTCAAGTATTTTGAGACACAATCGCACAACATGAAATTTTCAAAAGATATTGCATTTGGAAAAGAAGCAAACTTAGTAGCTAGTGTCTTCTGCTATTCTAATTGGTTAAGCACGAACATTTCCTAAAATATATTGACGCAAATGGAATTTCTGTACTTTTATATATAATGAAATATAATTATGAACCATCAGCCCCTCCTCTATTCTTGAGATCAAAGATACTGTATGTGGGAAAGAGCCAATGCCGCAGAACAATGAAGTTTACTATAGTTCTTATGTGAAGCATTACTTAAATGACCTCATTACTGCGCCTTTCAATAACATGCGGAATTTGAAATTCAAATCTCCACCAACGGTTGCGTTATTCCCTGCCGTCAATCATAATTAATACGAAAGCCAACGGACCATGTAAAAAAGAAACAAACAAAATGGATCGAAATCTACCAATCATATTGCACGGACGTGACCTTTTGAACTCATTGAAGTGAAGATCTGTTTTCTGAGAGGTAAGCTAAGATAATTGACGGCAGTGTAAAACGCAACCGTTGGTGGAAATTTGAATTTCAAATTCCGCATGTTATTGAAAGGCGCAGTAAAATTAATTATACCTGAAGGGATGACACGATTGTTTACTCAATAGACCCACTTGAAAAAACATTTGGCTAAGAAAGTCTGTTTTTATCTTTCTACTCACGCGCCAACGAATTCCATTGATTTTGTGGCAGTACAGGGTTTTTAAATGACCTTAAAATTAATTATACTTGAAGGGATGACACGACTGTTTACTCAATAGACCCACTTGAATAAAATTTGACTAAGAAAGTTTGTCTGAAGCGATTCATCTTCAGAATTTTTAGACTAACAGCCACTCAGTCCATGCCGAGTTACAAGTGCCAACTTTTCAAAACCTGGGTATTTTCCCACACGTCTTGTCTCCAAAACGAAGTCACTCGGTGACCCGCGATTTTTTTTTACATTTAATTTGGACAAGGGCGACTCATAATCTAGCTTTGCCAAAATCTGAGATATAGATAGTTTTCGTGCGAACGTCTTTAAATGTTATTTTTGCACTATTTCAGATCGATTTTATGGAATTTTAATATTAAATTATCATTTCTTTATGGATTCAAACCGAGGTTAGCGCGTGATAAGTGAAATTCTCATGAAGTCAAATGCCGGAAACATACATTAAGTTAATAAGCTGGAAACAGTTTAGCGAACTGTACACTAAAAGCTAACTAGCATTTGTTTTGTTTACCTCCATGGCATGGGACTGTGAATATACCATCTTGTAGTGAAACGGGCACCTCTTTTGCTGTAATGACTGCACCAATTCTGTTATAATAAACAAACACATCAAAAAACTATTTTATAACTCCTAGTTAATTTAAATTATCCATCATCAGTTTACCGTAATAAGGGGCTGTTCATAAGGCGTTGTAACAAGGCTATGACATTCTCACAATCTAATTTAGCGTGAATCCCGGTTTGCGCGTTACAACACTTTTTAATATGAACAAAAGCTTCGAATTTCGGGTAAAATATACGAAAAGATTAAAGAAATTTTTAACTATTCTACCACTTTTCTGTGTTTATTGTCTTAGACGCTTAGTCGCTAAGACGCTCGCTCATAGCGTAATCTTACACCCGAATGAGTTAATGTTTTCGAAATTCGCTCACTATAACGAACTCAGTGGTATTTAGCTTAAAAGTTTTAAGTATGTAGTATATATACATACTATTTTAGTATGTAGTGTATATTTCTGTATTACATTTTCCGTAAGATCATAATCGCCCACTTACTCTTGCAAAACTAATGAAGAAGACTTGCTCGTTGCTCAGCATCAAACCCGGAAGCCTTGGTTCTTCCCAATGCTTTCTAACCCACTCCCGGTACGCCTACACATAAAAAGGAAAAAAAGGGGCATTCACTGTGCTCCCTTGCAATCATTATTAGGCCCGGTTCAAACGTCGAACTTCACATGTGCCGAATCGAATGCAAATGAGCAAGAACAATAGATTTTTCTCATTTGCATTAGGTTCGGCACATGTGAAGTTCGACGTTTGAACCGGGCCTTACAGTGCGACCACACGAACCGAGGCCACCCAGTCAAATTTTGAGGCAAATTGAAATTAGCCAATCACAAGTCAAGATCTAGACAATGAAATAGCGCAAAATTATACCAGACCAAAATTCTGAACTGTGAGATGTGTTGCGAACCTTTGATATCCATAAATTCTTCATTACCCAAATGATAACAATGAAGAATTATGACGTTTGTATAAATGAAGCTGGAAAATTTTATGACAACGTCTGGGTTGGCCGGAATCAAAGCCAGTAGTAAAGAAATTTTGAACAATCGAAAGTAAACGTGACGGCCGCTCATTTCATGCAAACCGGGCGCCAGCAATTCGCAGTTTCGGTGATTACTAAACAGAGCTGTCAACAAAGATTGTTTTCATTTTTCGAAGACGTTTTTATGTACATTCAAGCGGTAATTTCTAACTGGATGTTACTAAAACGATGAATGGGGAATGGGGAATGGGGAATGGGGAATGGGGAATGGGAAATTGAAAATGGGAAATTGAAAATGGGAAATTGAATTTTTTTTAGATTAATTGTTTATAATGCGGAATAATTTTTTTCAGCGGCGATTATCGATATCCACGCTTTTTTTTAACGTTCTGCTTCAAAATAAAAGAAAAGGAATAAATTGAAGATAATGGATCCGAGGAACTTTCGTGAAAAAAAAACATTAATAAATAAATAAATAAAAATAAACTTTACTTATCAAGGCAAAAAAACGTTTTTTCTTTCCACTTGTCCATTGGACAAGTGCCACTCAGATTTTGGTTGTCGGAAAGTGAAATTCGCTCGTTCAAAGAATGAATCAATTAAAAAAAGAATAAATTAAAAATGTAGCGGTAAAACAAATTTTATAACCTACTAGATCTTTTGTGTTTATTTTTAAATAATAACTTTATGATATCGGCCACCGTCGGGTATTTGCGTTATACAACGCAGAACATTTCGTTCTCCTCGTTAAATTCAACCCAGGGGGGTTCTTTTTTCCCAAGCTGGCTGAAATTTCCGAATTCTGCGTTCATAGTTTATCAGTTTTTCACTGTTAGAATTTTGGTTTTTGGTGGATTCAGATTTGTGTTTACTACCTATTTTCCACAGATGAAGCAGATTCACTGATATCGTGTAAACTGGCAGTGAAGCTTAGCATCTGATATGATTTCATTTCGCAGTTTTTTTTTCTTTTGTGGTCGCGTGGAAATGCAAGTGTCATGCTCCAGTGCCTTTCACTGAAATGCGTAGATCGAATGTTTACTTGTGAAATTATAAACCTTTACAGGCCAACAAATTCTCAGAAAATGGGTAAGTTTACGAGTAAAAAGAAACAGAAATTCGCGTAAACCAGGTTAGTTTACAAAGTACGGAGATGCTTGGGAAACTCTACTCAGTGAAAAACAAGACAAATTTCTCCCTGTTAATACTATAGGCCTTATCACGGTTTTTCCAAAATTTTATATGGGCCCGATGGCAAAAATCCATCAACACTGCTGCGAAAAGCATCTCAAAATTAGTAAAGTGGCCAAGTTTAAAAGCGATATCTTGTTAGCCTGTGAACAGGCTCTCTGGTGGGATATAGGGCAAAAAAAAACGGCGGACGGGGAGGGGGTGGGTAAAAAGAAAAGGGAGGGGGAGAGCCTGTCGACAAATTATTGAGGCCGCCATTCCGCCCCTTTGTAATTAACCTGTCGATTATCTGTCAACAAGATCATTATCAGTGGTTGGTTGCACTTGAATGTAAATAGTCGCGCACGTGAAAATGACAAGTCGCCGGAACGAATAATCACTGCATGAGAAATTTAACGATCCTCACACTTTCAAAGCGATAACAAACTTTAGCCGATTAGTATTTATCTTGCAACAAATATCATGCATCATGCATCAAATTGCATCATCATCAAAAGAGAGCCAGAGAAACCGCAATGTATGCCAATTAGAGCTAGCACCAAACAACGGCATAAAGAAATATAATTCTAACGGCTCTGTAGAGCATTAAATCCTCCTATCAATTTGAGAGATATTCCGCCGAGATCAAAAGATCAATATCATCGAAGAGAACAAATTCATAACTGTGATCTAAAGGCGCATTTCGCTCTTAAGTCTTACTGGGAAAGCTCTAAATACTTTTTAGCGATGAGTGATACTAGTTTTTAGCCTATCTATTTTTATAGAGAAGAGTAGGGAACAGAGAGACGACAAAGGGATTTTATATAAAGTAACGTGAACATTTTGTATAAAAAGTAAAATACCCGCATTCAGTGTACGGTCGCTGGAGAACAAAGTATACACAACTAGATAAACGAGCGGATCTGTACGGATAGTTCGCAGTTGTTTCTCAGAAACAAGAGGCTAAACATAGCCTATACTCATGCGCATGAGACTCTAAGACGGGTTTATTGAAGCTACCAATTTTTCTGTAGTCGCTTTGAATATTTAATTTATGATTCCTGATCAAACCCACACTAGTGTAATACTTCGCAAACGTTAACCGTGAATTATTTCTATTACATTGGGTTATTCCAGAAAGAATCCTCCCCCCCCCCCCCCCCACCGACGGATGGCAAGATTGTTTGACCCCTTCCCCCCCCCCCTCCCGCCTGGATTTCCAAGCCAAGAGACCCCTTTTCCTGCCCGGATTTCCAATAAGTTTGTGGAAGCCCTAAATTTACAGGTAATGATAAAAATACATGCAATCGGATCCACGAGATTCTACTTTTATAATGTGAAAACTGTGGTGATGATTTCTATAAATTGGTGAAACATTTTAATAAAAATAAATATTGCGTGACACATCATGAATCCTGACCCCCCCCCCCCGTTTGATTTCAAGACCAAATCGAAATGAAATTTTTCTATAAAGCTAGCCCTTTAAATAACTGCTTTGATTTTGCCATGTATTAGTTTTTTCCAAGCTTCACAGTTTTTTCAAAGTGTTGTCGCAAATACACTTCTTTCATATATGCAAATTTCGTGTGGAATGTAATTCGATCGCGTGATGCTTTCACATGATCATGAATCCAAAATATTTGTTCTAAAGGTCCAAACTTTTTAATGAAACTCGTATTTCCTTGAATGAAAATGTTTTTTCCTTGAAAAAAAGAGTTAAACGCTTATCAGAATTCAGTGATTTTCTGCTTCCGGAAGGCTTGGCGATTTATTTATCCTCATTGCAGTGCGCAGCGCTGGCGTCTGCGAATTATATTATAAACATCACAAAATAATATTTACATTCAGCAACCTGCTATATTATATCTAGTGTTTTCTAAAATTTCCGACTTTTATTGTGTATATAGAATGCCATTCTTATCCGTAAAGATGATTCGCATAATGTTTTCGCGAATCAAAAAATCTTGAAAGCAAACTTTATTTCAGAAAGCGCTATTTAACTTAATTATATTTAAATACTAGCGTCCCTTTACCGTGATTATTGACTTCACGAAGAAAACATTCGAACAGGTTTGCGTCTAATGTTTCCCAAACCGTGACTGCATTCTGTTACATTTGAAAAGACTACTTTTAAAAGCAATAAAATCAGTAAACGACCGGGTTATTTTTCAATTTTAGTAATTCTCAAAAACTGTATTACGCGACAGTCCGTTGACTCTGTGTTTAGAGTGCACAAAAGCTCACAAAAGCAACTTTTTCTCGGTCTAGAATAACAAGTATGACACAAAGAAAAAGTCAGTCACAAATTGATATCAACATAAATTCTCACCGAAAAATGAAATTTCTTTTATAGTAAAGTCCCTTGCCTGCTTGAAAATTCTTTAAAACTCCGCTTCTTCGGATTTGATCGCCCCCCGCACTGATAAAACTTGAAGCAAGATTTCGTCGCTCGTCGCTTACAGCTCTCCTTTTTCTCCACTACAGCGGCTTCTGAGTATTCTTTAAAGCTTTCTCTTTCCATTTTGAGTATTTTGAATGTGTGTTATTATTCCGACAAGACAAAGAAAACCAAGCACATGCCGAGCGCGGCAGACATTTTTGTAGAATTTTTATGTGACCTGCGACCCGGTTAGTAATAATATATGCGTGCATAAATTTGCATGCACTAATGTGACAAAAACAAGAAGAAACGCCACCGATTTTATACCTCATGCGCTTACTGCGCATGAGTAAATAGTGCCATTTTGTCCACGCGATTTTTGCCGTTGAGTTCAGAAATCGGGAGCAAACTGCAGTGAATTATTCGTTTGAAGAAAGGAGGAAAATAACTTTGTTCTTTTGAGAGTTCTATTTTTGGATCGCACGTCGGAATGTGTTATCCTCCTGTCACCTGTGCGACTGTGATGCATCTAATTTATTCGCCGCCAACTTTGCCCGCTTTTGTCATGTATTTATATATGTCTCTTATTAGAAAACAATTTGCTTCTTTGTTGATTTTTTTGTTTCAACAATCAGAACTCGAAGTATTAATGATCATGTTTGCTTTCCAACACGCCTGAGAGACACACGGTGCTCATCATGATTTCTCGCTGAGAAGTGCCAATGTGATATAAATTCAAAACTTCCTCTCGTAGAATTTGTGAGTTTCGGCGCCGTTTAACAAAATACTTTCCGGATTGATTTATCCAAACTCGGCAATTCATTTTTAGCCTTTGGTCATCGAAGATTCTCAACACAGCGCGCAGTTCAATTTTGCGCTCGGCGGTACCAAACAACTGGTCAAGTATAATTATGCGCTATTTTATTGTCTTAATCTTGACTTGTGATTGGCTAATTTCAAAATTTGTCTCAAAAATTTGTCTGGGTGGCCTCGGTTCGTGTGGTCGCACTGTAAGCTATAGCTATGTTCATGGTTATATACAATGCTACCTAATTTTACATACAAATTTACATGACAGTGGCGACATGGACGGTTGACACAAAAACTTTATTTAATAAAACTGTTTCAATAATGCTTTGCAGCATTTTTCTGGCAATCGTAAAAAAAAAACAGGACTGAAATGCATACCGAGAAAAACAAAGTCGGTGCCTCATCTCATCAGTATTAAGGTGGGGGGGGGGGAGGGGGGGGTCACACTTCCCTTTTTGAATGAACTTACAGATAATCTTACTTTAGCTCAATGAATCGAAATTTGATACCAGATGTTAGGCTTGGATGAAAGTTTTGAACGATGCTCTTTGTACGCTAATCGGCGTTTGTATAGCAACGGTAAACAAACATATCGAAAAACAGTTTTTCCTAATTATCTTTCGATTTTGGGGCTACCCGCGCAAGCAAATAAATGCAGTTTTGCTTGACGTTTTCATTCTTTTTAAACGGCGAAATTTCGTTTTCTCAGCCGCTTATTTTTAAATTTTGTAAACACGACTCGACTTGATTTTGATTTGACGAAGGAAACAATGGGCCTCTCAGTTGGTTTGACAAATAAAGTACGAGGGGTCCCGGAGAGCATTGTGGTTCGGCTGTCGACAAATTGATACTGTCCACTCCTGTCGGGCTAATTATAGTTACCCAACATACCATGCAAACCGTGAAACTGTCCACGACGGTTTCGACGCGGCTATTTCAAATTTGTGAGGGGAAGCAATCTCGAAATAAATCTTTGGTAGCGAAGGCGTTTGAAAGCAGATTTGCGTGTTAAGTGAACTGACATGGAGCTTCAACATCTCTTCTTTGATTCCGCGGAGGAATTGCGTAGACAGGGTTATTTTTGGAGGATTTGTTCGCTTCGATCTGCGGGCACTTCGGAAATCAATGTTCGGCCTTGTCTTTTTCTCAGCAGCGGAACACCGAAACAACGATATCTCCCCGAAATCGCGTTAAATCGCCCCGAGGAGCAGGCAAACAACAAAGAATACAACACAACAATAGGGTTAGTCAATTTTATTCACATAACATTCGAATTTTTAAGTTTTGATGCAAAACCGTTGCGTTCCCATACAAACCTTTATAAACTAAACACAATACCGCTCATAAAACAAGGGTCACGTGCCAGTTATGGGCTGCCTGTGATGGAAGGAGCGAGTGAGTGAGTACTCATTTGCATATCTGTCTCCGTTGCCGATAACCTGTTCATTATTCATGCGCGTATTCACAGGTTAAAAATTACAAGACAATGAAAAGGGACAATGCTCAAGAGAAATCACTATTTTATTTCCATTTTATGTTACAATCCACGTTACCCATTTTTTGCGATGAAATGTTTTTAATGTTTTAAATATATATAGATTTGCTGGCATAATATCATATAATATCAATACAACTAATTTGGTTCGAGCTGCCTAATATTTAAACGTTTCTTTAATATGTATTTAACTTACAAGGCAATTAATCGATCCGTTTGTCACTAAAGTGAAAACATGTGCAAACTACAGCACATTTCACTTTATTACTCTGGGAATCGTCGGATCTTTAACCACGTCCACAACTGTATTAATTTACAGGAAATCAAAGTACAGTCAAGTGAATTGTTTATCGAGACATTGACTGGTGCGCCGAATGTTGTCTTGGTTTTCAACTGTCGACAGAAAGAATATCGGCAAAATTTTAGCTGGACACAGGGGCCAAAGCATAAGAACAAGTCACCGCTTATAAAAACCAGCTGTACCCTTCCGTTGTACATGGTATGTCCTAGCATCAAAACCGTTTCATGGCAAAACATTGGATGACATTTGCCTCTGATTTTTTAATTCGTCCCCAGACCCCCAATTTGACCCTCAAAATCACAGCGAAAACGCCATTTTTTGAAGGGAAAATCAACATTTCGCCCTTTTATGAATTACTTTTCGAAAATCCACACGCGGATTCCAGTAATTTGGTTATTATTTTATCTGAAAACGTTAAAAAGTCCCGTCATTTTGACCTTGAAGCGTGGGGATCGACATATCAGAGTAACTTTAATCGCGTTATTATTCTGCAAAAGAATAATAAATATCTAAAGTTTCTTTCGATTCTCACACTGATTTTCTTTTCAAAGAACAGGGAATTTTGAAATTCTCTGACATTTATTTATATCAGATAGGTAAATTTAAGTATTTATTTAAAAGAGGTTTACTTCCTAATTATTTTCGCAATATGTTTACTCTTGCAGGCCAGTTACATTCTCATTATACTAGAAATTGCAACCTTTTTTACATACCTCCCTGTCGAACTAATATTCGAAACTTCTCAATTCGGTTTCAAGGACCTAAGTTTTTCAACTCAACTGTTTCAACTCAACTGTTTTTCAACTCAACTGTTTGGCAAAAGACTTCCTTCTTTCCTAGTCAAAAATACTCTTTGTTGAGCTACATACTTCTTCTTTCCTTTTCTTTTCTTTTCTTTTTAAAATAATACATTTTATATTTCATGCTGTCCCCATAATTCGTATGATGTATCCTATATTGTCAGGAAACCTTCTATATAGGCTTCCTTGTCACTACCACCTTAAAGCTTTTGTAGTCTATCGTCTTTTAAGTTATTATAAATAAATGTCTAGTGTGTATTATTATTATTATTATTATTATTATTATTATTATTATTATTATTATTATTATCATTATATATTTTTTTAATATGGTTAATGGCAAAATAAAATGAATGAATGAATGAATGAAATGTCACGTAAAGGCTTGTATGGAGTTCAACCGCGCGGTCATCGCTTTTTGCGGTATAACTCATTTTAATAGGCGTAATGTCAACATCCACACTCGGTTTTGAAGAGACTATGATCTAGTGAACATTTTGTTGGGAAATATGATTTAGTTGGAGCGAAAAAAACCCCGTAATTTTGCCATTTATTCAGTGCAATATGCTTCGACTAAGCCCATTTTGGCTTCTATTGGTGACTTGAGCGGACTAGCGCCCAGGCTGTTCGTGCTCAACTGCGCATAGGCAACAGTTCATTTTAGTAACGCGTACGCCCGGGGCAAATGTTTCCTTTCAGGGTACAATTTTTTGGTATGTGTTATCTTCAAATAACGTATTGTTAAATGACGTATTTATGTATGGAATTCATGATTGTGTTCCGTAAATCCCTAAATTATGAAATCTAGAAGGCAGGAACCAACACATACCTCGAGAGCAATTTTTACACCTCCGTTGTCTGCAATATTTTCAGATAAAGTTTTCTCACCATTTACCTGAAACGATGGGGTAGTGTTTAAATTATAAGCAGTAGTGCGAAACAAGTCGCATCTGAGTGTTCTTAAACCTGAAACAATACGTGCTGTGAGTTTTCGAACGACTAAAAAATCATTCTTCACAAACGTTTTTCTGTCTATTTAAAGCATTCGCGCTTTTCTGCAAAGAGGAAAGGGCCACATGTTCACTGGCTTCCAAAAATGCTAAGGAAGAAAATAATTAACTAAAAAATGCTTTACAAATGTCAGCAGGTTTGATGGGTAGAATTAAGCATCTTGTATAGCCAAATCCACTTGGTTACAGAGTTTGAATTTACAAATTTACAAGTAGGCACTGGTATCTAAAAGTTTGGTTGTAGCTAATTTTGTTGTGGAAGTTTCCAAAAAGAATAGGAGAAATGTTCTTTAACGAATACAAAAAAAAAATTCAAAAGTCACCATTGTTTTTCTTGGCTGATATGCTGCGTCAGCACAAAATATATCAAACCTCGGTCAGTTACCTTATATCCATAAAATGTAAAGTTTGAATACTGATCCACCAAACAACGAGAATTTCGCTGAAAATTAACCAGCGTCGCGTTACTCCACCATTTTCGCCGATTTCCATAAATGTCATACAATTTACCTGCAAAAAGAGAATTAAGATTTGCCAAACACTTTTATTCCTTTTTACTACTTTCCATTAAGACTACAAAGACGACTACTTAATTAGGGAACATTTATCAATATATCGAGTCTGATAACATTCTTAATCTCGGTTATTTTATTTGCAGCTTCTAATTGATTCGAGGCACCATTTCTGCATACAGAAGCTCAAAGGTAGCTTTTGGGAGAACGAATCCGCTGAGCGAGGTGAGTGCATTACGTCTGTACTACTCACCCTGCTCAAAGTGTTCTCCCTTTGTTAACTTCCTTTGACCCTCTGTGGAGGGTCAAAGCATGCAAAAAATATTTCAAGAATAGTGACGTAATCAATAACGGGAAAGCTGTTGCTACCGAAAATGCCCTCAAAATGCACAGATACAGAGTTAAAAAGCGCTGAATGAAATTTAATATTAATTATCATAGTCGCCTAATGTCAGTCAAATCAAAGGTATAAACTCCATACCTCTAACGTGCAAACTATCAACCAACAGCTGACAAATGTCTCGCTAACGAGTTCATGTATTGACTTGATCAGCCATTTATTTATTGCTTGCGGTGTTCTAGAACATTCGTTGCGGATTGAAAAATAATTTTCTTTTTGTAACAGTTTGAATTAACTTGCTCACGACCCAGAGGTCTTATTTATCTGAATTTTTCAGTTGTAATGTTCTTTTTTTTCTTTCATCTACAACTCATTGAAGCAATAAATGATTAAAACATTTTGTTACCAATAATTTGTTCATGTATAATTTCAGACAATTTAATTATGCTATATTCGGTGTGACCTAGCAGTAGAAATTCACATAAGACATTGCAATTTTGAGCCACAAAAAAAACGTTTTTTTAATTTATTGTTTGTTCATACCTTTGTTGTCAAAACCGTGAGTTATTTCATGTGCCATTATTGCTCCAATAGCACCATAGTTAATTGCACTAAACGAATAGAACAGAGAACATTAAATAATCAACTGCTCTAATAGCGCCATAGTAAATTGCACTAAACGAATAGAACAGAGAACATTAAATAATCAACTGCTCCAATAGCACCATAGTTAATTGCACTAAACGGATAAAACAGAGAACATGAAATAATCAACTGCTCTAATAGCACCATAGTTAATTGCACTAAACGAATAAAACAGAGAACATTAAATAATCAACTGCTCCAATAGCACCATAGTTAATTGCACTAAACGGATAGAACAGAGAACATTAAATAATCAACTGCTACAATAGCACTATAGTTAATTGCACTAAACGGATATAACAGAGAAAATTAAATAATCAACTGCTCCAATAGCACCATAGTTAATTGCACTAAACGGATAGAACAGAGAACATTAAATAATCAACTGCTACAATAGCACCATAGTTAATTGCACTAGACGGATAGAACAGAGAACATTAAATAATCAACTGCTACAATAGCACTATAGTTAATTGCACTAAACGAATAAAACAGAGAACATTAAATAATCAACTGCTCCAATAGCACCATAGTTAATTGCACTAAACGGATAGAACAGAGAACATTAAATAATCAACTGCTACAATAGCACCATAGTTAATTGCACTAAACGAATAAAACAGAGAACATTAAATAATCAACTGCTAAAATAGCACTATAGTTAATTGCACTAAACGAATAGAACAGAGAACATTAAATAATCAACTGTTACAATAGCACCATAGTTAATTGCACTAAACGGATAGAACAGAGAACATTAAATAATCAACTGCTCTAATAGCGCCATAGTTAATTGCACTAAACGAATAGAACAGAGAACATTAAATAATCAACTGCTCCAATAGCACCATAGTTAATTGCACTAAACGGATAGAACAGAGAACATTAAATAATCAACTGCTACCATAGCACCATAGTTAATTGCACTAAACGAATAAAACACGGAACATTAAATAACCAACTGCTCCAATAACACCATAATTAATTGCACTAAATGGATAAAACAGAGAACATTAAATAATCAACTGCTCCAATAACACCATAGTTAATTGCACTAAACGAATAAAACACAGGGAATTTGGTTTCCCCCGACTACCGTCCTGTTAACCATTTTTGTATTTTTGTTCGATTGTATATGTTAGTATACAGAGCTTTCTATTGCAGAAGGAAAAACAATCGTTAAAGAAAATGAAATCCTTAAAGAAATTCAGGCGTTTTATGAAAATCTCTACACCTCTGTTTAAGAGACCACGGAGGAAGCCTTCCAAGATTTCACTAAGAATTTGCGCCAGGACTTACCACAATTATCGGATGATAAACGCGAAGAGCTTGAAGGGCCCCTGTCAAGAGATGAATGCTTGAAAGCACTTAAATCCTTAAGCAATGGAAAGTCGCCAGGAGATGAGGGCTTTACAGTAGAATTTTATATAAATATTTTTTTAATATTCTAGTTCCTGATCTCCTCGATAGTATCAACGCGGGATACGAGAGCACTAAATTAAGCATTTCCCAACGTAGAGGCGTAATCACACTCGTTCCAAAAGAAAATGCGGATTTGAAAAATTTGTCCAATTGGCGGCCAATCACTTTGTTAAACGTCGATTATAAAATTTCCTCAAAGGCTATCGCCTCGAGGATTGAGAAAGTCCTTTTGACATTGATAAATCAAAATCAAACGGGGTTTATGAAAGGGAGATTTATCGGACAGAATATAAGACTGATAAACGACATACTTGAACAGACGGAGCTACAGGAAGTTCCTGGCATTCTTCTCTTACTTTATTTTAAGAAGGCCTTTGATACTATAGAGTGGACCTATATTCAACAAACACTTGATTTCTTCAATTTTGGTAGTAGCGTTAAACGATGGGTGTCAACTTTTTTTTCCAATACAGAAAGTTGCGTATTAAATAACGGTTACACCACCGATTACTTTAAACTGTCGAGGGGAGTACGACAGGGATACCCTCTCTCCCCCTACCTTTTCATATTGGGAGCGGAGCTTTTAGCGTCTCAGCTTAGATGTGATAAAGCAATTGAGGGAATTACAATCTTTTCCACTGAGCATAAAATTAGTCAATTTGCGGACGATACAACATTGTCCCTAAAAAACATAAATTCTGTCATAAGAGCGATGAATACAATTGAATCTTTTAGCGACATCTCTGGCCTCAAATTGAATATCAGTAAAACTAAAACAATATGGCTTGGGCCGTGGAGAACTAACCCGAGTAAACCCTTGGACTAAATTGGAGTGAAGTACCCGAGCGTGCGCTGGGAATCTTCATATCTTACGATATAAAGGGAAACTATGAAAAAAACGTGGAGGCCAAAATTAGAAAATTAAGCACAAAACTGGATATTTGGAGTGGTCGCAATTTATCTCTATTTGGCAAATGCCTCATAGCAAAAGCAATTGGTATTTCACAATTGGTATATTCGGCATCCTCGTTCGATATTAACCCAGATGATATCTTAAAAATCAAAAAATATATTTTTAATTTCATTTGGAACAAAAAACAAGACAAGATAAAAAGAGATGTATTACGTAACGATTATGCTGACGGAGGTCTACGTGCTCCTGATCCTATTATTCTCTTTAAATCGCTGAGGTTAGCTTGGATCTCGAGACTCTTAATAAGAACGCAAAATCCAGTAGAAAAATGGAAATCCAGTCCAACACACTATTTCAAAAGGTATGGTGGACTAAATTTCCTGCTTCATTGCAATTTTGACACCAAATTGGTTGAACAATCGTCAATTCCACACTTTTACAAGTTCATCTTACTTTATTTCCTTGAATTAAGGACCCTCTATAATTGCGCGAGTGGTCACGACTTATTCTTATTCAATAATAAGGATATTTTAATTGACCGAAAACCTTTTTGTTATAATGCATGGATAGAGAAGGGAATAATGTCAGTACACGACCTAATGGATAAAGACGGAAAACTGTTATCTTTCCAAATGTTTCAAGAAAGATATGGGATTAAGACATACTTCTTAAGTTATCTGCAGGTGCTATCTGCAATCCCAAAGCATATTATTTTGAAAGCGAGATCTGTTCAAATAAAACACACATTTCTGCCTGAAAATACTCAATTCCAACTGTCTCCCTCAGTAACAATTAAATTGAAATGTAAAGATTACTACTGGCTATTTATCAATGGAACTAAGACTGTCCCTACGGGTCCAAAAAAATGGGAGAAGGAACTTAATGTAGGAAACATTAACTGGGAGCAAAAGTTCATCCAAATTGGAAAAACATGTCGTGAGAATAAATTAAGGGAGTTTAATTTTAAATTAATTCATAGAATAGTTGTAACTAGGAAAGAACTATGTATTTATGGTATAGTAAACAGTAATAAATGTATTTATTGTGATGAACCAGACTCTATTTTGCATACTTTTGTCAACTGTCCTAAAACTAGATATTTTATAAATGAAGTAACTAGTTGGTTTAATAGAGTTCATAATTGCAGGTTGCAACCCTCTCTTACAGAGGAACTATTTGGCATTACTTCTAAAAATGACGCATCTACAAGCTATTTGCTTAAACTTAATCAGTGTCTTTTGTTTGCAAAATACTATCTGTACCATCAGAAATTAAATTCTAAATCGTGTAATTTAACTGAATTTATAAATCAGCTTAATTGGAAATATTGTATAGGAAGCTTTGATAAGTAGCTTATACAGGGTAGTTATCATAGACTTTTTTTTTTCTTTTTTGTGTTGTGTGTTGTCCTTTTATTTAACTTTTACAATGATGTATTGTTTTCACTTAAATAAAAAAAATATGTTAGTATTAGTTCATTTGTATCAGTTAGGGACTGTGCAATAATTATCAGGAGGGGGGCCGGAAAATGGGCTTCAGGTAGGAAAATATTAGGTAATACCCCCCCTTCAAAAGAATTGAATTTAGTTATTGCCCCCCCCCCCCCACCCTCTGATCAGTCAGAAATTTTGCATGACCCCCCCCCCCTTCAAACACCTTTTATATACAAATACCCAGCATTTTCTTAATATAGACCCACCTGTTATTGCTACGAGGTAATGTTTGTTCCAGACGTGGATATACAGCAATACTACATGTTTACTTGTTGGACATCCATATCTGGAACAAACATGACCTCGAAGCAGTGTTCGACAAAGCCACCCGATTCCACTTCTGAATCACTTCATTGCAAATCCGAGTTGCTTGCACTGGAACTCATTTCCTCGTTAACCTTTTTTTTTTTTTTTTTTTTTTTTTCTTGACATTACATTTATTCAATCAACAATCAACTACTTACAAACACTACGACTAGTTATTCACTACTTACAATACAATATTTACAATATAATAAATTACACTACCGTGAAACAACATCTGAACTAACACTAACGAACGAAGACATTTCACTTATAAAGTGTGTAAAATAAGCGCCCATTTCTTATTGAATTTATCCAATTTGCTATTTTTAATATGGATATATTTTTCTGTTTCGTATTTTGTTTTCACCTTTAGCTTAAAGCCATTTATATTAGGTAAAGTATGAGTCCTTCTGCAATCCCATATGTAAATTTTAGCAATCAATAGCAAGTAGTTAAGCAGGGGGTAACAAACGGAGGTTATAACACCTAACAGCACATCTTGCAAAGTGATACAAATGAATTCGTTTGTCAGTGAAAGGAAATACGACTCAAATTCTTTCCAAAATCCCATTGAATGCATGCAATAGAAGAAAAGATGGTTCAGTGTTTCTGGTTCAAGTTTACAGAAGGAGCATTTATCATCTGTCGCAAAACCTATTTTAAACAGTTTGGTATTAGTGTACACTATATTGTTAAGGACCTTATATTGAAAGGCTTTGACGTAGGTTTCTAGAGACACAGTATGGGGTAAAGAGAAGACCTGTTCCAGTTGGACTTCTGTTAAGTCGAATTCGCGTTTCAGGTATTGTGAGTGATTAGGGTATTGTGCTTTAGACCTTATAAACAAAGCGTAATAGTCTTTCGATTTCTTTTCCAGGATATCAAAAACCTTGTTATCTATCATCAAAATGGGGTGGACTGCTAAGGATCTCTGGTTGTCATTTTTCAAATGAGATGGTATCGAGTGCCGGAGTCCGGCCCACGTTAAGAAGTTTGTTTTGATCTTCTGTGAGATAATATGGAAGGAGTCAATAATACTTAATTCAAATAATAGATCGTTTACATAGATAATATCAGACTCGAAAAATCGTTTGTAAAAGATAGGCATCTTGTTTATTCGAATTTCCTTGTTATTCCATAATATATACTTCCAATCGTCTCCGGTTGCGAATTCTTCTCGATATTCTGACCACCATTGTAGCAACTCAGAATAAAACTGAGAGGAGGTGGAGCAATCTTTGACATCGTAATTACCATGAAAAAGAAAAAGGCCTCCAAACCGCTGTAATAAGTGTAGTAGATACGTTTTCCATGCTCCGTTGTTTGTGCCAAAAATTCTTTTTAACCAGGCTAATCTTAAAGACTTAATCATACTTTCAAAGTCAATCATTTTTAAACCACCCTTCTCGTATTCATTTATTACAGACAGTCTTGTCACTTTATCAACGCCCTTCCATAAAAATTTAAATAACAACTGGTTTAGATCTTTGATGATTCCGTTGGGAGTTGGCAGTAATGAGCAAACATAAACAAATTTTGGGATAATCAAAGACTTGATTATTGTTACTTTCCCATATAAAGAGAGGCCTCTAGATGACCAAAGATTCATCAACTTTTTTATGCTGTCAAGTTTTTCTATAAAGTTTTTCTCGCGTAACAATTTTTGGTCATATGAGTAAAAAACCCCAAGGGATTTGATTGGTTCACTTGGCCACTTAATACCAAATGGCTTCGTTTTGTTTCCTCTGGAGGAACCAATCCACATACCTTCAGTTTTTGTTGGATTAACCATTAAACCGGATAATGACCTGAAAACATCGAGAAGAGTGAAAAGGGCATGTGCTGAATTAATATCAGATAAAACCGCCGTCGTGTCATCTGCATATTGGAGAATCTTGGTTTCCTCTTTCCCAATCGTGAGCCCTTTTATTGCTACATTTTTCCGGACTGCAATTGCTAAGGTTTCGACCGCTATAACAAATAGGTATGGGGAGAGTGGATCTCCTTGTCTAACTCCACGTTCTAGCGTGAAGTAATCTGATGTGAACCCATTATTGATGACACAGCTTTTGATATTTTTATAGAAAGTCTTAACCCAACGAGTGAAATCCGGACCGAAATTAAAAAATTCCAAGCAATTTAGAAGATAATCCCACTCCAGGCTATCGAAAGCCTTTTGAAAATCAATAAAAATCATCAAACCAGGGATATTCTCTTTAACTGTGAAATCCATTATATCAAAGATGGATCGTACTGTTTCGCCGATGTAACGGTCCTTAATAAATCCGGTTTGATCATGGTGAATAATATTTGGCAGGACATTTTTTAATCTTGAAGCAATAACTTTAGACATGATTTTTGCATCCACGTTGACAAGAGAAATTGGTCGCCAATTCTCTAAAAGAGAGCGATCTTTTCCTTTTTTTTCAATAAGCGTGATAACTGCTTGCTTTTGCGAGACTGACATTTCGCCCTTTTCAAAACATTCATTTGCACATTTAACAAACGGCTCACAGATTACCGGCCAAAACTTTCTATAGAATTCAATTGGGAGACCATCATTCCCCGGAGATTTGTTCTCTTTAAAACTTCCCAGAAGCGAGGCACATTCTTCTGGAGTAATTTTTCCTTCGCATGATAGCTTTTGTTCCTCTGTAAGTCTAGGGATATTCAAATCTCTCAGAAAAGATTCAATTGTTTGTAAATGATCAGCGTTTTTATTGCCACTTGAATACAGGTTTTGATAAAAGCGTTTCTGTTCGGATAATATATTGAAAGGGTCTGTAGTGATCGAACCGCTAATTCTCAACTTCCGTATGTGTTTTTTAACGTTATTTCCTCGTTAACCTGCTCTTGGGTTTCTCGTGGGATGCAAGAATGATCACCACGAGCGTACTGGAGAACTCGTGCAACCAGTGCCATTTTACCTCCACTGATCTTAAAGGTGGTCAGACATGAGGGGTCATGTAGCAGGGACATGTCGCAGCGACATGTAGCAGCGACAAAAGTTTGTGTAGTACACACTGAGGGACATGTAGCAGGGAGTGTAGCGGGGACATGTCTCAGGGACATTTTGTCCCCGCGACATGTCTCACGGTGTTCAACTTGTTGAACTTCATGGGACGCGTCGCGGGTGACACAATGTCCCCAAAATTGGTTTTGCACAATTATGATAGCATCAGTTCAAACGAGGGGACGTGTCGCTGCAACATGTCCCTGAGACATGTCCCCGAGACATGTCCCCACGACATTTTCATCTGGTGTGCAAGCGCTATGAATTTTTCCCTGTTACATGTCTCCGCTACACTCCCTGCTACGTGTCCCTCAATGTGTACTACACAAATTTCTGTCGCTGCTACATGTCACTGCGACATGTCCCTGCTACATAACCCCTCATGTCTGACCACCTTAAGACCATGCTGGTTGAGGTACATCTTCAATCTGTTGCAATACAATTATCTATGTTGTAGCGAAATTATGATTTTGGTACAATTTTGTCTGCACTGGTTCAAATTTATTTTGAACCAGTGCAAAATATTTGAACTGGAGCAAAATATTTTCACCAGGGCAAAATATTTGCACTGGTATATAACTATATTCTACTGTTCAAATGTTGTTGACAATAGTACAATTTCGATGTATTAAAATTCAACTTGAAACAAAAGACAACACTACGAGGCTTAGGGAAATAAACCATATAAATCCTTACTATCATTCCCCTAAGCCTCGCAGTGTTCCTGTTTCAAGTTGAATTTTAATATATCGAAATTGGGCTATTCAAATTTAAAAAGCCAGAAACGTTTTATCACAATATTCGTCTCTATATTATAGAGATAGAGAAGAATAGATAATCGTATTGCAACAGATTGAAATTGCAGTTCAGCCACAGAACAGATCATCATGTCTTTCAGTGAGAACTATAAACACTTGAAATAAAATGTTAAGCCCCCCCCCTCCTCTTGAGTGACTTATTTTACTTTGAGCCCCCCCTATCCTTGCTTTGATTTTACTTCATGCCCCCCCCTCTGGTTTTCCAACCCCCCCTCCCCGATAATTATTGCACAGTCCCTTATGTATGGTTACGAACTGTGATTAAAGATTAAAGATAATCAACTGGGCTATCCTTACCTACGCCACTCTACTGATTGACTTGTTAGCCAATTTAGCTATAAATTGTACAGTGACATGGGGCCCCATTCAATGTGTGGTTCCAGAAAATATCCTTAGTTCCCCATGGAAGGTTATTGTAAATTCCGAGGGGGAGGGGGAGGGGGTCTCAAATGCCAAAGTTTTTTAAAGGAAAGTAAGAAGCTAAATTGGAATTTTCAGAGGGGTAAGGTCAAAATAAAAAACCCTCCGTGTGAGGAGTATGGATATTTTCAGAGGGGTGGGGTCAAAATAAAAGACCTTCTGTGTGAGGGGTATGGATATTTTCAGATGGGTGGGGTCAAAATAAAAAACCTTCCGTGTAAGGAGTATGGATATTTTCAGAGGGGTGGGGTCAAAATAAAAGACCTTCTGTGTGAGGGGTATGGATATTTTCAGAGGGGTGGGGTCAAAATAAAAAACCTTCTGTGTGAGGGGTATGGATATTTTCAGAGGGGTGGGGTCAAAATAAAAAACCTTCTGTGTGAGGGGTATGGATATTTTCTGAAACAACACAGTGGACAAACAAGCCAACGTACCCCAGAGAGCATCTATGGTAAAAGGGTCGAGAAGCAGCTAACTATGTGGTGAACAAATGGGGTATCAGGAGAGCACACACCAATGGAATTTCAACAATTTGGTCACATGATGTTATAGTAGAAAATAACCAGGTAATACTATTGAATGGATTTTTTTGTAATCGTCTTAACGAATATGAAAACAATTTTTCCATGTTCATTTTCATCTGTTAACGAAGCACAGAATAGCGGAGTGAATAGACTTTGTCCTTACAAATAACGTGCTAGGGTTTAATGAAGAAGAAACTATTAAGTTTCTCGGCAAAAGCACACTTCTTGTACTTATTGATTTTATAACGACTCTATAATCATACCTTGGATATCGCACATTATAAAATGGAGGTTGCAAAATAGCAGCAGGAAAGACTGGAAGAAAACAGAAATCAGATGTTAAACTTTAGATAATAACAATGAGCCATCATTTCATGAAGCATTGGTCAGTTGAGCTATCTTGGGTATACGCTATCGTATCTCTCAATTTTCGTCACAAAGAGGCAAAAAAATATTGTAAAATAAAAAATTAGACACTACTTTTTTAAAAGTGTATCTAAATTTATTATACTTATCTGTACGATCGGGCTATATAATAGAGGGACATTGTAAAAGAGCTAGAACAACTGCGATAAACAAGAATAACAGAACAACTGCGATAAAAACTAAAAAGAACGTATTTATAATGATAAAAAGAAAAATTCAATACAATACAATATCCTAAAAAGGGTTGTTGTTGTTCATCGTGGTGAACACACTAGTAAAGAAGTATTTTTCGTTTGTCTCACGATGTAGTCACTTCCGATGTGGATCGCGACGTTTCGACTGCATACTGCTAGTCTTCTTCAGGCGATGGGGTCGACTGGTTACGCGTCACCTTATGAAGCACGATGCTCTGCTGTGATTGGTTGGTTTTCAACAGCTGTGACTGGCGCATTTTGATCCTCGTTGTATAACGGATCAATTTACCAACAACAAGAAGGCGCAGCCATGGGGAGTCCGGTTTCCGCTGTAATTGCCAACCTCTACATCGAGAGCTTCGAGGAACAAGCAATAACTACATCATCTTACAAGCCTAGGATCTGGAAACGCTACGTAGACGACACCTTCACCATTCTAGATCGCGCAATCGTCTTCTTCTTACAGCATCTAAACGACCAGCAGCCTTCCATCCGTTTCACCATGGAGACAGAGAATGACAACAAACTCGCCTTCCTCGACACCGCAGTTTCAAGAGAACCCGACGGCCGCCTCACCACCAGCGTATACAGAAAGCCTACACACACTGATCAATACTTAGCGTATGATTCACACCACCCGCAATCAGTAAAACGCGGTATTGTCAAGTGTCTTTACGAGCGCGCCAAACGTCTCGTAACGAAACCCTCTGTTATCTCCAAGGAGAAAAAACATCTGTCATCTGTTCTTGTTTCTAATGGTTATCCTTTTTCTTTCTTGCAGAAACTTACCAAGACCAAAAAACACAACACCAGTGCTGAACCCACGACCGAGTTCAAATCTACTGCGGTTTACCTTATGTTAAAGGTCTGTCCGAACAACTTCGCCGCTGCCTACAACAACAAGGCGTACGCGCTGTTTTCAAATCGGAGACTACACTTAGATCACACCTAGTACGGCCTAAAGACGCTGTTGACCCGACTACACAAGATGGCGTGGTTTACAGAATTCCCTGTGAATGCAGTAAAGTTTATATCGACGAGACTGGAAGACCTATGCAAGACAGAATAAAAGAGCATGACCGAGACATCCGATTCGCCCGTACCCAGACCTCCGCCGTTTCAGAGCACGCCAACAACACCGGACACCACCCGCTTTGGAATGAAGTAAAGTTTATTGATCGTGATCCTCATTGGTACACACGCAGGGTCAAAGAGGCGATCCACATAAGACTTAACCCTAACAACATCAACAGGGACAGTGGAATAGAAATTCCAGAAGCATGGATGCCCACGATCAAGAAACACAACAACAGGAGAGCCGTACGACTACGGACCGCCGAGGGAACAATTCGCCGAAACAACGAGGATCAAAATGCGCCAGTCACAGCTGTTGAAAACCAACCAATCACAGCAGAGCATCGTGCTTCATAAGGTGACGCGTAACCAGTCGACCCCATCGCCTGAAGAAGACTAGCAGTATGCTGTCGAAACGTCGCGATCCACATCGGAAGTGACTACATCGTGAGACAAACGAAAAATACTTCTTTACTAATACAATATCCTTTATTAGTTTTCCCAAATGGGATCTTCCAAACTAATTTACAATAAACAAAATATGGAAATAGAAATTATAATAATGGAAATGACTTATAAACGAATACAATACTATTACAAAGATAAAAAATTTCGAGTTGCTCAGAGAAGTCCATGAAAAATGAAAATCTATGTATGATAGAAACTGAATAGCTATAAAATAGCAAAATTCGTATGTCCATATTATTGGTCTGGAGAATATTGATGCAGTTTAGGGCGAAAAAGACGACGGGGAACACAAGAACCTAGCTCGCACTAGGCGGTCAGGTTAAAATAGGCAGAAATAACGTGTCCTTATGTTCTTCAAACGAATTTTCGGAACTGAATCAAAACAAAGGTTTAATGCAGCTTTCAAGGATATTACAAAAACAGCAAACGGCAAACACTTAAAAGCTTTGAAATTTCGAGTTTTGTTAAGAAAAGCTATGTCATGTGCTAAATTTTAATTTAAATAATAACTCTAAATGAAACTTGGGCTGCAACCGCCACTAGATGTCAGAATAATCAAAACGTTTTATAACGGCGTGGAGCTGTGACAATTCCAGGGTAGAGTTTCCACTTTTGTTTCAAGTTTTGTATTAAGAAATAGCAAATTTATCCCGTCAGTAATTGGCACGACATTCGGCAGCACTATAAAAAACAAAAACCTGGGAAGATTCTGCCAAGTATATTTTTCAAGATGGCGGATCGTAAACAATATTCAGGTAGTTTCTTGGTGTTGCGGATGGTGTGATCACCAAATGACGTAAAACAAAAGATTCAAAAGACACTGAACAATACCCACACCACAACACAAAAGCTAACCAACAATGGTCACAATGGCTTCCGCAACACCAAGAAACACTCAATATTCACGTAACCTTAACCGATAACTTGTTTCCAGTGTTTCTCGGACATACCTCAGACAAGCCTTCGGAATGCATGCCGGCAATATTATGACGCCATCGCTCAAAATCAACCCGCATACAAGAAACAAAACCAAATTCAAGATAGCATGTTTTTATCATAAGCTGAGAACTAAGATTCTTACCCATTTTGTTTAAATTGGGCCTATAAATTGCATTTGGCATTGTTAGATCAGTGAAAGGAGGCCATCTGAAATGAAAAATGCGTAACTACGTTACCATACATGCAATTTATAAAATTAGTTCTAAAATATAAAATAAGTTAAAACTTAATATATAACAGTTTGTGAGGTTTTCTAAAACAAACAAATTATTAATTTTATGGACAGTAACATTTCGTGCATTTGATTGAATTGCGAACAAGCCTGATTCTCTAAGGCCTCAGTCGGATTTGCAGGATGACCAAGCGAGACGGAAAACATTTTTTGCTTTTGCAAAATTGCATTAAGCATGTTACTTAATTATGAGTAGAAGGAGATAAAAGGAGAAATAAATGTTGGAAATAGTATTCTCAAACTCATTAATAATTCATGACGAGAACACAAAGGAAATCACTACCGTGAAGGAGGTTTTGAAATCGTTTCTTAATTTGCATAGATTTTGGCGATTTTATTCCTTCGTTTTCTCCGCATTTAACGATCAGTTTGAGAAGCTATATCAAACACTCGAAACAGTGTTTCATCAGATTTCCAAAACACCTGGGGTTTAACACCAAGTGGTTTAAAAAAACTAGGCTGCGCCTCGTTTTTCCAATCCACTTCTCGGTGTTTGGAAATCTGATGAAACACTGTTCCTCGTGTTTGATATATTACATCATGGTCTTCCCATGGCCAACTACCCGGCGTCATTCCCGTTATTCCCTTGTAACTTTTTATTGAACTGATAGAAGTCTACGATGCTACAGCACATTAAGTAATGATCCACATAAGAAGAAAAGTGCTAACGGCAATGCACGATGGAATGTTAACTTTTTTCATTGTTACAGCTAGTGATCTTATTGGCTTAGACTCAAAGACCGCTAAAAAGTTACGGTTCAAGATGATTTTTTAAAGGTTTCATGCAATTTAAGATCCAATCGCACAACATGCAATTTTTTAAAAAAAAAATTGCATTTCGGCAACTTCATCAAGGAAGCAAAATTATTAGCTATTGTCTTCTGCTATTCTGATTGCTTAAGCACGAACATTTCGTAAAATTTATATGACGGATTTTCTTTATGTTTATACTGAAATATAATTATAAACCATCAGCGCCTCCCTTCTTGAAATCAAAGACATTCTATGTGGGAAAGAGCCAATGCCGCAGAACAATGGAGTTTGCTGTAGTTCTTATGTGGAGCATCACTTAATAGCGGAGCACTCGCCGGGCCTAAGGCCCGGCTGCGCAGCCCCATCCTCATAGAACCTATGTCCGTCATTTTTCATGGTCATGGCTAGCGGAATGTTTCGCGGGCGCGACTCCGTGACATGTGTCAGTCGCGCAAGGCAAACTTGCGGGCGCGTATGACGTCGCAAAACATGTGCGTGTGACGCCTAACGCACATTTTAAAAGTTGGATCTTTCGCAGTGTCTGGCGGAGCAGTAAAGTTATTTCCCTGCATTTTTTCGCGGTTTGCTACTCAAGACAGGGATACTAATTAAGGGATACTCAAAAGCCGCTTTAGTGGAAAACGAATAGCTTTCAGGGATAAAATCTTGTTTCGAGGAACTTTATACGTTTTTATCAATGGAGGAGCAATGCCTTGTTTTTATTACGGATTTCAGAACCGAAGAAGCGGAGTTTTAACGAACAGTGCTTTAAAGGTAAAATAAATCACATTTTTCGATGGAAATTTATGTTGATATCAAATTTTGATTGACTTTTCCTTTGTGTTCTCTTAAGTTTTGGAGACATGTTTATGAAACGTGTTCAAATTAAGTCGTGTTATCTTGAATTTCATCCAGGACAGCTCTGCCTTGATGCGCTATAAATGGTACGTGTTTTGCTTTTAAACATAAATTAATGGAGATTTGAATAAAATTTTTCGAAAGATTGTGTTGTCCGTTTTTATGTCTTTGTTCATTCATTACATAGATTAAAAAGCAATTTTATGTAAACAAAACAAGACTAAGATTTTCTGTCTTCACTCGCGTCGCCTTATGCAAATATGCTTGTGTATTTTTGCAATTTGATTTCCAAATCAGTTTCTTGGGCAATTTTTGACAAACAAAAACTGTATTTTATTCTGAAAGTGGTCGTACTAGTTATTCTAGACAGAGAAAAGTTGTTTTTGTGAACTTTTGTACGATCTAAATGTACTGTGCAGACGTTCGGGTGATACTGTTTTTGAGAATTGCTAAAATTGAAAGTAGCCCGGTCGTCAATCTTAATTCTTGTGCTTCCAACCTTTCACCTTAGTTAAGTTTCACCTTAGTTAACCTTGTTCAAAGTGCGACGCTGTTAGGCTTGGCCATCTATATATATATATTAGTTATTGTTACGACAGGCCGTTGGTGCCAAAACATTTATTATTATTAGCGTAGCGTATAGATGTTTTTCACTCACGTGACCTTCAGTCCTGTGGGACTCAAATTACAAAGGCCATGTCGGCCATGTTGGTGCACATAACAAAGAAGTTCATTAAAATTCTTTCGTAGGTGTGCACCAACAGGGCCGCCGTGACCTATAGTTTATGTTACAACAGAACGTAGTACCGTAGAAGACCTGTACTAAATAAAGTTTACGGTGCTGTAGCACAAAGGTCCGTTGAAACGTTGACTGTACTGAACCCATTGTGCCGTAGCATTGTAGATTTCCATCAATATGGCTACGTTAAGCTAATAAACGTTTACGGCCTAATAAAAGTCCAATGTTACGGCGCTTCGATCGTTTTAACATGAACTAAACAATCTATAGCTATTTTACAACACTCTGCTAACCTGTCTGAACTAAGATATATGCAAATTATGGAACGTGGGGGTTGACAACTCCACGCGTTCGACTTCATTGGAACCTCTACTTTAGGACACCTCCAGGGCACACCTCCATTAATGGGACACTTCTGCTGGTCCCGGCAAAACGCTTTTATAATCTTTGTAATTATCACATCTATTAAAGAGACAGGGACAAGGGACAGGGGACAGAGGACAGGGGACAGGGGACAGGGACAGTGTTTGAGCGTCCCAAATGACATTTGAACCTCCCTTAAGGGGGCAGTTAATGTAGCACGTGACCATACAAGAAGAAGATTAACCCGGTTTTATTGTACTCTAAGCAAAAGTGATGGCTCTTATTCAAAATGATTAAAATGTAAGTGATATATTACATTGACATTGTGTTTCATGATCCTAAATGTTTTCCTTACGTTGATTGAGTTTATTTAAGCTTGTATAAAATATGGCAGCGAGCTTTTTGATAGGTTCAACTTGGATTTAGACTTAAAATTTTTTAAAATTATAGCGCTAAAATTTAGTTTCTCAACTTGGATTTGTGTAACAAAAAATGTTTTTAAGCAAAGTGTTAAATTTCAGTATGTATATAATAAACAGAATTGCAAAGCTCGCTCGTTCGTTTTATTATACTTCACAGCTCGTGAATAAAAACCGTAAGCGCGCACTTTCCATGACGTATTCTCCATATAAAACGTTTAAATGCAGAGGACCACTCACTCAACACTACGATAAATAGTGGTAACTTACTTTCCGGATCTCCTTTATGAAGGGATGCGAGTACTAGACGTCACCCAAAGTGTAGATAAACAGTTTAAAATGCAAGGCTAGTACAACGGAAATTAATGATAGGTTTAATGGCCAATATTTCGACTAGTAGAACTAGTCTTCTACAGGGCCGGCGTTGGAGTGAAAATAATATACAACGGCTCTTAAATTTGAATATAGATAACAAGTACATGATTGGCTGATATAAGATTACATGAAAAATATCTAACTAGGTTGTAACAAGATATAATAACATATATAATGTAGGTACAAAACAATGGCTAGTAAATCTGATAACTCCTAAAATAAAGCATATCATAGTTATTGTAAATATCATCTACTTCAATGTTCATCACGTCTGTTTAAGCCATTAGGTGTTAGTGTTTTGCCTTTTTGAATGAAATAGGCTTCTCTGGCTTTGCGGCGGGAGTAAGCTTTGCGGCGGCAGATAGGTTTAGCGCGTACAAGCAAGTCACGGAGGTTAGGAGAACGTCGATATGATACAACAGGTGTTTCTTTGAATATTTCTTTACAGTAGTCCGAAGAATGAAGAAGAGGTTGTTTGTTGCGAAGTAATTTTTGAATGTTTCCTAGTGCTGGATTGTAAGTGATTATTAGAGGTACTCCGTCCGTTTCGTGGCGTTTCTGCTGATGCTCTTCCAAAGTTACTTCTCTTGGGATAAGACTCGCTCGATTTATCTGATCTTCCACGAATCCTTTATCATATCTTCTCTTCACTAAATACTTACTCCCGCCGCAAAGCAAGAGAAGCCTATCTCATTCAAAGGCCTACTCTGGGACCTTAAGTCGCCGTAACTTTAGGCGACTTTAAGCGATTTAAGGCGATTTAAGGCGACTTAAGGAAAAATTAGTTTAAAATATTGGCGACTTAAGGCGACTTAAAGCGACTTTAGGCGACTTAAGGCGATTTAAGGCGACTTAAGGCAACTTAAGGCGACTTAAGGTGACTGAAGGCAACTTCAGGCAACATAAAAGTGTTCCTAATAAGTGATGAAACAAAAAGTTATTGACAGTCTTTTCATCACTATACCTAAATACCAAGCCACTGGTCTCTGGAGAGAAATATGAGACAGGATCCGATCGAGTCAGGACTTAAGTCAGGATGCGACCAAGGACTCCAGTTTTCGGGTTAGACGTAGAGTTAGGGTTAGGGCTATCGCTAGAGTTCTGACTTGAATCCTGGCATGCATGATAGTTTGTCTCGTATTCCAATAAACAAAATTATCACAATCAGTTCACTTGGTCTCAGATAGACCTAAGTGATCGTAAGTCTCCAGTTTCCAGATTTTAAAACTCCTTTTAGCTATACTGAGATTCAAATTATTACAATAACAACAACAACTACATTATATCAATAATATGAATGCTAAATTGTATTATGAACATTAATTAGCCAAACAAGAGGCAGGAACAATATTGCTTATCTAGGATGATCTGATCTGCATCAAACTAACACACATTTTCATTGGCTTATTTATACAACAAAGGCATCGAATTAGTTAATTAAAAATCACTTCTCGATTTCACATATTACAAAAATTTGGTTAATTTATCTGCCACTGTTGTGGCAGTTGCACAGCCAACTTTGGCTCGAAAGCTTGGCAAACGACAGCCAAAACTGTTTGGTGAGGCACCCAGCCAATTTGTTGGAGCCTCCCGCCTTAGTCCAATAGAATACTCGAATTTCATATTTGGTACCGTAAGCGAGGGTCCTTCTCAATACCGCATCTTTCCCATTTTCTCCAACTATTTGTCCGGCTCCTGAAAACTTGGATGTTCCGCTGACAGGGAACCGAACCCTCGTAGGAGACTTTCTAGCGAGGTTGATTAGTTCTGCTACTCGGCCCGAAATGCTCTCACACTTTTCCACCTGACAGCATTTTAATTTAACCTGTCAAAACAAAACTAATTAAATAGTGTTACTGTTGAGGCTGTTGACAGATTTACCGGTGTAGAAGTTAATTATTACCTCAAAAATTTGCAGAAAGTAATGGATCACAAACGGATGCACAGCAAATGACAAAGTTGACAATATTTACATTGGTGTCCGCCATTTTGATTCTCCCAGAATTCCTTTCCAATCGTACATGGTTTCCATGCTTCGCGCGTTTCTTTTCCTTCCACGCGCGACTAGCTCCCGCGCTCGCTTAACCAATAAATTTCAGAAATTTACATTTACCTTACCTCGAATTGAGTTGTCGGAATTAGTTTTCTTTCCGCAATACAAGCAGGATTGGAAGCCAGTCAATGGCTACAAGAGCGACTGAATCTCGCATTGGTGTCGATTTAAAAAATTCCAGGCCAGCTTGACAATCTACGCCACGAAGGAAAAGCACGTGAGTGGTAGCTTAGCCAGGCTGTACTGTACTGTTAAGTGGGAATGTGTTTCAATTTCAACAACAGCAACACTTCAGCTTTGACTTTGTTTGCCGAATCAATTGAATGCTAATTTTCTGAATATGAGTGCACGCGCACCCGCGCGTGTGGGCATCCATGTTCCAAAAGAAGTCACGTGGTCAAAACATGTGGCGGCAATGTTTGCTCGAGTGAGGCAAATTTTCCTGCTGGAAACAGCTGCAAATCCTTTGCACATTCCTGCTTAATGGTTGATAACAAGAAATCCTTTTGAGCTTTGTGACAGAGAGCCATCATAGTAACATGATCAACGCAAATTTTTCAATCTTGAGCGTTGATTTAGGTTGATTTAAATTCTTTGCTTCATCAAACTGTCAAGAAGATGACATGTACAAGTTGTAAATAAGCTTCAAGTTTTCAAACGTTCAGTTACGATTGGTTGTAAATAGAATACTGTTGGATGACTAGAACGCAGCTTAGAGGTTGTATGCGGGAGAAATGGCCCATTTTTGGTTGCTCTTTCACGTTGGGTAAGTAAGCTTAAAAGTTAAGTACATTTGTATACAGTTACATTACCTTTGGATAAGCTTATGGTCTTTTCAAGCTTACTTGCTCAATGTAAAAGTGATAAGCAATAATTGGGTTTAACCCCAAAATACTTTTCAAATTATTCTGATCTTAGTGATCCAAAACAGCTCTCACTGTTTTTATAATACCCTGAAGGTGAAGGAATGCCTGCACCATTTATTTAATACAGTATGTCAGTATTGACTGCTGATCAGCAGTGTTTCTTTTTTATGCTGTTGCTCATAGAAAATGTTAATTATAATATAAGTCACAACTTCATCCTTTCAGCAACACTTTGTCCATGAAATATAAGTAAACATATAGATTAAATATTAAATAGCTGTCAATGTTTTGAAGATGAATGAGTGTACCCTCCTTGGGGAGGGACCATTTTATTTTTAGGGGTGGGGGTTGGGCATGTTGTTTTAGCATGAATTTTTTTTTCCATCTTGAGGCTGTGCAAGAATTTTTTTTTGTGATTTTTCCATACTTTTCTATACTTTATCTGTGCTTGAATTTTTTTGGGGGTATTTGCCAACCCCACCCCCTCACCCCCCCCCCTCAAAATTAAAATGGACCATCCTTTATAGGGTTCAACAAATATAATTGAAACAACTAGGGCATGGTGTATGACTATTAAAACATGGTGTTTTTTACTGCATGGGGCCATGACATTGCAGCGTATAATCATATATGGGAACTAAAAAAGAGATTTGAGGCAATAAAATTATTATATATTCAAGAAATGGTAAAAGTGAAACCTTTTAGGGCAATTTTAAGGTGTACAGGCCTTTTTTAAGCTTAACAACTTCAGGCGACCTCAAGCTACTAAGGGCGACTTAAGGCGACTTAAGGCGACTTAAGGCGACTTTAGGCGACTTTAGGCGACTTAA
Source organism: Cladopsammia gracilis (assembly GCA_022457155.1). NCBI lineage: Eukaryota > Metazoa > Cnidaria > Anthozoa > Scleractinia > Dendrophylliidae > Cladopsammia > Cladopsammia gracilis. The sequence continues at coordinate 147,701 of JAJGOT010000038.1, forward strand.
GGCGACTTAAGGCGACTTAAGGTCCCAGAGTAGGCCTATTCAAAAAGGCAAAACACTAACACCTAATGGCTTAAACAGACGTGATGAACATTGAAGTAGATGATATTTACAATAACTATGATATGCTTTATTTTAGAAGTTATTAGATTTACTAGCCATAGAGTACCGAAGTGATGACGTCACAAAAAATAAATTTGAGAAATTATGGGATTTGATTAGATATTCCGAAAGGGCATGACGAAAAGTGCCCGCTTGCCAAAAATCAGCATCCTAGTGAAATTTGGGGGCAAGATATTGGCCCCTTTATGTTCCGATGACTTCATACAAACCCCACTAATTTTGCCTTGGTTCATCATGCCAATATCTCACCCCCAAGTTGCAATAAGATGTTGATTTTTGGCAAGCGGGCATTTTTCGTCATGCCCTTTCCAAATATCTAATCAAATCCCATAATTTCCCAAATTTCAATTTTTGTGACGTCACACTTTGGTACTCTATTGTTTTGTACCCACATTATATATGTTATTATATCTTGTTACAACCTAGTTAGATATTTTTCATGTAATCTTATATTAGCCAATCATGTATTTGTTATCTATATTCAAATTTAAGAGCCGTTGTATATTATTTTCACTCCAACGCCGGCCCTGTAGAAGACTAGTTCTACTAGTCGAAATATTGGCCATTAAACCTGCCATTAATTTCCGTTGTACTAGCCTTGCGTTTTAAACTGTATTTTCTATATATAGTAATAGAGATTAAGGCCCAGTCCACATGTACACGTTTACGTTCGTAAACGCATATTTTTATCTAAAACGCTCCCGTTCACACGAAGCCAGCTATCGTTTACGATTCGTTTTCACCTGTCCACACGTAAACGCTAAAACGATACGTAAACCCTTCATTGAGCATGCGTAGATATGTACTTGACCGTCCGCCATATTGGATATCTGCTCCAATTTCTTTATTTGTGGACTGGGTCCGAATCTGTGAAATCAGCGTTTACGAAAATATCCGTTTACGTGTGGACGGGGCCTAAACCAGCGGATGTCTCCCTTGTGGTTCATAAAAACAATAGAATAAATTGTTTTATACGTAGTTGTTTCACTTCCACCAATTGACTAATTATCAATTTTTGGACTTAACAAACGCTTTTCGAATTTCAGGAGTGCTGGAAATTGCATTTCAGAGGGTAAAATTGGAAAAATTTCCGGGCAGGCATGAACCCGGACCCCCCCTTTCAGAAATCCCTGGATCCGCCTCTGCTTTCTTACTTTATGTCTAATTTATTTTTGCACTTTTATTGTGGCCGACGATTATTACAATGCAATAAAGGCAGTTCAACTTCTTCTGCTACGCGTGCCGTAAAATAGCAAAATACATATATAATAAATGCTTTGTTAAACTAAGCGTTATTAGTAAAAATATCTATTAGTGAAGTTACTAGTAAAAATTATTAGTAAAAATACCCAGTGTATTACGTCATTCAGTTGTCTAGACAGTCTCGTTTCACATAATGCACAATTCCCCAGTGTGTTACGTCACCCAAATGTTTCGTTTTAGACAATGCATATTTATGTCACGCGAAGATGTTTTCTCATTTGTAAACTGAATACGCTTATTTGTAACCTGCAAATGGAATAGCCAATTTCCGAGTTGCTTTTAGCCTCCTTTTCAAACTGAGGCCAAGTGTTATAGTTGGCGACGCAATTTACTTGCCGTTGTGGAGAGCTGCTGTTGTCAGGGGTTTTGAATATATTTACTCGATAAGAACAGAGAAAACTGAGCCAACTGAAATATAAGCTTGCTTAACACACCGGTGACACAACGGCACAAGCATAGGCACACGCACACGAGAAAAAAAGAAAAAATATTCTTAATTCTTTTACTCGCGTTTATGATCGCGCCGCACCAGATTACACGCAGGTTTTATGCTTGAGTCGAACGACCTTTTATTCGCAGTGCATTGTGGGAATTTAACACTAAACAACTACCAAAACGACTTACTCAGTCCTGTCCACCTCAGTTCCAGCCTTTGCAAGCGTATTGAGATTCATTTTCTTTATAATCGAGACATCATTGTCAAAGAATGTTTTCGAATCTATCTTCACCTTTAAAAGAACGAAAAACATGAACAATATAAGTATTCACTATTTTCCCCTTAGAACGAAGAATAGCCAAGTAAGTCATTCACTCAAATTGATTTTATTTGCTTAATACAAAATAATTGTGTAATCAGAATGATAAGAATATGAGAATGTTTCTCTCCCGAGATAAAGGTCAGGAGAGAAATCGAATCACGCGCAAGTTTGATTTTTAAAAAAACTGTTCACAGATAACAAAACTAAAGGATGATAAATACTGCAACCTCTACATTTGTAGCTAGAACTTGGATCAGTAACGGATGTTATTGTTTTTTTCTTTTGTTAAAGAGTAAACAGCCGTCCCAGTTCTAGTGTAAACCTAATTCATAAAACATTATCAGGTGAAATAGACCATAGATGGACCAATGGAATTCTTGGAAAACGGCATTTTGATATTCACGATTTTCCCTTTTTAGTAACGTTTTTGGACACTGCTTTAGGCCTGCCCTGTTAGAATCAAAGGCTCCTATAAGCCAACTCGAGAATACGAAATTAAAAGCAAATTCACAAACTTAAAACGCTGGAATCAAAAGTGTATAGAATTTGCATATAAATGGCAGCAATGTTGAACTCAGGTTAAATCTTGTACAAAGCCCAACGCATGGTTTATATCTTTTTCTTCTTCTCGTTTCTTCAATCAAGTGTATGAATATTTCTTGTTTTTATGTCCTTCTTCTTGTAGAATTCTTGGAGCTTTAGGCTTCTTGTTAAGTTTACAAAGACACTGAGAGGGGAAATTTGCCTTCCAAGACTATGTAGTTGGTTAACTTCGTATTTGTTTTTACGTTTTCTGATTATCAATTCCCAAAATAACATCTATAATTTCGAAGTGCTTGGTGAACTACTGTTCCTAAGTATTGCTACCACTTTATTACAGAATATTTTAAATTCAGGGCAGTAGAAAAGAAAATGCTCTAAAGTTTCGTACATTTTTACTTTTTGTTGCTTGTAACTTTAATCTATCATATATTGTTCCAGTCTTTTCGCAAAACTTACTTTTTATACGTTTCACTAAAGACAAACAAGATATTTTAAAACATCTTTGGAGGCACGGTTTGTTGTAGGCCATACCTCTTTAAATTGTTCTGCCAAGTAACTGACGTTCACAATATCATCAGGATAACCAACACTTTCAATTAGAGATTCCGCCTGCAAACAATTCGACTCCTCGTTAGCATATATTTTCCACAGTAGTATAGTAATGCTCTTTTGAGTTAGACCGCAACTTTTTTTTGTTTCTTTTTGGTTTTTGAAACTAAACTGGAACCCTAAAACCATAAACTATCAAAATCTGAGGTATATTTGCGGATTTTTACCTTCCGTTTAGCTGCTTTCCGTGTCTCATAATCCATCCAGTGTTCCTTTTCAAGATTATCAATAAAGGCCGCTCGAATGTTTCCAGCAATGTCCATCGCCTGCATTGTAAAGAAAAACAATTTTAACTTGCACGACAAAGGCTATCGACAACATGTAAATATCCCGTGAATGAGGGTGTAGCTGGGTAAGCAATCTCATGAATAAATACAAGAGCGCTGATCAGCTTTCAAACTTGGTTTCACTGCAATGGAATTAAATCAGAAAGAGATATTCTTTAACTATGAACAAATTTAACTGAAGTACCTACCGACCGACATAAGCATTTTTCGTGTTCAATATCATCGTGTGTGCTCTGATTGGTCAATTAAGAATTTACTATTTGACCATGGGTACACACTGACAAAAATTTAGGCGTGCTCTGGCCGGCACGTGTTAATTTAACTCTGGTTTTGTGGCGGAGGTTTACTAACATTGAAACCGGAAATTGATAGAAACAGAGTTAAACCATTTTTTCACACTGATAACGTTTTGAAAAGCATGATAAATCGGTATAAAAATCGGTAAATTTGATTTGATTGATATCGATTGTATCAAATATAATCGCCTTATGTATTAAAGATACAGGAAATGTTACCAAGACTTGAAAATGTGGAGAAGGTAAGACAAATTGAAGAAATTGAGGAAATGGAAAGGAAAAACGTTGAAAAAAAGATGGACCTCCAGAAAGCATGACTGTAGTCTTACTGAAGGAAGTCTTGCGCGAGTTAAACGTTACGTTTAAGGCCAGTTCCAAGAAAAAATAACTTATTTTAAAGGTTAAGGAAGCCCAACAGAAGATTAAAGACAGATTAGAATGTAGCCGAGTGCATATTTACTCATTTTTTAGCATATCGACAATGTGAGGTGTGGATATGGACGATATGAGGTGTGGATTTCGACAATGTGAGGTGTGGATATGGACAATATGAGTTGTGGATATCGACAATGTGAGGTGTCGATATGGACAATGTGAGGTGTGGATATCGACAAGGTGAGGTGTGGATATGGACAACGTGAGGTCTGGATATCGACAATGTGAGGTGTGGTTATCGACAATGTGAGGTGTGGATATGGACGATGTCAGGTGTGGATATGGACAATGTGAGGTGTGGATATCGACAATGTGAGGTGTGGATATGGACGATATGAGGTGTGGATATCGACAATGTGAGTTGTGGATATGAACAATGTGAGGTGTAGATATGGACAATGCGAGGTGCGGATATGGACAATTTACGGTGTGGATATGGACAATGGGCGGCACGGTGGTCTAGTGGTTAGCGCGTCGGACTTTCAACCTGAAGGTCGGTGGTTCGAGCCTGGTCTCTGCCGTCGTGTTGTTTCCTTAGACAAGAAACTTTACTCCACACTGTCTCTCTCCACCCAGGTGTAAAAATGGGTACCGGCGACAAAATGCTGGGGGTAACCCTGCGATGGACTAGCATCCCATCCAGGCGGGAGTAGCAATATTCCTAGTTGCTTCATACTACGGAAACCGGGTTAAGCTCCGGCCGTGTGGGCCATCGTGGCCCGAGTGCGACTTTACCTTACCTTTACCTATGGACAATGTAAGAAGTGGATATCGACAATGTTAGGCACAGTATGAATATCGACAATGTGAGGTACAGTATGAATATCGACAATGTGAGGTGTGGATATCGACAATGTCAGGGAGATCAGGACTCTAAACAACGACGTTTAGCTCAAACGTCCGGCGGCGCCCGCGCTAACCACTTGACAACCGCGCGCGCCTGCACAATGGTCACACATCTTCAACTAGTTCGAAAATGGAATCAATTACCCAGTTTTCTAAAACTTAGTTTTCGTTACACTTTTTTCGATTGTTCTTACCAATGTTTTGCTGTCCCCATAAAATTTTTGATCAAGGAAGACTTTTAAGAGAGGCATTTCGAACTTGAGCGAAGTTCCAAGCAGACAACGTGTATGAAGGTCACCCTCCCTCCAGTGGTTAAATGCTCGAAGGTAATAGAATTTGTACAGTTCGGCAAAGTCGCTGCTCAGATATATGAACTTTTGCCTCACTACTCTCCACATGAGATAATTGGCAACAGTCCTAGAAAAGAAATACATATGGACAATTAGATTGACCAAATTATTAGAACCTAACTACATTTTTGTTGTTGGCACATTCATAACATAGACGGCAGTAGAGGTCGTAGTAGGCATACAAAAATAGCCTTCATAAACTTCAAGCTGAGGTGAGGTGTACTTCCCCCCTTGATAATTGTACATATTATAATTGTGCTTCCAGTGTTTTTACACTAATTAGCTGGGCGGCTCAGTGGAACCGGATCATAAAATACCGATCATAAAATTTCTGCCGCCCTTTATACTGCTTAAACGGTCTAAGGGTGCTACTTGGCACATTCTGCTATAACGTCGCCAATACTTTACCACTACAATCGTCTTGTAAAGATACACTCGTTGAATGATTTTGTCAAACACATGCGTATCCTTTGCATAGAAAGCTGCAAAATAACCAAGCCGGAGAAAACACGTGCGAGTAACTCACAAACGGTTTTAATTTTACTTCTGATTACTTGAGAAATTTGGCGTGAAATTAGCCGCTCACAAACGGTAGCAATGCAAAAAAAAAAAAGAAAAAACAATCCCGTAAGGACAACCCGGGTACCAAAACTACCCATTCTTCTTTATCAGCGCATCTTGTTTCTCTGTATATTGTCATTTGGTTCTGTTGACCTCTTTTCATCGTTACGCCCTCAGGTAAAGCACGCACCACCTCGCCCAGGCGACATTTTGTCCTTCCTTTCCATAGCTCCCTGTCCTGGAAAATTATTTCCCCTTCACAGCTAAGGCATTGATTGCCTTAATGTGGCAATGAAGAATGAAGACGGAAAGATACCATGTGCCGTTTGTTATATAATCACCTTTTAGGGGTTATCTTCAGTAGGTTTACCACCTTTTTCAGATATTCCAAAGCGTATACAACAATTTCTGTTTCATCATCAACTTGGTACGAATTCTCTTCCATCATAACTTTCAAGAAGGCAGTCCAGTTGAACTGCAAAGTAAAACGAACTGTTAGAAAAATTAGGCTATTGTCCCAAACGTGTAAAAATACGGGAAGTTTGTAAAGGTACTCACAAATTCTCCTGTATACGTCTGTAGTTTTCGTACCGTTAGCTTCTTATAAGCTTGCTCAAATGTTGGCCTTTTAAATGGTGGGGTGGTTATCTGAAACGAGAGTCGGAAATTATGAACAATCGGAATTTATGTACAATGTTATACGAAGAATGAATTTGTCAGCTGCTGCACCCAAATAAATGTTTTGGTGGAAAAGCTGTTCGGAAGGCCTTTGTCAACTGAAAAATTCGTAATTAATTGGACAAAAGCTGAGTTTTTTTCAGTAAAATGTCGACTCAAGTATCAGCTTTCACATAGTGTTCTTTAAAGTCACTAAATGATATGGAAAAACAGTACAACGCCAGTCCGAGAGTTTTCCTACACATTCGTCGTTGGGTGCCCCTGATTTGTGCTCAACAAGACCTTTGCCAGTTCTTTTTCAAATTCAAACGCTTTCAAGAGGTCTTGCTCGGAATCTTCTATTGCCCCAAGCTTCCTTGTCACGTTTTTCATCAGGCCTTTGTACGCTTCACGAACCTACAACGAAGAACAGACGATCTTCATTTTAATGGCACACAACACTTCATGTCTACATCTACTTTATTAACTGAAAAAGCAGAAACACTGCATAACATCAGTTTCACTTAAAAATAACATTATAGTAAATTCTATAAATAATATTATTATACAGTGTAAAATTAAAAATTTCCATCTAACAAAATAAATACTAATAAAATAGAGATTAAAAATTAAAACCACTCTCCTTGCTTAACAAGATGGTCGCTAACGGCAGACTTCACTATATCACTGGGTAACTTGTTCCAGTGTCTAATAGACCATGGGAAGAAACTATTTGCATGCTAATTACAACTGGAGTGAGGTCTCAGAAATAACATAGAATTACCATCTTTTGAATCTCTCTCGATGTCAACATTTCTGTTGACAACACGACGGAACATAGTCAATCGAGACAGCTTCCGTCTGCCTTCAAGAGATGGCCATGTAATGGCTAAATCTGGCGGTCGCCCTTGGAAACACACGAAGTATATAGCTTCTATACAGGCCTTGGCCTTACGGACGAATTAAATTTTGCTGATGTGAATAGAACTCTGTATCCAAAGGGAAAAGCTTTTACCTATGGATAGAATGCTTCAAAATTGAACCCAGGAGATCGATACACTGGTTTCTTTTGTCTCAAACTCTCTGTTTAAATGCCAAAGATTTGTTAGCGACAATAAGAATCTTTCAAGAACAGTAAATCTCCAGGGAAAGATGGCATTGCAAAATAATTCTATGAAACCTTGTTTTTTAATTGGTAAGCAAACACCTTCTAAATTCATAAAACGAACGCTTCCACGATGACCAACTTTCTATCTCCCAAAGAAGAGGTGTGATTACTTAACCCCCAAAGAAGACTCTTCCATCCTTGACCTTGCCAATTGGCGCCCGATAATCCTTCTTAACGTTGATTATAAGATATTTGCTAAAATCATTGCCAAAACAATTAAGTCATCATTGCCAAATCTAATGAACTCAGATCAAACAGTTAGATAAATTGGTCAAATTGGTCAAAATGTGCGTCTGTTAAAAATGGAATACAGAGATCAATCATTTACCAGGCATGCTTCTCGTTCTTGAATTTAAAGGCCCTTTGATACTCTGGAGTGAGGATTCATTAACAAAACACTTCAACGTTTCAACTCTGGCCCTGTCAGCCCTGTGATTAAGAGGAAGTTTTTTTATTGTATTGCAATGTGGAAAGTAAAGTAGCTATATGAATTTGACAAAATATCGTTAAAAAAAACTTTGCTAACTGTCCTCAAAAACATTAGAGGCCATTGATTTCAAGCACCAACTTCTGAACAAAGAATTTTACGATATGGTTTTACCAAAAAAAAAACATCTTCTTAATTGTGGAAGACCTAACTTTAGATGGAATACCTTCTTTGAATGTCGGGAATGTTTAAAACTTTTCGATGCTTCGATCACTACACACATCATCGAAAATACTTAACAATTTCTCTGCACGAGGTGTTCCTAAACCAAATACCTGCATCTCTTCAATTATCTGCTAATTTGATGAAAAATTATCTCCTCATTTTCCAACGTCGAAAAGCTCATCCAGCAATGATCTGACTGTTCATGCTTCTACCACGGTCATACCTCTGTCCTCGGCCATACCGAGAATAATTAATAGCCGTCCCTCGATTAATCGCCCTCCTCGAATAATCGCCCCCTTTGGTGGAAATATTTAAAATAATCGCCCCCATCCCCTCTCCTTTCTTTCACATCCTCCCGTTAAAAATTCACTTCTTGTATAGGAAACAATCGTTACAATACAGAAAAGTTACAAAAGCACATGTTTCATAGTTTTTTTTTAATGACGTTCGTGAATTAATTTCAACTCTTTCCTTTATATCTTGGAGCTCTCTAATTAGCACATTGGCACTTAGCACTTCCGGCGAGCAATGTTTAAAATAAACGCCCTCCCCCAACCCCCTCGAATCTCGAATAATCGTCTCCCCTCGAATAATCGTCCCCTCTTGGAGTGAAAAAAATAAATAATCGCTCCCGGCTATTATTTGAGGAAATACGATATGTTTAGCTATAATCTCTTACCCGGCGACTTGCCGTGTCGTTTGTAAGGTGCTCCCTTCGTGACAATGAGGTGCGAGCATCGCTCATCTGAAAAAGGAAAACAATGTGTTTGTTAATCTCTTTTCAAACTAGAGGCTACGCGTAGCCTATGCTCGAGATGGGCCAAATACAGTGCCTTAAACGACGGTTTTTAGAAGTATCAAACCTGTTTATTGATCAAGTTTCTTTGATAGCGAGAATATGTGTACGGGAAATGTATTGCAGAGAATAAGATCTTATTGCAAACGCGACGCTGATTATGTTTGGTTATTGGAGGCTGTACCGGCTGGTACTCAGTTGATATTTGCGGAAACGAGGATTAAACAAACAACGTATGTGAATGTTAATCCGCTCAGGACACGATTCAATCGACTTACAGATCACCGTATATTCTCCATTTAGCACGTTTGAAGGGTTAGCAAAACGTAATATCATCCGTGCGTCCTGCACGTGTACAAACGTCATTAAACAGGTGAAAAACGAAAAATACGGGACGACATCGCCACTACAGAATCCAATCCAATCCAACACGCCAAATGTCAAACGCAATACAACGGTCAGACAAAACGTCAGACAAAGTCAGCAATTGTTTTGGGGAACACAGACTGCAGTTGAGAAGACCTTGAAGAACAAACATCAGGATCAATCGACTGTCGTTTCAGCACTGTGCTCTAACCAGACACTCCATTAACGACCACCAGAGCTTCCCATTAAAACTCACCAATTCTAATAGAAACATGATCCGTAAAGCGAGAGAATCATATTTAATCACTATAGCTAATGATACACTTGAACCTAATGGAATGAACAGACACAACCGTTACTTGTTAATTAGCCTATCATGTGTCAGCATTTTATCTTTATAGCCCTTTTAAAATATTGTAACCGTTTGTTTCCATCTTCATTTAGCTTTCTTCGCCCCTGATGAAGGTTAGTTTTGTCTAACCGATTGAAATATTTGGAAATATAATAAAAGATACCGAACAAATTCAGCTGTTTGATCAGCCTTGTATTTTAAAGTAATTAATTATTAAGTTCATTTCTGATCCTGATTTGCACAAAGATCCAGATACATTTTGCTACTGTTTGCTCAAGTGGTCCTTGCGTTGTTACAGAAGTTCTTCAATTAGACTGATTCTTCTCAAACTTGCTGTAATGGTGAGATCTTTTGGTTTCAATCCGCTTCAAACAATGTTTAGGAACATGTTAAAGGGAGCATAAAGCATATACCATATTTCAATGCCAATTATTAGAAGGCATTTCAGAAATTAAAATTGTGTTCGTTCGTTTTCTCCAGATCGTATCGAGTGGTTGAACAGCTTTGCCAAGGTGACCTTTCATTCAGCTTAGCCAAAGTGAATAGCGACACACGGCAACATTTTTTGCGCCTTTCTTCGTTCAGTCATGTGATCAAGTATACTTTTTCTTTTCTTCTCTGACTCTTTTATCTCTTTTTTATTCATAGTGGTTCGTGGTTTGGTTTTTAATTTGGTTTTAAATTTTTATTTTGATATGTTATCACTTTTTGCACTGGTGTTACACTTGAACTGCACTGCTCTTAGCCAATCAGAATTGAGTATTTTTTTCATGTATATTATTAGGTGCGTTATCTGTGAAATATTATCGTTTCAATTACAGCAAAAGATTATCATGATTTATTTCAATAATTAAGCTCATTCCCAGTCCCTACACCCCACCTCTAGACTCTTTGACATTAGTAAGGCGATAGCTGTTACAAGTCGGAATACTGATTACAGAAAGTGAAATGTATAACAGTCCATCTTACCGTAATAGCATTTAGGGAACTATTTTTGTTATCGATTGCTACTGTCGCGATAAAGAAGACCGGTATATGCAGATATTTATTTATCTTTGCAAGATTTGTTATCAAGTCCCACTCTTCTTCACGCCAACTTTTATCCGTAATGCTCCATGATCCATATTCTTTGATAAGTCTTTCAAGAGGTTTTCCTTTCAGTCGCTCCATCTCCTCCTTGTCCATGCAAGAATCATAATAAGTCAACGCCTTCCACACTGCCTCTTCCTGAGGTAAAAAAAATGATTTGGGTCTTGCACAACAGACGCTCTGTTCTTCTCGTGACTTGTGCTCCGTGCACCACAAAGGCGCCTGTTGTGCAAGCAGGGGTGGCACAGTGGGTATGAGAGCACTCGTTTCCCACCAATGTGACCCGGGTCGATTCCCAGAGGCGACGCTTTATGTGGTTTGAGTTTCTTGTTGGTTTTTCTCCGGGGAATGCGGTTTTCCTCCCTCCACAAAAAAAGACAACATCAACATTTCCAAATTCTTGTTTGATCCATGATTATTAATAAAGTAAGTATATAGATACACTTACTATAGTCAGAGACTCCTTGTCTTAACTCAATTAGATCACTTAACTTCTGTGTTTTTATTCATTATTATGTGCAATCTGCAAGGCTTTTTAATAGTATAAGGTTTTTGATTTTGTTGATAACTGTATTATTCATGTACTTGTTTTGCCCCGCCCCGATTAGCTTTCCAGCTATTTGCAGGGCAAACAAATCATTCAAATCTCAACTAAAATTACATTGTTGTTATTGTTTGTTGTTGAATAAATTGTTATTGTTGTTGTTGTTGTTGTTGTATTCGGAAACAGTGGAAATAAGAGCCAACTCGTGGATTATAATAATAAACAGTCTATAATACGGATACCTCTATAAATAGGTCACTTGTGTCGGTTTCGTAGCATGTGCATAGCTGAACCCTCCACTCAAGAAAAATCGGGAGGGGCGGCTGTACACAAGCTGTCTATTTTTGTGTCCCTATTTTGGAGGTTGGACTGTACAGCAATAACCAATCCTTAGCTATATCGCGATGTTTACTCGATACAAAAAAAACATTGTGGTAGGCGACAGCAAGGAAAGCAAAATGCGCAAAAATGCTAGAAATAAAATACCCCACGTTAAAAGAAAAAAGGGAAATAAATATTGCTTACCCTAGAGTAAATAGCTTTAACTTCCTTATTTTGGAGAAGCATTTTAACCACTTCGCTGTTTTCTGCGGTCAGTTTTTTAAAATGATCCCAACTGATGGACTTAAGTGGGCGCGGATTTTTTTTCATCCATCCCCCGCATGCGTACTGATAGAAGTCTTCACATGGGTCCGTTGATGGATCCATGGAATTCAGCAAATCTAAAGAAAATAGCACATGAGAAAATATGTTGTCATCTCAATATTAATTCCTTACTCGTAAATGGGGGTTGAGAAGAGGAAGGAAGAAGCTTATGCTTCAGTTATACTGCTACTAAATCCTGGCACGCGTTGGCTGACAAACTGAGAACCCTTTCGTCTCTGCATGATTTTATTTTAGCAATTCGGCGATAAAGATCAATTAATTAATTGTATTAAGATTTTAGTATTAGAGTTAAACATTTTCTCCAGTTAGTGTATACGATGGTTTATCTTTTTTATAATTTTATTTGTTTCTCGGAGATACTAGCCTTTTCTTGGTTACTCTGAAATTCGAGATGAAATAAAGTTTTATGTATGTATGTGTGTATGTATGTTTGTATGTATGTATGTATGTATGTATGTATGTATGCAAAACCTCATTGTGTAAAATTGCTCATGTGTAAGATACAAAACTGATTACAGTAAACTCTCTTAAGACGGACACCGCTTTAAGAAGGACATCAATTATTGGCTGATTCTGGCCGAATTTCACTCGTTCGTCTGTAACTCAACTCTCTATAAGACGGACACCTCCCTAAGACGGGAGAGAGTTCACTGTACTCTAAGGCGGGAGAGGGTTCACTGTACTCTAAGGCGGGAGAGAGTTCACTGTATTCTAAGGCGGGAGAGAGTTCACTGTACTCTAAGGCGGGAGAGAGTTCACTGTACTCTAAGGCGGGAGAGAGTTCACTGTACTCTAAGGCGGGAGAGAGTTCACTGTACTCTAAGGCGGGAGAGAGTTCACTGTACTCTAAGGCGGGAGAGAGTTCACTGTACTCTAAGGCGGGAGAGAGTTCACTGTACTCTAAGGCGGGAGAGAGTTCACTGTACTCTAAGGCGGGAGAGAGTTCACTGTACTCTAAGGCGGGAGAGAGTTCACTGTACTCTAAGGCGGGAGAGAGTTCACTGTACTCTAAGGCGGGAGAGAGTTCACTGTACTCTAAGGCGGGAGAGAGTTCACTGTACTCTAAGGCGGGAGAGAGTTCACTGTACTCTAAGGCGGGAGAGAGTTCACTGTACTCTAAGGCGGGACAGAGTTCACTGTACTCTAAGGCGGGAGAGAGTTCACTGTACTCTAAGGCGGGAGAGAGTTCACTGTACTCTAAGGCGGGAGAGAGTTCACTGTACTCTAAGGCGGGAAAGAGTTCACTGTACTCTGAGGCGGGAGAGAGTTCACTGTACTCTAAGGCGGGAGGGAGTTCACTGTACTCTAAGGCGGGAGAGAGTTCACTGTACTTTAAGGCGGGAGAGAGTTCACTGTACTCTTAGCAATAAAATACGTTGAGATTTTTTACGTCAGTTCACGTAAAATGCAGAGTTGGTTCGAACGTTCAATACAGAGTCTATACGCCTTCCAATACAGAGTCTATACGCCTTCCAACACAGAGTCCATACGCCTTCCAATACAGAGTCTACACGCCTTCCAATACAGTTTCTATACGCCTTCCAATACAGAGTCTATACGCCTTCCAATACAGTGTCCATACGCCTTGCAATACAGAGTCAATACGCCTTCCAATACAGAGTTTATACGCCTTCCAATACAGAGTTTATACGCCTTCCAATACAGAGTCTATACGCCTTCCAATACAGAGTCTATACGCCTTCCAATACAGAGTCTATACGCCTTCTAATACAGAGTCTATACTCCTTCCAATACAGAGTCTATACTCCTTCCAATACAGAGTCTATACGCCTTCCAATACAGTGTTTATACGTCTTCCAATACAGAGTCTATACGCCTTCCAATACAGTCTATACGCCTTCCAATACAGAGTCTATACGCCTTCCAATACAGAGTCTATACGCCTTCCAATACAGAGTCTATACGCCTTCCAATACAGAGTCTAAATATATTTTCGCGGTTTTTTTTGGCTGGAGTTTATTTTTGCGGAATCTTATTTTCGCAGATCATTGGAAAATTCGCGAAATTCGCGAAAATTACATGCCACACGGTAATTGAACCAGTTGAAAATAATGTTTGCATTAAGGCCCGTTCACACAGGCGATTTTTTTTTGTGAAATTTTTCTCGCACTTTTCGATGCGAACGAAAGTTTAGTCGGCTTTTAATACGTGCGTGAATAAAATAGGGGTGAGCTATGTACCGCTCGTGAGTCGTTCTCATAGCGGAGCACTTGCCAGGCCAAAGGCCTGGCTGCGCAGCTCCATACTCATAGAACCTACGCCGTCATTTTTCATGGTCATGGCTAGCGGAATGTTTCGCGGGCGCGTGTGTGCCCGCCCGCCCGCCCGCCGTGTTGGAACAACATCCGGGATCTTGAAAGCAAGTTAAGGCTTTGTTTTTCGCGCGGCCACACAGCCGTGAGCTCGGTAAACACTTTAGTTGTTTTGTTGTGTCTAGCGGAGAATTAATGTCGTTATTTTCCTACATTTTTTCGCGGTTTGCTACTCAAGACAGGGATACTAATTTAGGTATACTCAGAAGCCGCTTTAGTGGAAAAAGGCAAGCTTTCAGGGATAAAATCTTGCTTCGAGGAACTTCATGTATTACGTTTTTATCAATGCGGGAGATGTTTGTTTTCTACGGATTTCAGAACCAGAAGCGGAGATTTGAATTTCCAAGCAAGCGAGGGACTTAAAGGTAAAACAAATTACAGTTTTCGATGAGAATTTATGTTGATATCAATCTGTGAGTGACTTTTTATTAGTGTTATTGTTAGTTTTGGAGAATTGATTTTAGAACGTGCTTAAATTCAGTTGTATCTATCTCTTGAATTTCATCGAAGAAAGCTTGCACTCGATGAGCTATAAGTTAATTAAATGGTACGCGTTTTGCTTTTAAACGTAAACTAATGCTGGAGATTTGAATAAATTTTTTCGAAAGAAGATTGTGTTGTCCATTTTTATGTGTTTGTTCATTCATGAGATAGATTGAAAAGCGATTTTATGTAAACAAAACAAGACTTTGATTTTATAGTACAGTTCTATCTTCACTCGCATCGCCTTATGCAAATATGTTTGTGTATTTTTGCAAGTTTTGATTTTCAAATCAGTTTCTCGGGCAATTTTTGACAAACATAAACTGTATTTTATTCGGAAACTATTGGTACTAGTTATTCTAGACAGAGAAAAGTTGTTTTTGTGAACTTTTGTACGGTCTATAAAAATGTACTGTGCAGATGGTCGCGTAACACTGTTTTTGAGAATTGCTAAAATTGAAAATAGCCCGTTCGTCAATCTTAATTCTTGTGCTTCCAACCTTTCACCGTAGTTAAGTTTCACCTTAGTTAAGTTTTACCTTAGTTAAGCTTGTTCAAAGGGCGACGCTGTTAGGCTTGGGCTATGTATATATATTATCGTCTCTTATCTTATTTACACAGGTAAGGCAATTAAATTACGCCTCAAATTACGAAGGCAATTAATAAGGTAATCAAATTACGTCCGTACACATGTAAAAAAAGACACGATAGTGAAAATCTACCTTTACGGTAGTTTAAAATGTAACAGACCCGTAGTTAATTTTGCTTTTCAAAATCACAAATACTGACTTAAATAGTATTACTGAATTTTCTGTTTGCCGTGATAACGAAGAATCTCAAACGCTCCTACCTGATGCTGCGTGTAAACAATCTGTTGACCAGCACGAACCTCCATAATGGCTTTGCTGTTTGGGAATTTCGCGTAATGACGAATTGCGCACTGTTGTCTCTCCAGCGTTTTCTTTCGTTTTTTTTGCGCGCTCGATCAAGTAAAGATTCAATAAAACAAGACAGCATATCACCAGCAGAGCGACAGTAAGGATTAAGCTTTTAACAAGCGTCAAACAAGATTTGGCCTTCTTTTCCTCCAGCACGAACAGCACAGATTTTGGCCTCCGCTCGTCGGTTTTGTGAACATCACTCATCCTTATTGTTGGTATGGGAATTGAATCCATTTCAGTCTCTGAGTCTTTAGCTTATTATTCTACCGTCCTAATTCAATCAGTGATCAATAAATAGTCAAAGTACCACACGACGCTACTAAAAACAGATTTGACTAAAATAATACGCTTAACGGTGGTGCTTCTGTTGAAACTGTAATTTTTTCTCCCGCATGACGTCACGGCTGTCTTGATTGCTAAGCAGAGAAACGGTATCCGGAGTTGAATCAAGATTTTGACCTTTCATATCCGGGGGGAGTACCTAATCACGAATCAGTGCGGTAAAAACGATTACGCGATTGAGTAATCTTGATCAGTCTTTTGAAATGAAAAATAATGTTCTAGGCGCTGATATCAATAAAATTTCACTGGTTCAGTGGTGCTCTCGCCAGAGTAAATAGGCGAGAAAGAAAAGAAGTAAAAGGAAAGTGAGCGTACATGAAGACGCTTAACTTGCACTAAATTGCATTAGATTGTTTCCGTACAGGCAACATGTAAAAGGTGTTACCATGCACAATAGACATCTCAGTGCTTGGCCGCGATTGACGTAGATATTCAAAGAGACCTCAAAAGAGGAGAGATTGATCGCAGCTGGGTGTCAAAAGCAAGGACAGATCACTAAAACAAATTAAACAAAATCTTGCAATAAATGTACAATTTTGTTTCACTTTGGTGTCGTCAATCCCAAAACTAGTACGAGCATAAGTATTAAAACTGTCAGCCATTGTCTGAGCTTAGTAATTATGAATGTAATTATGAATTTAATGACTTGTACATGAAACCCCGGGGGGACTCCCATATAAAAATGACGGGGGTGCTCGTCGTACCTTTTAGGGGACAAAATTTGTACATTGGTACCTCTTAGGGTGCTAAAATACAAAATGACCCCCGTTGGAATTATCGCGGTACTACAGCAAAATATACTACCGCAACTCATATTACAAGCGAGACGTGTGGAGGAAAACAAATATGCTGGATCCACGTTCTGCTGGCATGATTCAAGATTATTTTATGACGACAGTGTGTCTGTTTGTCCACCTTTTACAAATATCTCATTGATACTCCTTCTGTAATTTTAGTATCCTAAATCTGACTGAAATAATACGCTTAATGGTGGTGCTTCTGTTAAAACTGTAATTTTTTCTCCCGCATGACGTCACGGCTGCCTTGATTGCTAAGCAGATATACGGTATCCGGAGTTGAATCAAGATTTTGACCTTTCATATCCGGGGGAGTACCTAATCACGAATCAGTGCGGTAAAAACGATTACGCAATTGAGTAATCTTGATCAGTCTTTTGAAATGAATAATAATGTTCTAGGCGCTGTTATCCAAAAAATTTTCACTGGTTCAGTGGTGCTCTCGCCAGAGTTAATAGGCCCAAAGAATGGGAAAGAAAAGAAGTTAAAGGAAAGTGGGCGTACATGAAGACGCCTAACTTGCACTAAATTGCATTAGATTGTTTCCGTACAGGCAACATGCAAAAGGTGTTACCATGCACAATAGACATCTCAGTGCTTGGCTGCGGTTGACGTAGATATTCAAAGAGACCTCAAAAGAGGAGAGATTGATCGCAGCTGGGTGTCAAAAGCAAGGACAGATCACTAAAACAAATCAAACAAAATCTTTCAATAAATGTTCAATTTTGTTTCACTTTGGTGTCGTCAATTCCAAAACTAGTACGAGCATAAGTATTAAAACTGTCAGCCATTGTCTGAGCTTAGTAATTATGAATGTAATTATGAATTTAATGACTTTTACATGAAACCCCGGGGGGGACTCCCATATATAAATGACGGGGGTGCTCGTCGTACCTTTTAGGGGACAAAATTTGTACATTGGTACCTCTTATGGTGCTAAAATTCAAAATGACCCCCGTTGGAATTATCGCGGTACTACAGCAAAATATACTACCGCAACTCATATTACAAGCGAGACGTGTGGAGGAAAACAAATATGCTGGATCCACGTTCTGCTGGCATGATTCAAGATTATTTTATGATGACAGTGTGTCTGTTTGTCCACCGGTTACAAATATCTCATTGATTACTCCGTGTGTAATTTTAGTATCCTAAATCTGATGTAAATAAACAAACATCTCTTGTCTCCCGCTTGTAATTAACCTCGCGGTGCCCGTCTTAGGGTTGTTTCATATGATTTTAATTTTTACATCTGTGGATAAAATCCTAATGAGTAGCCAGCTGAAGATTGGACGTTTTTCCATGCGCGATACAGCCCATTAAATTCACTTTGATTAGCAGGCCCGTAGACAGACCAAAGAGCACTAAAAAAAAAGAAACATTTGCGTAACAGGGTAAATATTTTCATAAATGAAGTTAATACATAACTGAAATTATCATTGTTTAATTGACCAGGTCGCGTGGTTCAGTTTCGAAACATTTTAGATTATAATTCTATTTCTTATTATTCCATTTATTCTATTCTAAATTAAAAAATAAACCTTTTCAATGCGCTTTTAATCTAAATTAGTTGACTTAATCTTTTGTTTTTATCCGTTTTTTATACGTGCCTAATTTTTAATTAGTTTTTACCTTTTTATTAATACATGTAAAGCGCTTAGAACGGATACGGATAAGCGCTATATAAGTGTTATTATTATTATTATTATTATTATTATTATTATTATTATTATTAAGAAGAAGAAGAAGAAGGAGGAGGAGAAGAAGAAGAAGAAGAAGAAGAAGAAGAAGAAGAAGAAGAAGAAGAAGAAGAAGAAGAAGAAGAAGAAGAAAGAACAGCGAACAACCTCGGCTGCTTATGAACCATTATTATCAACGGTATTTCACATTGTCTTGTTGTATTTGTTTATGTTATGCTGTTTTCGGTTGGATATCAAACTTCGCTTTTCTGTTAGCGCAAGTAGGATCATTAATTAAGTCGTGAATACGACTTATCGCGGTTACTGGAGAAAAGTCACTCGCTCATCGTAAACTTAATATTAAATTTATATTAAATTGTTGATAGCATACATGGAGTACATGAGGGTAAACCAAGTCCACCATTACGGTCGTTGTGTTTACGAATGTTTGATGAGATGAAACGTCGGTTTGGGAAAACGTTGTGGTTCTTTTACTTGTTATTATTGTTTGAATTTTTAAAGCAACGACAACTGACTTGATTTTAAAAGACATGTTTCGACAACCCTTTGTCATCTTCAGTTTGAAATTTTAAGTTACAAAGTTGAATTTATACTAATGCCCCGTCCACACGTATCCGTACGAAAAGGATTGTCGAAACATGTCTTTTAAAATCAAGTCAGTTGTCGTTGCTTTAAAAATTATTACTTTCTTGCTATTATCCAGACCCTTTGGAAATATTATTGTTTGGCAAGGATATCTGACATTAATAATGAAGGAAAAGGTAAGTTTGTCCCGTAATTTTCATTTTCGCTAGTGAACACATTCCTTCGTGTGAGGCTGACAAACATTGCCGAGCTGAGCTTGCACAGTACGGACTGTAATTCACCTTCAAATCATTGTTGATGAAAATCACAGTGGATTTTACCTGCCACGTGTTTGCTATACGCTCTGGAGAATAACCCAGGACTCCCTCGGCTACACATTAAGGTTTTAGAGGTCCTTCTTTGGGAAAAGTTATTAAAGATATTGGTACGTGGATCTGCTACATAAGGGAAGTAGTCATATTAAACATGTACAATCTAATAAGAGGACCAAAGGAAGGAAAGGGTCCGATGGCTGTTTCATATTTACAACTTGGCTCGCAAATAGCCTTTGATTATTTTTCTCTCGGGGTAACCAATCATCTGTCAATCATTAATCAAATAAATAAATAATAAATAAATAAATAAAAGCACGATATAACATACTTTAGTATAAATCTACTAGCGTTCTATCACGAATGCTGTTCTCTTATTGGCTACGCTACTCACTATCTATTCTGTTGTAGAAAGTGCGTAGAGTGAGTAGCCTAATGGCGGCCGTTTCTTCGCGTTTTCGAAGTGTCCGTGAAGAGTATTTGTTGTTAAGTTTTGAACGTCTATAGATTCATCAACTATCACGCGATAGAAATCAAGAGCGAATAGGTCCTTATACAGATCCTATTAAAAGTATGGCTGATTCACACAATATTCTTTGCAGTCAGTTTTAATCATTCATCATTCTGGTAGATGTTAACATGTAATACACCAAGGAAGTTGTATGTTGTATTTGCAACAACGTTTATTTTTACTTTAAATTACAAGAGCTGTATATATAATACATAAATTAAAAATATATACAGTAGCTGGTTAACCAAAATAACTAAAAAGCTAAACTAATTGGGTGACCATCATTTATTAATTAAAAATAAGTAATATACATGTACACGCGAGCAGAAAGAACGCCATGTCCATTTGTGCTTTGGTTTTGGCAGCTACAACATATTGCACAAAAGGCGATGTTCGCCACGAAACAGGCCTCTTCAGTAACAACCGTTGCTAAGGGCCAGTTCCCTTCTATTTCTCTTTTACGAATATGCCTTGTTTACGTTTTCTTGAAGCTGTCTTTTTTAGTTCTTGCAGGAATAGACCTAAAATATATAGATAGGCTGAACCTAACAGCGACGCTCTCTAAACAAGCTTGACTAAGGTGAAACTTAACTAAGGTGAAAGGTCGAAAGCACAAGAATTAAGATTGACGACCGGCTATTTTTTTTACAAAAGTTCACAAAAACAACTTTTTCTCCGTCTAGAATAACTAGTACGACTACTTTCCAAATAAAATACAGTTGTTGCTTGTCAAAAATTGCCCGAGAAACTGATTTGGAAATCAAAATTGCAAAAAATACACAAACATATTTGCATAAGGCCACGCGAGTGAAGTTTAGAACTAAAAACTCCAAGTCTTGTTTTGTTTACATAAAATCGCTTTTCAACCTATATAATGAATGAACAGACACAAAAATGGACAACACAATCTTCTTTCGAAAAATTTTATTCAAAAATTTTATTCAAAATTCAAATTTTATTCGTAAGTTTCTGTTTAAACGCAAAACGCGAAGCATTAATAGCGCATCGAGGCCGAGCTGATTGTCTTCGATGAAATAAATCATGAAACGACTGAATTTAAGCACGTTTTATAGCGGAGCCCGCGGGCCGAAGGCCCGGCGGAGCACCATATTCATAGAACCTATGCCCGTCATTTTTCATGGTCATGGCTAGCGGAATGTTTCGCGGGCGCACGTGTGCCCTCCGCCCTCCGCCCTCCGCCCTCCGCCCTCCGCCCTCCGGGCTCCAAAGTCGCGCAGGACTAGCTCGCGAGCGCGTATGACGTCGTATAAAGCATTTATTGCCTTTCAGGCGCGTCTACTTTTCTATAAAAGTCTTGTTATGCCCCTTTTTGAATATGCTGATCTAGTATGGGGCGATAAACATAATATTACCCTTATGTCTAGTTTGCAAGTTTTGCAAAATAAGGCCGCTAAAGTTATTTTAAATAGGCCATTGTACTCATCCTCCACTGAGGCATTAGCCGTTCTCAAGTGGCTGCCTCTAGAGAAAAGGCGATTTCAAAGAAGGTGTGTACACGTATACAAATGCATCAATGGCCTAATTAATCACGATATGGATTTGATTAGACAAGACGTACTTCATAGGCCTAATACACGTAACAAAGGCAATTTTAGATTACCACGTGTCAAAAGAAATTGGCGGAAGCAAAGAACACAATATCATGCCGTTTCTGATTTTAACTCCCTCAGTCAGACGATCAAAGACTCAAGGAATGTAAATAGTTTTAAACGTAATGTTTTTAAGTTTTTAATATAGCTATTTACGTTTAATTTTTATCTTTTTAATCCCTTTGCAATTTTATAGTTTTTGTTTTTACAATATATATCTAGTTTTGAGGTCCTTTTTGAAAACCATATCTTTTATGAAAAAGTTTCCTCAATAAAGATGATTATTATTATTATTATTATTAACATGCGCATACGACGTCATGTTGAAACCAAAGCGAGGCATTGTTTTTTTCTCGCGGTTACACGGCCGAATGTCAAGTCAGTTGGGAAAACACTTTGATGTTTTGCTGTGTTTACTGAGCGGAGAAAACGGTTTAAATTAAAGTCGTTATTTTCCTGCATTTTTTCGCGGTTTGCTACTCAAGACAGGGATACTAATTAAGGGATACTCAGAAGCCGCTTTAGTGGAAAAAGAAGAGCTTTCAGGGATAAAATCTTTCTTCGAGGAACTATATACGTTTTTAGCAATGCGAGAGATGGGTTCGTTTTACGGATTTCAGCATCAAAGCGGAGATTTAAAGAATTTCCAAGCATAGTAGTCGCCGGAGGGACTTAAAGGTAAAACAAATTACATTTTTCGATGGGAATTTATCTTGATATCAATCTGATTGACTTTTTGTTTGTGTTCTCGTTAGTTTTGGAGAATTGTTTTTAAACGTGTAGCTTAAATTCAGTTGTATTAATTTCTTGAATTTCATCGAAGACACGGCTCGGCCTCGATGCGCTATAAATGGTACGCTTTTTGCTTTTAAACATAAACGAATGGAGATTTGAATACAATTTTTCGAAAGAAGATTGTGTTGTCCATTTTTATGTGTTTGTTCATTCATTACATAGATTGAAAAGCGATTTTATGTAAACAAAACAAGACTTTTATACTCGCGTCGCCTTATGCAAATATGTTTGTGTATTTTTGCAATTTTGATTTCCAATTTTTGACAAGCAACAAGTGTATTTTATTCGGAAAATAGTCGTAATAGTTATTCTAGACGGAGAAAAAGTTGTTTTTGTGAACTTTTGAACGGTCTAAATGTACTGTGCAGACGGTCGGGTAATAAGCTTATAGCTTACGGTTTTTGAGAATTGCTAAAATTGAAAAATAGCCCGGTCGTCAATCTTAATTCCGACCTTTCACCTAAGTTAAGTTTCATCTTAGTTAAGCTTGTTCAGAGGGAAACGCTGTTAGGCTAAGCCTAACTATATATATTATAACTTAATTATTCAAAATTGAAACCTTTTTAAATGCAAGCCAAAATTGCACAATATAGAACAGTAGAGTAAGGTGAAAAGGTCGGAAACACAAGAATTAAACTCAAAAGAGTTTAGCTGTAAACAAATGCTTCGACAATCTACTACCTTCAATTTAAGACGAAATCAGGTTTAAAAATAAGCACTTAGCTCTATATTCCTCCAAAAACGCTTGACTTGCAGAGTTACGCAGCCTGAAATGCGGTCTTGACCACTGTTTGAGAAATGTGAAACCTGTCTTGAGTAGCAAACCGCGGATAAATGCCGGGAAAAGCAACAAATGGTTTTCTCGGCTAAATTCAATGGTTAACCAAACTCAACAAGAGTGTTGAGCGTACAGCTGACGTGACATTCGGCTGTGTAGCCGCGCGAAAAACAAATACCCCATTCACACCAACGCTTAAACATATTTAAATGTTGTTTAGTTTAAAACAGGTTTAGAAATATACCCGCTAACCTCCCGTAACATTTAAAAACGTTCGAGATAGAGACCAAAAACGCAGTTAAACTTAACAACATTTAAACATGTTTAACCGTTGGTGTGAATGGGGCTAAAGCCTCGCTTTGGTTTCAAAATTGCTAAGATACCGGATGTTGTGTGGCGTCATTCGCGCATGTTTTGTGACGTCATACGCGCCCGCGAGCTAGCCTTGCGCGACGCTCGGACACACATGTAACAGACGCCGCCCGCGAAACATTCCGCTGGCCATGACCATGAAAAATGACGGGCATAGGTTCTATGAGTATGGGGCTCCGCAGCCCGCAGAGCTCCGCTACAATACAATCACTCCCTTAGTCTTATATTTTTACCAAGTACGTAGATGTCGAAGAAAAGGTTACGTACGACGATTTAAGGTCAAGCTATGTTTTCCTCCCTCACAATAACGAACTTCCTGTAGTGGCATACTTTCACGATTTTTTTTCTATCGAATCTTTGTAAAGCTGCGACCTGCTAACTTAATTAACCTGAAAGCATAAGTTTTCAAATCGTCTTGGTTTTATATAACAACGGTCGTCTCCTTGAAATTGTACATAATGTAACGAAAAGAAATTCTGGAGACAGAGCTTTTGAGGTAGCAGCTCCTTCCTTGTGGAACACACTTCCACGGAATATAAGGGATGAATCATCTATAAATAAATTTAAACAATTACTGAAAACGTATCTTTTTAAAATAGCTTACCAATGATATAATTTATATACTCACATAAGAAATGTCATTTATTATAATATTCAATAACTTATAGTATATATTAGTTAGAATACAATCTATTTTTTTATGATCATGTAAAGCGCATTAGATCATATATAAATGTATTTTGCGCTATATAAACAATAAAGTTATTATTATTATAGTGAACAAGGACTCTAAGGGCTGGTTTTCACTAGCGCAAAGGCGTAAGCACAAGCCAACATAAGCAGACTCAGTAACGTGTTATTTATTAGTTCTAATTGTTCGAACAAAACAGGGGGGGGGGGAGCTTAGGCAATTTTATTTCAGCGTAATTTTTTTTTCGTTTGCAAGATATTTTTTATTTCCCTTCACGGTGCACACGCAGAAGCCTATGTGCTGCAAGACAGGTTAGCGTGGACACGCGGCTAGTCTAGAGTATGGTACATGCACGCACCAAAAAGTCTACTTAAAAGTCCACTGTAGGTACTGGATAAAAACAGCCTTTATTAATACTTTTCAGTCAAAATGAGACGCTTCAAGTTTGACGTGACTAACGTATATTAATAAAACATTTTGATCACTGAGTAACATAATTGTATGGACGATACTAACCTCTGACTGTTTCGTCGCTTTCCTTTCCGACTTTCTCTTTTTTCTTTTTTTTCTTTTTATATGTGCATTTTCCGTAGCCGGTTGTTCAGCTTGACAATACAAGATAAAAATGGTTTAAATCGCTTTGCACTACCAACAGCTTCTTTAATAGACGATCATATATTCGTATTCTCGGTATTGAACTGGAGCTAGCTTGCAGATGAGGCTCATGCGGGGGATTCTTTTCACATGCAAATATTTTTAATGATATTCCCCCGCATGAGCCTCCATTGCAAGCTAGTTCCAGTTCAATACCGAGAATACGAATATTGTCTATTTCTTTTGCAGTTTCCCAATGGGGTCAGTAAAAGTATCCGGATGTTCTTCTTCGCAACCTTTAAAACAAACTTCTAACTGTAGTCTTCGAATAGATGACCAGGTGAGCGTTTAGAGATTTTGTAAGAATTACATTGTCAACAAAAAAAACATTTCAAAGAATACCTAAGCCATCTTTGGTCTCTATAACGGTGTAATAGTAATCGTCAAAACCACCTAAGACATGAAAAACCAGCTCGGCGACAAGCTAAAGAATTGAACAATCTAATCTCAACTAAAAGTAATATTTAAAGGCATCATCAAGATAAAGTGATGCGTGTTATGACACCATGCATCTCTCGAATTCTTTCAACCATTAATAATCTAATAATTTCAAGTTTAAACCATTTTAAATGGCACCAAAATGCACAATATAGAACAGGAAACAGCTTCAATTGTGCTAAGACGAAATCAGGTTTAAAAATAAGCTCTTAGCTCTATATCCCTCCAAAAACGCTTGACTTACAGAGTTTCGCAGCCACAAATGCGGTCTTGACCGCTGTTTGAGAAATGTCAAACCTTTCTTGAGTAGTAAACCGCGAAAAAATGCAGGGAAAAACGATTTGCAAACCGTTTTCTCTGCTAAACACAACGAAAGCGTTTACTGTAGCTGGCGTTACATCGACCGTGTAGCCGCAAGAAGCGCGCGAAAAATAAAGCCTCCTTTTGTTTTCAAAATTTCTAAAATCCCGGATGTTAGGCAACGCCGTACACGCCCACGAGCTAACCCTGTGGGACATCGTAGCGCCGGCGAAGCATTCCGCTAGTCATAACCATGAAAATTGACGGGCATGGTTCTATGAGTATGGAGCTCCGTCAGCCTTAAAAAGGGTAGACACTGGATCACTATCCCAGGTATCACAATTTTTCGGAATTTCAGACAGACGCAAGGACAGGCGTGTGTTTCTCGAAAGTAGCGAAAACGTTTCACGCCCGAAAAAATGTGTTATGTGCAGAATGTTTATCATTAAAGACTTGTTTTTTGTTGTTTTTAAAGGCAAAGCCATAAAATCTCGCTAAAAACGAAATTTTAAAAATAGCTTTCGGGTTCGAAATGTCTTCGGGAGTTTTGAGAAACACACGCCAGGACAGCATTCCATAAAGCTAAGGATGCGCATGTTTGGCCGCAAATCTACGGTCCGAATTTCGTAATTTGCTTGAGTAAACTTTAACTGTTTGTCAGCTTGTTTGAGGTTATTCCAAAAAAGAATTTAAAACAATTCACTGTGGTATAAAATTTGGGTTTTATATTCTTTTACCACTCTTCGTTCAGATTATGAAAATTTAACGAAATTGGTTGACGTTTTCCTGTTCAAAAACGCGATTGAAAAGGGGACCTGTCAACCGGATAAATACTCGCGAGCTACCTTAATAACACAGGCACACAGCAATTGTCATTTTGTTAAAATACTGTATGCTTTGAATTAATAATAACCCAAGAGGCAGAGATTTCCTTTTTGGCTACTTGATAATAAGACTAGTATGGTTTTTAGAAAGGCCTTATTCGAGTAAATACAATATTTATGTACGCGCTTTGTTATATTATACATGTAAAAACGCGAATAAGCTGAGACGAGACTGAAAAATAGGCCAAGTTGTACCCAGCAATTTCCCAATTGTTATACATATTTGCTCTTTTGAAAAGGAACACGACCTGACCTTATAAAAATTCTAGCATTTGGGCTCAGATAGACTGTGCAAATTTACTCTGACCAAACAATACACTATTTTTTTTTCATAAATACTCGTTTATTTCAACACATACATTACTAACTTACAATACATGTTACATTCCATTACTTACGATTAATTACAATACCATACTTACAATATAATACAATGCATCAACTTACTAACAATACTTCACGTTACATCAAGTTGCTACATTACTTACAATTTGTATACTTGATTAATGAGTTATGTCTTTAGGGAAATACTGCTAGGGCTAAACTTTCTTCATATTAAGCTAATAGAAAATAGAAACGAGGCATAGGAGACAAGTTGGCAATCAGAGAAAAAAACTTACAAAGTTCGTGAAATTCTGAAAGTTTAGGTCCTTGCCCTGTGTTCTACAGATCCAAATAAAATAACGCGCAATCAAAAAATAGACATCCAGTTGGTTTTTCTTAAAAATTTTAGTATTTAAGCCTAATATTATGGTTGAAGTAAAGTTAATAGTCTGTATGTCTGCGATGCCTTTGTCAGTGGTGAGCCATTGCTTAAAACTTTGCCAAAAGCGTGACGTCCCATTGCAAGACCAGAAAAGGTGGATTAGGCTCTCCACCTCACTTCTACAGAAAGTACACATGTCATTCTCTTTTATTCCTATTTTCTTCAAGAAATCATTTGTTGCCAGTCTATTATATTGTTAGTTTGTCCATTGTAAATGTAAGAAGAAAAAAAGACGTTCATCCTGGTGTGTTCTTAGCACGTTCTTTACATTTTAGCAATCTCAACCTCGACGTTCTTTAAAAAACGTCTTATAAAATATTGTACTTCCTGTAAGTCCTCCATTTCTTTGGTTTTCTTTACCTGCGATCTTCTCATCTGTTCGCACTCAGTTCGGGTAAATTTGTTACACTTTATACGCCATAACGATTCACCAAGTATGTTAACTGAAATCTTTTCTTTTCATTTTTAGCACCAAGGAGATGAACTGTCTCAAGGCAAATCGGCCGGTATATACATTGATTACCTATACCCATGTGGAAGTTCCCGTACGGCACTGGAGTCGAGAATGTTCAAACAATGAATAGTGGCAGCCTGGCTAACAAAGAGAAAGCTTTCTTGATGAAATTTTGTAAAATTTGAGGGTTCTTTACTTTTATATCCGTTTTATGAAATAGATTGATCAACAAGCCTATGTGTAAACAGTAAATTCCGACTCGAGGCAATAAGAGAGTTGTGATCATTTTCTCTAAAACCGTGCTGACCAAAGAAGCGAGGTGAGATTCAGGATAGCTCCCATCGGGATGGTTACCATATGAAAAGTTCCAGTATCACACCGTGAAGTGTATTACGTAACATGACAGCGTTTGTTCTTTATGCAAAAGTAAGATGTAAGCCTGCCTCATCCGAGAACGGCGCCCTCTTTTCAGGATTGCTGTTTCAGTTGAGAAAGTACATGCCATGAAAAAAACATACTTTATGGCTGCTTTATACTACTCAATTTTATTATAATCAAAAATACTTTATCTGTTGCCCAAACAAATTTCAGAATAAACTATGCGGTTCCGTACTTTCTTCTGCAAGTTCAAGAAGAAACGTTCTCTGTCAAAGACACTCGAATAGATCACAATTACAAGAAAAAAAGAAAATGTTACTATTTTTAATTATTTTGGTTCTTACTTGGTGATTACAGCAGTATTTTTTTCAGTTATATGCTTGAAATGGGAAAAACAAAAAGCCAAAAAAATAACAGTTAAAAAAGAAAATGAAAATATGAATAAAGTTCGAATAAAGAAAAGAAAACAATAGAACATATAACGTTTTCAAAAGTTTAAAGTAGGTAGAAAAATCTCGATAATACGAAAAAGTTGATATAAAGTAATGTAAAACACGGTCTGAACATAATTCAAAACTGAACAGTATTTCCTTTTTATTTTTTGTTCCATATTATCTTATTTCTTACTTATTACAAAATGGAATTGTAGAGCTATAGCTAAAGCTATAGAACTAAAGAACTATAGAATTTCCTTGTGCAGCATAATAACCAACACTAAAGGAAAATACTGCTCAGTAGCTTCAATTCAATGGTGGGTTTTGTGGTATTTTTTATTGCATTTTGAATGACGGCTTGTACACGATTACTGTTAGCGTGCCGCCTTCATAAAAGTTCCAGAAAGATTTTAGCAGTTAGCATATAGGGCGTATGCACATGACGTCACGGCGGCCATATTGGTGTACCAAAACAATAGAACGGCGGCCATGTTGGTGTACCAAAACAATCCTGTGGGATTTGAACGCTTTTCTTATGTTAACACTTTCTTTTGTTCCAATAAATTTGCATAGCTGCTTGCCACGTGAGTGCATACGCTCTATAAGAATGAGCATTGTTTCAGTCGTCATCCACCCAATATAATCAATTTAAACGTCAAAATGATTTTTTTTACAGGTTTGCGAGATGAATTTCTTCGTTTCCTTGTGTGTTATGGAGTCATGTGTCTGATTACTAACGTAGCTGCCTCGTTTGGTAAGTGCTGTGTTCAGTTATGATCATGAATTATGCTGCAATTGTATACCGTAAAATGCCGGTTATACAGCCCACTCGCTTATAATTCCCCCCCGGTTAAACCGCGGCCTGGTTAACTCAGTTGATAGAGCACCAGTCTGCAGAGCGGAAGGTCGCAGGTTCGAATCCCGGCCGGACCAACACTCAGAGTCTTAATAAAACTGAGGACGAAGGTGCTGCCTTTGCTATTACGTCTGCAAATTGTTAGACCTTCACGTGGCTCGGATGTCACATGGAAATGGCGTTCCCGTCTCCGCTGGGGACGTAAAAGAACCACTGAGGACGTTACAATTCCCTGGGTGTGACCACCCCCAGTGCCTTACATTGTTCATGGTGGGGTGGGGAAGATGAGATCAGCAATGGACCGATAGCAGCTGCCAGAGGCGCCTTCGTAAGCTGACGACCGATCTCATTCTGATAAGTGTATGTAAAGCGCCTTGAGACATGTGATATGTGCGCTATATGTCTCTTCTTGTTCTTGTTTCTTGTTATAGGCCCATCGGTTTGACAACAACAACAACAACAACAACAATTTATTTACAAATAATAAAACAAATTATATTAGCAACCGGCAAATAACTAAAGTTAATCGTGGCGGGTTGCTGCACACTAAACAATTACAGGAGCTCACTATAAAATAATTGACAGATAACAATAAATACGAAAATAAGGAATGGATAATTTATGATTAGTTACTGTAACAACAACAAATAAATCAATTAATAATAGAAATAAAAATAAATATGAAAAAAAATATATATAGATATGTATATACAAATTAAGGAGAAGGGGCAATAAAATGCAGTTTAAAGTCAATTAAGTGTTTTAAAATTACGAAGACTGGTACAAAGAAATTCGACATCAACATAGATATCCTCACTCTCCAAAACCTCCATTAGTAATCTGTTTAATTTGGACTTAAAGCATGTTTTGCTTTGGTTACGTAAATTGATAGGTATATTATTCCAAATTCTAGTTCCAGTTCTAGAAAAGGAGTGTAATTGTTGGTTAATTCTAGAATTTTTGACGTAAAAGTTGCCAGCGGCTGAGAATCTGGTGTCGTGAGTGTGAATCTGGTCTGAGCGAATAAAAAGGTCAGAAATATTAGATGGAACAGAATGGTTTGGAACATCATGCATTAGTACAGAAATCGATTTAAAGTAGAGCATATTCAGTGGCAGAATATTAGAGGAAATAAATAAAGGAATAGCATGTGCTCGATTATTTGAGAAATGCATTAAGCAGAGGGCTCGTTTTTGTAAAAGGAGAATTTTGTACAATTGTGAATGAGCAGCTTGGCCCCATACACTTAAGCCATAAGATATATACGGTTCAATCAGGGATCGATAAATACTCAAAAGGGTAATAGTGGGTACAAGATGTCTGAGCCTAGCGATGATGCCAACACCTTTACTTATCTTAGACGAAATGTAGTCAATGTGGTTTCTCCAGGTAAGATTACTGTCAATTAGAACACCTAAATACTTCACGTAGTCTTTACGCACGAGTGGAATTAATTTCATTGAGTTGTTGTCGAATATGTTTAAATTTATTTCATAATTGACTTTTCTTTGGTAAGGATTGAAGATAACGAAATTAGATTTACTGGAATTAAGTGATAACTTGTTTGCATTTAACCAGTCAGATATGTTTACTAGTTCAGTATTAATTACACATTCAAGCCTTTTTAGGTTTTTGTCTGCATACAATAGATTTGTATCATCGGCGAATAAATAGAAATTAAATTTACGAGATGAGCGGTAAATGTCATTAATGTATAATAAAAATAATAATGGTTCCAGGACAGAGCCTTGGGGGACACCATACAATATCTTTTCTTTGTTAGAAAATTTGGGTCCGATTTGAGTTGATTGCGTTCTGCCTGATAGATACGACGAAAACCATTGATTAATGACGCCTCTTATTCCATAATGCTTCAATTTACATAATAAAATAGAATGGTCGACAGTGTCAAAAGCCTTTTTTAAATCAATAAAAATACCACATGAATACAATTTTCCGTCCATATTTCTTTGAATTTTATTCACAATATCCAAGATTGCGCGTTGAGTAGAACAATTCTCTCGAAACCCATATTGCGATTTACATAGAATGTCGTTTTGTTCAACAAAGGATCTAAGGCGTTTGTACATCAGCTTTTCGAAAATGCGATTGAAAATTGAAAGTAAAGAAATTGGTCGATAATTGCCTGGATCAGTTTCGTCATCAGCCTTATAGACTGGAATAACTTTAGCATGCTTTAATTTAGAAGGATAGGCACCAGTTTGAATAGATATGTTCATTCTTTCAGCCAGAGTTTTAGATATGATGTGCTTTGCGCATTTCAAAGTACGGATTGGACAAGAATATAAACCATATGCTTTATTAGAAGGTGTAGATGATATTTCAAATTCTATTTCAGGCGGAGTAACGGGGTCAAAAAAGAAAGAGTTAGGACAGTCAATGTCTTGTAAATAATCGCTGAAGTGTCGGCTAGAGCACGGTACATTTATCGCAAGTTTATGCCCAATAGATGCGAAATAGCCATTGAGGATATCGGGTAATTCAGACGGGTTTTGTGACAATCCTTGATTGTTAGGACGTTTAAGTGCTGACACAGGCTTTGAAATTTTCTTTTTGCGATTTATTAAATTATTTATGCTCTCCCATGTCTTTTTTATGTTATTTAGATGATCATTAAAATAACCTTGGTAAAATAACTTTTTACTTAAGCGAGAAAGGATTGAAATCTTATTCCTGTACAGTTTGTACTTATCCGTATCACCACAATAAAATAGCTTATTTTTGACTTTTATTGATTTCCGTAAGCCGCTAGTTATCCATGGTTTGGTTAACTGTCTGGATTTACGACGAGATATAGCTTTAAGTGGTCCATGTTTATTTGTAAGTTTGTTTATTTTGTTGAAAAAAAGAAGAAAAAAAATCCACAGAACTAGACCTGCTGGAAAGGATCAAAGCTTCCCAGTCTATCTGCGAGAGTTCGTTATTAAATTCTTCTTCCGAGAAATGCGAATAGTCTCGTATCTTATTTTGGGGTTTGGGTGTTTGTTTAAGTGATTGAATAATGCAAAACTGCGAGTAATGATCGCTTATATCCGAAACAATGTTACCAGTAGTACTATAGGGTCAAAGATAAGCCCCGCGATGGACTAGGTGACTAGGTGACTAGGTGACTAGGTGCTTAGTCAATGACGTCACAAAATGCCTTCCCGCATACTAATTTGGATTTCCCGCATACTAATTTGGATTAGGTGCCTAGTCAATTACCTATTCCTTTTGTGTTAATAAATGACTAGGGATAGTGCCTAGGTAAATCATTGATATGTACATAATTACCTTCCGCACCCATTTCAAAACAATAAACATGCCCAAACTTGCCCGCTCTATTCCAACTCACTTCAAAACAAAACACAACTGACACAGATATCCTTTACAGACTTAGAGCAAAACAACATGCCTTGACCAGGACTCGAACCAAAAAAAAAACATTCAAGTTAAGAAGCAATAAAATGGCACAGTATTAAAAACCGCTTCTAATTCGTATTTACCGCCGTTTTAGCCGCTACATCGCTAGACTCTATATCGATTTTCAGTTTGTAAGCCATCACCCACTTTAAGTTTTAAAACTTAACTTTACCAGATCGCCTTCAAAGTTCAAACTTTTAATTATGCGAACTTACACTGAACTAAATTTGCATGAAAAATTAGCACCTCGGAAAATTAAACAAAGCAACCAATTACATGCGCGCGCTAAAACATTAAACCCACACTTTGTTTAAGGTCAAACTATATTTATTGATAAAAAACAAGTACATAATAATACAGACAATTTGCAAACTTAGTTGGAAAGGAACAGAGTCGATTTATTCTTTTTCATCGGGTTTATATAAAGTACTCTTTGATTCCTTTGGTTTTCTGTGTCTCACCGCACTGCAATCATCGTTTCGGGTGTTATTTATCCTCTTGATTCTCAGAATACTTGTAAGGTTCAGCTCTATATCTGTAACGCCGCGATCGCCTTTTAGGTTTATCCTCACCAACATCTAAGTAATTTATCAATTGGACTCGAGGTCGTTTGCGCTTCGGCGCTGGCGATGGTGTTTTTACTGTGAGGGGAGGGGTCAAGACGGCTGGATTTAAAGGCAGTGGCGTTACTGCGGAAGTTTCTTGCATGGTGGGCGCTACATTTGGAGAGGGTGTTGCGATAGATGGATTTAAGGGTGTAGAGGTTGTCACCGCTGTTACTGCTGTGGGTTCTTGTATAATGGTGGGTAAATTATCTTCCGAATGACTTGCAAAACGTCTTTTCATTTCATCAGACTGTTGAGGTCTTCCATTCAATTGATGTTTAAACGTCAGATATCTGTTTTGCAGCTCAAGATACTGTCTGGCTTTGTCATATTCCCCAAGGTCTGTACGAGAGAGAAGGATGTCCATTCTATCCTGTAGTCCCTGCATGGCTGAGAGAACTGGAGATGTCGAAAGGTTCTGTTGTTTGAGATACTTTAGTAGCTCCTGAGAAATATTGTCTTGTATCCCTGTTTGATTAAGTTGTTCTTCACCAGGTGGTACATTCGTTCGCAGTCCACAATTATCTTGTGTGGATTTTTGGTATTTTCGCGGTTCAGATGTTCGCTTCTTGTCGGCTTGTAATTCCTGAGGATGAGGAAAATTCCCTTGTGTTACACCAAGTGTTTTATGAGAGCCTGAAAATGTCGCCGTCCTCAGCCACTGCTTTCTTTCACGGGATTGTAACTGATGCACTTGACGCAAATGATCACTTAAATAGAGTAAGTCTGGCTTTCCACAAACAGGACAATCCCTCTTAAATTTATAAGGCATCTTTACGCTTTGAAAATCTACTGTGAAATGCAAGAAGTGAATTGGGTACCTTTGTTATATAGAGTCTTTGTTTACCGATGTTGGGCCGATGTGGGGTCGACGTGGGGTCGATGTGAGGTCGTTGTGAGGCCGATGTGACGTCGATGTTGGGCCGATGTGAGGTCGATGTGGGGCCGATGTGAGGCCGATGTGGGGCCGATGTGAGATCGATGAGAGGCCGATGTGAGGTCGATGTGGGGCCGATGTGAGGTCGATGTGGGGCCGATGTGAGGCCGATGTGGGGCCCCACATCGACCTCACATCGGCCCAACATCGACGTCACATCGGCCTCACATCGACCTCACATCGACCCCACGTCGACCCCACATCGGCCCAACATCGGTAAACAAAGACTCTATATAACAAAGGTACCCCTCCCCTCACAGTAAAAACACCATCGCCAGCGCCGAAGCGCAAACGACCTCGAGTCCAATTGATAAATTACTTAGATGTTGGTGAGGATAAACCTAAAAGGCGATCGCGGCGTTACAGATATAGAGCTGAACCTTACAAGTATTCTGAGAATCAAGAGGATAAATAACACCCGAAACGATGATTGCAGTGCGGTGAGACACAGAAAACCAAAGGAATCAAAGAGTACTTTATATAAACCCGATGAAAAAGAATAAATCGACTCTGTTCCTTTCCAACTAAGTTTGCAAATTGTCTGTATTATTATGTACTTGTTTTTTATCAATAAATATAGTTTGACCTTAAACAAAGTGTGGGTTTAATGTTTTAGCGCGCGCATGTAATTGGTTGCTTTGTTTAATTTTCCGAGGTTCTAATTTTTCATGCAAATTTAGTTCAGTGTAAGTTCGCATAATTAAAAGTTTGAACTTTGAAGGCGATCTGGTAAAGTTAAGTTTTAAAACTTAAAGTGGGTGATGGCTTACAAACTGAAAATCGATATAGAGTCTAGCGATGTAGCGGCTAAAACGGCGGTAAATACGAATAAGAAGCGGTTTTTAATACTGTGCCATTTTATTGCTTCTTAACTTGAATGTTTCGGAACCCTCTAATTAGTTTTATTCGATCGGTTATAATATCCACAGCTTTGATGGTCTAATGGTTAAGACACTGCGTTGTGGCCGCAGTAACCCTGGTTCGAGTCCTGGTCAAGGCATGTTGTTTTGCTCTAAGTCTGTAAAGGATATCTGTGTCAGTTGTGTTTTGTTTTGAAGTGAGTTGGAATAGAGCGGGCAAGTTTGAGCATGTTTATTGTTTTGAAATGGGTGCGGAAGGTAATTATGTACATATCAATGATTTACCTAGGCACTATCCCTTGTCATTTATTAACACAAAAGGAATAAGTAATTGACTAGGCACCTAATCCAAATTAGTATGCGGGAAGGCATTTTGTGACGTCATTGACTAAGCACCTAGTCACCTAGTCACCTAGTCACCTAGTCACCTAGTCACCTAGTCACCTAGTCACCTAGTCCATCGCGGGGCTTATCTTTGACCCTATAGTACTACTGTTACCACTTAAGAATTGATTGTCAAATCTGTTTACAAAAATGTTGTCAATTAGCGTGGCGGATTTATTATTAACTCTGGTAGGTTTGTCAATTGTTGGGATAAAAGAGTAACTTTGTAATGAAAGTAAAAAGTTATGAGAATAGTTACAGGTTTCAGATTTGAGGAGATCTATGTTGAAGTTTCCCATGAGGTATATTGGTTTGCCGGAAGCACTTTAGTTTATGTTCAGGGGAGTTATGCTGTCGATAGATTACACCACCGGAATTTTACGGTTTGATAACAAAACATTATTTCGGTTGTATCCCCTCCTGTATATATAAGCACACCGCAGTTTCTTAGCAACAATTCTTTACAAAAATTTGAACAAAATTAATTAAACAACGCCTACTCATCACAATATTTTTTTTGCTTGCCAGTCAAAAAACCCTTACGAATTTGTATAAGCCCAGCGTTTGCAACCGGAATTTTACGGTACTGTAGTTTGTAATTTTAGTAGTGTTAATGATTAGTGTAATTGGTTTTATTGTATTGTAAATATTTTCAAGGCTCCTGTTGATACCAGTTGCTTTTGCCACTGAAGGGACCATCTAACCTGATTGTAAAATGATTCGGTAAACTCACAGATTCAGCTCTCAAAGCCGGTATAAAAACTTTATCTTAAAAGGACTTTTCTTACTTAAAAGGTTTGTTTTGCAAACCGTAATATCGGGCAAATATATCCAAGTGTTTTTTTTTAATTTCACTTCTGTCTCAATCTCTTCTCCTTGCCGTTTTTACAGTATACCATTTCAAGATATTTACTGATCCAGGTCTACAAATGATCCGGTACTCTTCATTGGTTTGTTGTTGTGGTTTTGCCGTCATGATAGTTTTTACATCATACCGACATTTGCACCCACCATCACTGCAGCCACATCCCTTGG
Source organism: Cladopsammia gracilis (assembly GCA_022457155.1). Classification (NCBI taxonomy): domain Eukaryota; kingdom Metazoa; phylum Cnidaria; class Anthozoa; order Scleractinia; family Dendrophylliidae; genus Cladopsammia; species Cladopsammia gracilis. The sequence goes on from JAJGOT010000038.1 coordinate 184,716, forward strand.
TCCACCAATCTTGTTACCTCTCTTGATTTTCGGAGGATTTTTCCTAAAGACCACGTAAGCTATCAGCCGGATAAAACTGGTTCCCATGGTGTTTATTGACGAATAGAGTGGTCTTTTCGAACACGAGAAAAAGTGTTTAATAAGGGTTTCCGAACACCGAGAAGTGTTTTTTTTAATCGACTTAGAGGTTTTTGCATACCCGATGAAACACTCTTCCTCATGTGTTATAGAGCTTCTCAAACTGAGCATTAAATACAGGGAAAACAAAGGAATAAAATCGCCAAAAGCTATGCTTACTAACATCGGGTTTCCAAACCTAAAGTGCATGCTTATGAATTTTAATGTTTAAGTACAACAGATTATTTCAAAATCCAAATTTGTCACCAAACTGTTTCGTTTTCCTTCGACTTTTTAGTTGCCCTTCTGTTCGTCCATTCTGGTTTTAATTTTTTAATTTTTAACTTGGAATTTTAAGGTTTGAATTACACGAATTATTTCGCCCAGTGGTCCAAAAGTTTTATAAATTAAAGGTTTACAACTTGTATGGTGTGGTCGTATGGTATGGTCGTATGGTGTGGTCGTATGGTGTGGTCGTATGGTATGGTCGTATGGTGTGGTCGTATGGTGTGGTCGTATGGTGTGGTCGTATGGTATGGTCGTATGGTGTGGTCGTATGGTGTGGTCGTATGGTATGGTCGTATGGTATGGTCGTATGGTATGGTCGTATGGTATGGTCGTATGGTGTGGTCGTATGGTATGGTCGTATGGTGTGGTCGTATGGTGTGGTCGTATGGTGTGGTCGTATGGTGTGGTCGTATGGTATGGTCGTATGGTATGGTCGTATGGTGTGGTCGTATGGTGTGGTCGTATGGTATGGTCTTATGGTGTGGTCGTATGGTGTGGTCGTATGGTGTGGTCGTATGGTGTGGTCGTATGGTATGGTCGTATGGTGTGGTCGTATGGTATGGTCGTATGGTGTGGTCGTATGGTATGGTCGTATGGTGTGGTCGTATGGTGTGGTCGTATGGTGTGGTCGTATGGTATGGTCGTATGGTATGGTCGTATGGTGTGGTCGTATGGTGTGGTCGTATGGTATGGTCGTATGGTGTGGTCGTATGGTATGGTCGTATGGTGTGGTCGTATGGTGTGGTCGTATGGTATGGTCGTATGGTGTGGTCGTATGGTATGGTCGTATGGTGTGGTCGTATGGTGTGGTCGTATGGTGTGGTCGTATGGTGTGGTCGTATGGTGTGGTCGTATGGTATGGTCGTATGGTGTGGTCGTATGGTATGGTCGTATGGTGTGGTCGTATGGTATGGTCGTATGGTGTGGTCGTATGGTGTGGTTGTATGGTATGGTCGTATGGTGTGGTCGTATGGTGTGGTCGTATGGTGTGGTCGTATGGTGTGGTCGTATGGTGTGGTCGTAACTCATGGTTCCACTGTATCGCAATTATATCGCCTTGTTCCTCTTAACCCTTTAACGCCCAAGAGTGCTAACACTCAAAATTCAAGACAATCTCAAATTTCATATTGTGAAATACTGAATAACAAATAAAACAATACTAAAATACTGCCGAAGAGGTTTAATTTGAATGTTAACATCATAGAATTTCGCTGACAGACTCGAAAGTTAGAACTTCACTACATGTCCCCATAATTGACTCTGAGAATAGCAGAATAACGCTTTTATTCATTTAAACTATTGCTCAGTTTCTTTTGACCCAAGTAAGGCCGATTACATTACCTGTAATGCCCTGTAATGCCCACTTATATGGCAACTTTTTTGCATTTTGTTATTAATATTCACAAAACTGTGCCTGCATATTTTATCTGGTTAAAGTATATTTCATGGTTCATGTATGGCTTCGAGGCTCTTATTATTAACCAGTGGAAAGATTATGGTCCGATAGGTATGTAGTCTTTTTTGTTGCACGAACTTATTGTCAAGGTCGTTTCGTTGAGTTAAACCTTATGTACTAGATATTCGTCATATGTGGTTCCCGGGTGTCAAGCATTGAACATACCCCATTTTAAGCATTATTTAGTGTTGTTGTGAATTGTGTTCCAATATATTTACAAATTCACCGTAACTCTAAACTCATGTGGACCTATAAAAAAACATCAAAACCCATTGTGTTCGGCAAAGGTTAACCTTTTGCATTCATGTTAGACAGAAACGCGAAAAATTGGGCTAGATAAATATCAGACAAAATTTGTTATCCTGTGTACCAAAACGCAAAACAGGCTAGTTGTTTTAAGTATAGAATCCAAAATATCATCTCAGTTAAAACTATGAATTAAAATCAAATTTAACTTTTTTGTTCCGAAAATGGAAGCAGATTTATGTTTTTTTAGGAAGACATGAGGCTATCATCTTTGTTATAAATGTTTTTTTCTTGTTCGGCATATATTATTTGTAGACTGTGGAAACACAATTGTTGCGCCCAACCAGTCAGCGATAAACGGCTCGTCGGGGGATGAGGGGGCGTTTTGTGTACCGAATGGTAATACACTATATTCAAAGTTTTTAAATGTCGTATGTTTAAGCTAGAAATATATTCGACCCTCCTTAATAATGGCACCAAAGGGGCAGACCCAAGTGTCCGCATTATAGAGGTTTCCGTATTGTAGAGGTAAAAATTGTATGAATTTTTGGTAACTTTGGGATCAAGAGCTGTTCATGATACAGAGGTGTCCGTTTTATGGAGGGGAGGTGTCCGTAAGGAGAGGTTTGACTGCATATCTAAAATTTACTTCTCATTTATATTGGCAAATGCTGATCTTACTCGTGAGCCTGCACGCAGACGTCTTCTATTTTCTTTGCTTCACTTGGAAAAAGACGTCTGTGCGCAGGCTCCGCTAATCTCTGACCCGTTCCTGTTTATGAGGAATGAAGCTATCAGCTTGTTGTCCTCTGGGACTCAAATGTGTTTGATATAAACGGCGACAACTTTGTTTGTTTGTTTCATTTTTCAGAACAATCTACTTCGTGACATTTACTGTCCTATAGCACTGATGGTAGGATTTCGTATAATCTCCTACTTATTTCTACTGAGAAGAGCTCATAAGGAACAGTGATGTGGACAAAGGTTCTGTCATCTCAGTACTGGAATTTTTGCAAATGTTTCAACATTTCCATTAAAATACTAGCAACTCTTTCACTCCCACGAGCAGCTAAAATCAAATTGCGAGATGATCCCAAATTTCATTTTGTAAAATACTGAGAAACAAATAGTACGATTGAAAAGTACTACTAGTAACTTTCATTTGAATGGCCACCCTGTAGGATTTCATCCAGAGACCCAAATGTTAGAACCACCTTGTACAGCATAATAAACAGTACCACAGGAAAGTACTGCTCAGTAGCTTTCATTTGAATGGTCACACTTTAGGATTTCATCCACAGACTCAAAAGTTAGAACCACCTTGTACAGCATAATAAACAGTACCACAGGAAGGTACTGCCCAGTAGCTTTCATTTGAATGGTCACACTTTAGGATTTCATCCACAGACTCAAAAGTTAGAACCACCTTGTACAGCATAATAAACAGTACCACAGGAAAGTACTGCTCAGTAGCTTTCATTTGAATGGTCACACTTTAGGATTTCATCCACAGACCCAAAAGTTAGAAACACATTCTACAGCATATCAAACAGTATCACAGGAAAGGTCAGTAGCTTTCATTTGAATGGTCACGCTGTGGGATTTCATCCAGAGACCCAAAAGTTAGAAACACATTGTACAGTATAATAAACAGGACCACAGGAAAGTACTACTCACTAGCTTTCCTATGAATGTTCACACTTTAGATTTCATCCAGACTCCAAATTAAAGCTAGAATTATCTTGTACAGCATAATAAACAGAACCACAGGAAGAACATTACATGACTTTGAGAGTTAAAGGTTAATGCTAATCTGAGATTATTTTGTTTAATTTTTAATTATGATTAATCGTTATTCCCATTACTGAGGTTGTCCGTTAGGGGTTGCTCAGCTGTGTATTAAAAAAAAAACACGCGAATATATTAAACTAGTAGTATTGAGAGACAATGGATTTGCATCAAGGTGGCAGTCATTGAATAACAGAACAGCTTATAGAGTGTGGCTGTGAAGACCAATCCTAGATTGAGATACTCGTCCGTAACTGAGTGATATAGAGGTCGGGAAGAGCCTAATAATGTAAATGCATGTGGTCAACTTCAGTTATCGTTTAACCCCTTAACACCCAAGAGTGCCAAAAATCAACATTCAAGAAATTTCATTTTGTAAAATATTGAAAAACAAATTATACCATGCAAAAGTACCTCCGAAGAGGTTTCATTTAAATGGTCACACCATAGGATTTTGTCGACAGACTCAAAAGTTAGAAGTACATTACATGTCTGCATAATTGACTCTGAGAGTGAAAGGGTTCAATAAGCGTATAAGCGATGGTGGCATGATTGTTTCGTTATGACTACAGATAAGTTGTGCTAGTTGTACTTCATGTTATTTATTCACGTAATGTCAGCTCGTTATTAAACAGTTTTGCTTTAGGAATAAGCATTTTTGATTATTGAAAACTATTCTTTATTTCTCGATGCATTTTTTTTTACGAGAACATAATATCTTAGCCGAAAGTCGATGAGCCCAGTCATGGTGCGCCGTACCAGATAAACGTGTTTGGTGGGATTTGCTCAGCCCGTTCTTACAAGTTTCATAAGGTCAAGCACATTACGCTACAGAAAAAAGAATAAAAGAGTTAGTTTATTAAGAAACTGCGGTGCTGCGTCGATGGGGGAGTGTAACATGTGGTTTTGCCAACTGAGTTGATCCGGTAAATTGACCACCGTAAAGAGATTCAAGAAAGGCAAGCGCTCAAAACGTCAGCTGTTGAATATGTTTACAGTAGCCATTTTAGCTTCTCAACTGATTTTGATAAAACCAAATTTTCACGAATCAGAACCGGCCAAATAGGCCACTCCGAAAAATACCATGATACTCATTTATGTGCAGGCTCAGTCTCAAAGGGTGTAATTATTCAAGTCTCCTTTGTTAGAATGGCACAATGGAATTTAGAGTACATTTAGGAACGCCAGGGCGTAGCATTTTGTGTTCGCATACAAATATGCACCGTATGCAAATTACCACGAAGTTGAAGCATAGCACGTGCAGTTTGTGCTAAAAACAAAAAAAATATTGAAAAAACAGGCTTACATCGAGCATCACCTAAACCTGCACTTTAAAGAGTATTATGGTATTTTAATAGTTTCTGGGGTGGGGAATAGACCATTTTACAGTTGTGTGCTTGGTGACCTGGCCTTTGAATGGAAGTGAGGCTGGAGGTGACCTTGTTGTGATACAGAACTTAGTGCTTTTCATGTGTAAATTCAGCTAGTTAGCATGAGAAAAACATTATTAACATATGAAAAGCACTAAGGTCTGTATCAAAACAAGGTCACCTCCAGCCTCGCTTCCATTCAAAGGCCAGGTCACCAAACACACAACTGTAAAATGGTCTATTGAGTAAACATGGTACTTAAAACCCAACACCAGTGCTGAGCTCACGACCGAGTTCAAATCTACTGCGGTTTTGCCTTATGTCAAAGGTCTGTCCGAACAACTTCGCCGCTGCCTACAACAACAAGGCGTACGCGCTGTTTTCAAGTCGGAGACTACACTTAGATCACACCTAGTACGGCCTAAAGACGCTGTTGACCCGACTAAACAAGATGGCGTGGTTTACAGAATTCCCTGTGAATGCGGTAAAGTTTATATCGGCGAGACTGGAAGACCTATGCAAGACAGAATAAAAGAGCATGACCGAGACATCCGATTCGCCCGTACCCAGACCTCCGCCGTTTCAGAGCACGCCAACAACACCGGACACCACCCGCTTTGGAATGAAGTAACGTTTATTGATCGTGATCCTCATTGGTACACACGCAGGGTAAAAGAGGCGATCCACATAAGACTTAACCCTAACAACATCAACAGGGACAGTGGAATAGAAATTCCAGAAGCATGGATGCCCACGATCAAAAAACACAACAACAGGAGAGCCGTACGACTACGGACCGCCGAGGGAACAATTCGCCGAAACAACGAGGATCAAAATGTGCCAGTCACAGCTGTTGAAAACCAACCAATCACAGCAGAGCATCGTGCTTCATAAGGTGACGCGTAACCAGTCGACCCCATCGCCTGAAGAAGACTAGCAGTATGCAGTCGAAACGTCGCGATCCACATCGGAAGTGACTACATCGTGAGACAAACGAAAAATACTTCTTTACTATGGTACTTATTCTTAAAACAGTCTGAACGTAGCACTGTTTCACTGCTATCACTTGATTTGTTGCTGATTAAAACGGGTGTACGAACAAATATGGTAAATACTATAGCATTGTATTACATTTTTACATTGATTTTATAGTCTAAGACGTTTTATGGGACGACTATAAAATAAATAATAGTAAAGATAAAAATAAAGAGATTACATTTGACCAATCACATTAAACGAAAGTTAAGGCGGTAAACCATTGAGCCATTGGTACGAAGTGCGCAAAAAAAATGAATCCGGTGTTAAGCGTGGGAAAACATAAACCCGGTGCCAAGCGCGCGAAACATCAACCCGGTGCCGAGAACGAATCGCAACTCTTAGAACAAGTTACTTTATTGGCCAACCAAACAACAGATGAATGACCCAAACAATGCCCCTATCCCTAAAAACAATAGCAGCTGTGTTTTTCAAGGCCAATGAAAATAGAGGTTTTTGAGAGCTGCGTGGTACTTTGGGCGGTGCCAAGTGCGAGAGAAAAATGTAATCAAAGTTACATTATTTTATGTTTGCTGTGATTGGTTCGAGCATGTCCCACCACAGGTAGCTCATGCTTTGGTTCCACCAGACAAGAAAACACAAAACCAATGCAACAAGGTCATCATCATCATCATCATCATCATTCTCATTAGCATCATTATCAAACCGTTGATTGCAACTGAATTTATATCACAGCATATTTTAAAACCTGAGCAAAGCACCCATTCATAAGTAGAATTTTATATTTATAAAGGTTTCGACAATTTTATCACATAGTTTGCATTTATTGTTGTTATTTATATTTTAATATTTAGGTATTTATACTTATATATATAAATAGGTTTTAGACTTTTTGAATTGTATATAAATACGTGTACGTAAAGCGCATTTGGGCAATTTTGCAGAGTGTGCTATATAAATAATAAGTTATTGTTATTATTATTATTATTATTATTATATTATTATTTTATCATTATTATTATTATTATTATTATTATTAGATTTATTTTACTATCTTGACTTTGTGATGATTTAGAAAATCACAAAGATGAGAATAAAGAAAAAAGCAAGATTAAAGATTGTTCCCACCATCCGGACGCCTGAAATGTTAGTCTCCGTATTCACCATCACTCCGGACGTTTTTACAAGGTAATAAAATTATAAATCCTTGCAATAAAATTATAAAATTCACTAGAAAATTCACAACAACAAAAAAACAATTTGATAAAAAAGCAAGGCTGATAAACGGTACAGAAACGACTATATTTGCAAAATATCCGCCTTTCTTCTTAAGACCCTGAAGAATAAAGGCTGTGCCTTTCGAAATATTGAATATTTTACAAATATATATATGTTATTTACCGGCCGGGAGGTCCGTATAGGAAAAAACTGTGCCAGAGGTCTCGAGTACGGCCCGAGGCCGCAGGCTGAGGGCCGTACTCGAGACCGAGGGCACAGTTTTTTCCTATACGGACCGACCAAGGCCGGTAAATAACTTATCTATTTTTTTCCTACTTCAATTCTGTGATTTGCCGAGAAAATCTTGATATACTTGTACAGCTTTCCAAGTAATTTCTTTACGCGCCGCGTAAAGCAAAACTGACACAACGCGTGCAAAGTAACTCGGTAATCTTCACAACTTTTTCATTCAGAAACAAAAAAACTTACTTTACAAAGTGACGTATCAAGAAATGGTCTATTGTACCGGGTCAAATTCGCACATTAAGATTTAAACAATAGATCCTTTGTTTTAAGTGACACTGCCGAAACAATGCCGAAACGTTCGTGCATGATCGTAAAATCTTCGATAATAACAGATATTTACATCAACAATTATTTTCCGCGGCGTAAGATTTAAATGCTTTCACCTCGGAACTAAAAGCCGCAGTAAAACAAAAATCCAAAATAAAACGAGTTGAGTGCATTGCTGGTTTGTTATCCGATGAAAGTAGCTGCCGTTAGCCTCGCAAAATCGACTTTCAGGCATGAGGAATAAAGCAACACGTTCACGTAACAACTGTTTGCGCGGCTACAAGATTTGAATGATTTATAAATGAGAACAAAGCTCGTTTAAACCTTAAGAAAGCAACCAATGTGTTATTGTCAGAGGAATTTTTATGCCTCGCTGTTGTTAGTTTGTCGTGTCAGTTATAGCTCTGTACCTCCCTCACGGGGGAACTTGCCACTTAGCGCTCGGTCCCGCCGAAGATTCATCGGAAATTTTGAATTTCCCTCGCTTGTTATAAGCCATTGTTTCACCGTTGATCGTTTTTGCCCTTACATGGACAAAAACGATCACGAATACAATAGCTATTGTTGTCGAATTTGACCCGCTTTTCTTGATACGAACTAATTTCTATCAGTTTATTTCTCTCGGTAGAATAAACGGCTGTTGTGTTTGTCTGCGGTGAGGATCGAGAAATGTTCTAGCCAACAGCGAAGCCGTGGAAAGCTGAAGATTAACTTTAAAAACTTTTCAAATTTTTCTACAAATGGAAAGTCGAGCGTAATTCATTCATAGCAGTGCGAAAGCTTAAACTGAGCTATTCTTATTTCAAAATCATATCGTCATAGCGTGTTTTCGGGTCTTGGTCAGCCGATGTCAGCTATGCATGGTGAAACTTTGCTGGTTTTCTTCATTGTTTTCTTCATTTTTGTCGTTAAATATTTTATCTAGCTAATAAAATTCGCTTTCGCTTTGGTAGCTTTCGTCTGGGTCCATATTTGACGAGAAAATTCAATAATACCAGGCTCATGCACAAGCTTAAAACAACGGAGTCACAAATTATCATGATTGTTCAACTACGCAACCCGGGCGGAATCGTTGAGTGAGCGGGCAGGATCGTAAATAAACCAATCATATTGCAGGATTCGCAGAATTCCGCCCGCTCGCGCTCTGAGAAAAAAATAATATGCACTTATTGACTGAGTGGGAGGGCCGGGGTTAAGCCTAAAGAATACCGTTCAGAAGGACGTCGGACACCTTATTGAAACTTATATAACGGAGTAACTGGTTAGCTTTCAGTTGATGTTATCGGTAGCAGTTTATATAGTTAAATTTAGGCCTGAACAACCCGAGAAGCTAGGTGGTACAGTGGTACGGTAGGCTATCTAAGCCTAGCTGAGATCACAGGTTCAATCCTGAGTTGGGGATTTTAGATTTTCTTTTTTACACTTAAAAATTTATTGAAAATAAAATTCTAAGTGTCGACATTACGTTATATAAGTCTTAATAAGGTGTCCGACGTCCCTCTAAACGGTATTCTTTAGGCACAACCGAGGGCCGGACGGGAAAACATTTGGCTTCAGGTCATGGCGTACGGGCCGAGCGCAGCGGGTCCGTGCGCCATGACCGAGAGCCAAATATTTTCCCGTCCGGCCCGACCTAACTCAGTCAATAATAATATATATACATAGCCCAAGCCTAACAGCGTCGCACTTTGAACAAGCTTAACTAAGGTGAAACTTAACTAAGGTGAAACTTAACTAAGGTGAAAGGTTGGAAGCACAAGAATTAAGATTGACGAATGGGCTATTTTCAATTTTAGCAATTCTCGAAAACAGTATTACGCGACCGTCTGCACAGTACATTTTTATAGACCGTACAAAAGTTTCTCTGTCTAGAATAACTAGTACCACTAGTTTCCGAATAAAATACAGTTTATGTTGGTCAAAAATTGCCCGAGAAACTGATTTGAAAATCAAAAATTGCAAAAATACACAAACATATTTGCATATGGCGATGCGAGTGAAGATAGAATTGTACTATAAAATCAAAGTCTTGTTTTGTTTACATAAAATCGCTTTTCAATCTATCTAATGAATGAACAAACACATAAAAATGGACAACACAATCTTCTTTCGAAAAAATTTATTCAAATCTCCATTAGTTTACGTTTAAAAGCAAAACGCGTACCATTTAATTATAGCTCATCGAGTTTAAGCTTTCTTCGATGAAATTCAAGAGATCGATACAACTGAATTTAAGCACGTTTTAAAATCAATTCTCCAAAACTAACAATAATACTAATAAAAAGTCGCTCACAGATTGATATCAATATAAATTCTCATCGAAAACTGTAATCTGTTTTACCTTTAAGTTCCTGGCTTGCTTGGAAATTCAAATGTCCGCTTCTGGTTCTGAAATCCGTAGAAAGCAAAGATCTCCCGCATTGATAAAAACGTAATACATGAAGTTCCTCGAAGCAAGATTTTATCCCTGAAAGCTCGTCTTTTTCCACTAAAGCGGCTTCTGAGTATTCCTTAATTAGTATTCCTGTCTTGAGTAGCAAACCGCGAAAAAAATGCAGGAAAATAACGACTTTAATTCTCCGCTAGACACAACAAAACAACTAAAGTGTTTCCCGAGCTCACGGCTGTGTGGCCGCGCGAAAAACAAAGCCTTGCTTTCAAGATCCCGGATGTTGTTCCAACACGGCGGGCGGACGGACACGCGCCCGCGAAACATTCCGCTAGCCATGACCATGAAAAATGACGGCGATAGGTTCTATGAGTATGGGGCTGCGCAGCCAGGCCTTCGGCCTGGCAAGTGCTCCGCTATAAGTATTTTATAATATGACTAGAAAGTACAAGAATAGTTGTGCAGTGCGAGGTCACTCGAACTCGAGCGGGGCCGGACGGCTTTTTCCGGACCGGCTCACGTCAACCCGTCCGGCCACGCTCACATCACCTTGTGATTCTATTTTTTGTGGGATTGCGTCAGCGGGGCCTTACGGTCATATTATAAAGTCGTTTCTGTACCGTTAAAAATCAGCCTTGCTTTTTACAAAATCGTATCATTATTTTATAGAAGATTAGATCCTTTACTACAGGATCCGGTGCTTCTATTTCGTTACGGTGGCCTTTGCAAATACAGTTACTTGTTTACAACAAAAACAAAACGGAAAACGGTGGACTACGAGGAGACCGCTGAGCGCCTGTAGTAAGGAGAGGCGACACGCACACTTTGTGCCTCCTGGTATCTTGGGGGCGAACAATTAGATTTATGAGCGGGGTTGGGTGGGGGGATGTTGCAAGCTGACGATGTTGAATTAATGGAGCCGAAACCAATTGTGGAATTGCACGCATTTTGGGCATCCTACTGATGAACAGTTACGAAATTCAGATATATTTAGTAGCCACATTTATTTGCGGTCTGTCCCCTTTGAATTGGAAAAAATATCCTGCAAATGCGAAAGCCCGACTTAAGCTTTGTACTTTTAGCAAAAAAATTCGTGCAGCAACACAGCTAAAAGAAAAAATCTCGAGCACATACTAGATCACCCATCCAAATTTCCTCACCCCCCCCCCCCACCCCCTAACCCCTTCTCCTCTCATAAGTCTAATGGTTGGCCCCTTAGCGCGTGCTCACTTCTTTCGCTCGCTCACCAGGGCTCGTCGTCTAACACAACAGTAACTGATGTAGTTTGTCAGCTGAACTGCTGACGCTTACAAGGAACATATATATTCTTTTAAAACTTCCCTAACAATAACCCCATCCTGTAATACAATCGCATTACCATCCATGCCATCATTATCTTTCATTACATTCCCATCATCACCGTCTTTCGTTCTACTCATCTCCATTCATGATGCAGAAATTATGGAATACTGCACAGGCTGTTGCAGTTTTGACTGCAAAGAGTCATATTACAGTCCAACCACTTAGCTAAAATCCTTCATCGGTTCTTCAAATTACCAAGGGCACATTCAACAGATACTCTGGAAGCCGTCAGCTGTTTATTAAATGCAATACAGGTTTTGCACGGCAGCCATGTTGCATGGCAGGAACAATAAATTCTTTTTCCCATGGGAAAGAATGTTCTTTCTATTGCAAAACATTTTCATTGTTCCTGCCATGCAACATGGCTGCCGTGCAAAACCTCTATTAGCTTATCTTGATCTTCAGTTGAGTCAGGAAAAGGTTTCTGGGGCCATGGTCCGAGGAGATAAGCGCTACCCCGACGAGATAAGTTAGATAAGGCTGAATTTCGTGGCCACTAATCTGTGTTGTAGGGTTATTGAGGATTGCATTGCCCTCTGCACGTAGTTGTGCAATGTATTGTTTCTCAGAACTCGGGCATCGTGGAGACTTCCAGGAAATCCGGCAGGGAAATCCAATAATGTTTTTCTACCGTCCACACCACCTTGAACTATAAGTCATATTGCTGATATCGACTGAAAACGTCGAAGGCGCCTTTTTCAAACATGAGTGCAATCAAGCAACCCGAACGAATCAGAACGAACGAATTTTCTGGTCGGATCAAAACGTCTGGGGCCTGAAAAGCTATATTTCTGCAGAATATTTACGACAGAGATTTATTTTTTAAGTTTTGAAAGCTTAGAAATCTGTAAAATCCTTAGTTGACGAAACAACTTAAAACAAGTCGGGCTTGAGAAACGTACGCCAGTCCTTATGGATCGACATTGAAGATCGATAAGGACTGACTCTACAAGCAAACTGTCCAAAACGTCGTCTGTGAGGGGAATGGGACTGAGCATGGAGGAGTAAGTTTGTTGTTTAAAGTGCACCTAACCCCCAATTTTTTTCTTTTAATCAACTCTATGTACGTTGAAAAGTTAAATAGTGAACGTCGCGTTAGTGAGTTATAGAGATTTGAATTTACAAAATGCTAATTAGATGAAGTCAAATCAAGACAACCATTATTTCTACTTCAATTTACAATACGCAGTTCACAGCTTAAGGACAATCAATTTAAGAAATACTAAATAAAAACTGTTAATAGGCAATTGATTTGTGAAAAAAAAAATATTACTTGGAGGTGGAAACAAGTAGTTGTATAATAAACGAGTCTTGATTTGACGTCATCTTATTAACATTTTGTAAATTCAAACCTCTATAATTCACTTATAACAAGAAACATTTAACTTTCAAACTTTTCAACGTACATAGAGTTGATTAAGCGAAAAAACAATTTTGGTGCACTTTAACCCTTTAACCCCCAAGGGTTTTTGTGTTTTTGAGCGATTTCCTGCATACAAACGCGCCATAGGCTTTCGTGACTCCATAAGTGAAGTTACCGTTGAAAGAGCTGCTATTCTAAAACACTGAAGGCTCGAGTTTACTGGAAACGTCATTGTGACGTGGTCCAGTTTTGCTTCGTTCGTTCTCAATAAAGGCTTCAATATCATGTTTCTGCGACTTTTGGTAAGTTCAAAGCCATTTTTCATCTTTAGTAGCTGCCTGGTGAGCATCATCATTAAGCTTGAAGGTAGTTCAGAGTCCACTTTCTCAATGAAACGAGTTAGGCGTTGTACTTCGTTAATGAATTTGGATCGCTGCTCGTTGAACTGGAAAAACGGCCGCCACGAAACGAAGTAGCCTTGGGACTCGACTCTGGATAAATTTCTCGACCTACCACGGCATATTTTGGAAGTTGCGACCACTGAAGAACACAACAAGCGCGAAATTTCGGTGGTAGGTCGGAGTGGCTGTGGACTTAGTATAAATATGAAATATGTGGGGAAAGGAATGAACCCTGTCCAAAATTCTCGCTATTTCCCAGCATGTAGTGCAGTGGTGATGTTGAAAATCGAGGCAAGGCAAGGATGCATTAGAACGAGAGGCTGTAGCTCGGCCCGGGCAACGAATAAGAGCAAACAAAATCACTTCTAAGGTAGGACTAGGACTGAATTTTGCTCTGAATGTTGACTTTTGGGTTTGCAACGATGATTTCAATTAAAAAAACTGAAGGCAAAAACATGATTTTTGTTGCTTTTCTATGACGTTAAAAACGGTCATTTTTGTTCTTGTCGAAATTCAAATGCTAATATTTTGCAAAAATCGCTGACTTTTTGTGTTTATTGGGTATCTCAATTGAAAGAACTTTCTAGTCAGTGCTCACAACTGATAGTTAAGGCAATGCACGATTGAGGAAATTGCAATTTTTTTAAAAGCAGTGGGTCTTGTAGTGCCATTTGGCACTATTGGGGCTAAAAGGGTTAACTCTTTCCAACACAACGGAACTTCTTGGCGTAACAATTGATGACAAATTGAATTTCGAAAACCACATCGCAAAAATATGTAGAAAAGTCAGTCGACAGATCGCTGTACTAATCAAAGGGCTCTTAAAGCCATCTCGTTAAAGCGTTAGAACGTGTGGTTAATAAAAACAAAATAGAAGAATTAATAGTGAATATGGTAAAGATGCCGTTGTAGCGCACCTTTAGATTAAGGTTACAGTGTACCTTCGGGGGTGTCTCCAGTATAACAGCTCTAGCGACTTGAGATTACACTTAATATACCTAAACCCAGAAATCAAATTAAAGCTTATAGAGCTGGCTATCTAAATATGGAAACCATTTGGTATTAAAATGAATTGTCGAATTTTTTACGACGTCTAAATTCGAACGTCCGAATCAGCTTTAAAACGCTATAACTCAAAGCGATTATTATATTTTGCTAATTTGATTTGTTCTCGGGTTTCCGGACACGAAGCGCTAAAAAAACGTGTCGACGATTTTCCATATTCAATTGCAGTGAAAAGTTACAGAATATTTTCGAAAACGGGAGAAAAAAAATTGGAATGATCGCACGAAAATGGCTCTTGACGAAAACGTTTTCAGAATTAAGAAATTCGCCGACATGTTTTTGTTAATTATATGTTAGCCTAGCTTCTGTCCAAATTTAAGGAAAATCGAACAAATTCCCTTTGAGTTGTAGCTCTTTAAAGTGTCCCCAACAAGCGAAAAATTAACTTTGAGAAAACGGCGCTTAAAAAAACATATCGCTTAATAAACAAACTCCGCCCACAAAAGTTATACCGTCATTTCTCCGTCAACTTTCACTATTTTTCGATACTTTTTTTTTGGATGAAAGTTCATTCTGTAAACTTTATTTTAACGCCAACAAAAAATTTTCAATAAATTTTCGATCTGAAGGTACACTGTAACCTTAAGTCTACTTAAAATACGTACATGAAAACATCACATGATGCATATCAGCCAATAGAAATTTATGTTCACGAAATGGGCTTTACATTTTCAAAAAAAAAAAACAACTTTAACATAAAAGGCTGATCAGACAGCAAATTTGTTCGATTTCTTTTAATAAGATATGCCCGATATTTCGGTTAGACAAAACTAACCTTCATCAGGGGCTAGGAAAGCTTAGTGAAGATGGAAACAAACGGTTACAATATTTAAAATGGGCTAAGATAAATTGCTGGCACACGATAGGCTAATAAACAAGTAACGGTCCAGCTATATATTGCTACTGTTTGTTCTAGTGGTCCTTGCATTTTTACAGAAGTTATTTACATTTTCACGCTAGTAACTAAAATGGGGTCCTATTATTTGGTTATACAATAGACGTGTTTAGAAATGTTATAGGCTGGGCCTTATCATCATCATTATTATTTTTTTTTGCAAAAGGAGGGGAACCCGTGCCCCTCTGCTAACAACTTCTCTGTACAGCATTGGGGGATCTTTTCTCATCAGTGCTCCACTTTTTCAAGACCAAAAGCCAGAATAATCCTCAACTTCGACGACTAAGGAGAGCTTTTTTTCACAAGATTTGGTGCCGTTTTTTCACCACAAGCAAGAAAGCGTCTTGTAACCAACTGTCTTCGCTTTGGTGAGTGCGTGCTTTTCAATTTGGGTTTTGGTCTCGCGAGTTTTCTCGCCCTCGCGTTACGTGGAGATGGCCGCGCGTACCGCACACCAGCCGTTCGCCCACACTAGAACTTACTGTCCGCTTGATAGTGGAGGAAAACCTGGATCTTGACTCGCTCAGTATAGCGCAGTCGTTACCGAACTTTAAGGAAGAAATCGTTGGGACAGAATCGGCCACGCGGTTGGCAGCATCGGGCTTTGACTGCGAAAGCCGCGTTATCCCTTTACGCCTTTTACGGCAAAAAGCACTACACGTGTCATGCTTCATTCCCGTTGAATTCCCCGATGAAAACCTGCTACAACTCGTGGAACAATACGGCGACCTCAAAGCGCGAGCAGTCCGCCGGCTTTGCTTCAAAGCTACGCGCACATCGAGAACGGCATCCGTGTCGTAGAATTCACACGTTTACAAAAGGCAGTGCCACGCAAATAAGTCACTCAAGGGCTCGAGTTATTTTTTTAAGTACACTGGCCAGCCAATACTATGCTACCGGTGCCAGTCTCCCCCAAGACTCCCCGAAGGCGAAACGCCGCGAGGCGAACCGCGAGGCTCCAGTGCCCGGAGGGGGGACACCAGAGGCCTCCCGACCCCCACTACAGCAACCAGCAACGACACTCCCCCTGTAACCACAATAGGCCATTTGCACGATAGCGTCATTTGACTACAACTACCAGAACTCATTTCGTTTTTCCTTTCTTATTTAAATTTTGTAATCCCAGTGAGGTTTAAATAACAAAGGTCCTAATTTGCACTACAAAACAAAAAAATGAACCTCCGTGCGACCCTTCTCCAGAAACTGCCGGCCACCCCCTACTACCGATGCCGTGAGCGTAAGCGTGAGAAGTCCTGTCTCGTGGTAATTTAAATACAACAGATGATCACACGCGTTTGGCGGAGATCAAAGATCTCCTAAAAACGCCATCATTCGCAGTAAAAAACAGTGGATAAAGCTGGGGGAAAAACCGACCAAGTATTTCCCGGGAGTATTTCTACCAGCTTGAAAATCAGCGACAAACACGCGACTCAATTTCAGAGTTGCGTGCCAACAATTCAATCGTGACTTCCGATAAAAATATTCTTCGTGAATGTCGCGATTTTTATCGTAACCTCCATTCGGCTGAACAAGTTTATTTATCTAGCCAAGACTGGCTTTTAGACCAACTGGATAAAACTCTGGCATCTGAAGACCAGGAGAAATGCGAAGGTGACCTCACACTCTTCGAATGTCAATGTTTTGTAATAACGAAATATAATATCCAATTTGTTCAACACTTTTGAACAGTTTAATGGTAAAATATTTATTGATTTCAAAGTTGCGTTTGTGAGTTTATTTTTAGAGATTTGAATTTACAAAATGGTAATTAGATGACGCCGACCCGGGACTTTGCCATTATTTCTACGCCAATTTACAATGCGCAGTTTACAGCTTGAGGATAATAATTTGATAAATACTAAAAAATAAACTGTGGAAAAACGTAAGAATTCACTAGCATCCGTGAGATTTTCAAAACAGATCACCATATCTGTACAAGCCATGTCGGGATGCAATCCCGAACGCCATTATGAAACAACGGATCAGGAGGTTCTTCAAGCTCTAAGAAACACTACTCAAAAACAGAATAAAACAAGGAACTAAAACATAAACTGCAAGAAGTCATTATTCCAGTAGAGATACGGCAGCTTCAGACTTTGATCTTGGACACTTACATCCGTGATAAAGATCCACTTTCTCACAAGTCTTGCACACCGCAGACTTAGACACTAAATCACCGGCTGAGAGATTGGAGGCTCAGAGACCGGACGAGAGAAAGCGGCGGAAATCGAGCCTCAGAGATTGACTGATCCAAGCATATTCATAACAATTAACAAAAACTGCAGCCGATCACTACTTATCTTGCAACAAAAGTTAGCCAAAGACGCTCCAACATATGCCAAGAGAACTAGCATAACGAAGGCATAGACTGGAAACAATAATTCTATAAATGGCAGTGAGTGTGCACAGCATGTAAACTGACCTCCTGTCATTAAAGAGATTTATATCCCAAAGATAAAAGAGTCATACAATACATCGAGCATTTGTCACATCTCTATTTTGGTGATCAAAGGGGAACAAATATCTCGTAGACCTTCTTGGGAAAGCTATTCTAGAGGTTTCTTTATACATTATGCAACTAGCGGGAGTGGTGTTTGGCCTGTCACTTTTATAATACTGATATTCTCAAATTAATATATGTATCATATGTTTAATAGATAAAATACTACATGTAAAGAAAGCCAAATTTAAAAAACGTGAAAAGTATGAAAAGTATGATTTTCTAGTACTTAGGAAACAAAACTCTTTCACCCCTGACCAAGTTAACTTTAAATATATATAACCAGTTATTCAGATTCCCGTTTTGGCGATTATAAATGGCCAAACACAATAACATACGAGAGGAAAATAGTTAACAACTTCAAAGCTATAGCACACGCACTTTTTCTTATCAATTACTAGCACAAACAGACTCAGTAGATGGGGTTAAACGGATGTTGAACTATGTTTATTCAAATTGATACTGCACAAGAAACAACACCCTAAACCGGGTGAGGGGTGGGGGGGGGGGGGGGGTTGCTCTTGCTTTCACAAAGGATAACACAGGAATGAATGATCGTGACAGTGGAACGCTCAAAAAGGTCTTATCTGAATACATGCATTCCAAAGTTATCCATAACGGAAACTAGTGTAGTAATTAACCCTTTTAACATATCTATGATAAAAACACTCAATTACTACCACAAACAGACTCAGTAGATGGGGTTAAACGTATGTTTATTCAATAAACCGCCAAAGTCAAAGGGGAAAAAGAATAAAAAAAGGTTTGAGAAGAAGAAGTTACGATGTGGGAGAGAGTCTGGTTGTGATAGAATGGAGAATTTTAAAGTTATTTTCGTTGGAAAGAGTGAGATAGATTAAATATGCGTCACTCTTCTAATCGCCATGCGATTTAATAAAAGCTGTAGGCGCTCGATTACAAAAAGCAAATGTAGCGCCTCCGCGACGAAAACTGTGCGAGGAATACTGTGTGAGGAATACTGTGCGGGATTAAACCCAATGGCTGAAAGAGCATTATACTGGTGAGCCAAGATAGGCCTGTACGATCCCCGAGATTGACAAACGAATAATGGTGAAGAGGGCGACAATTGTACACTAGCTAAATACTGCCTAAGCGCGGTGACAGGACAAAGGGGCGAACCGGGAATAAACGGCAAGGGAATTTCTAAAACCCGCTCCCGAAACTGGAGTGTCTTAGTGCGCGTGATGCGCAACAAAACCCCTTGCGGTGTGAAAGTCATGCTAGATAGTGTCAAAAAACACGCCTGGAAATCGCCAATTTCAGACTACTAAATTAGAGATACGTAAAAAAGAAAAGAAGGCTACTAAAAATAAAGCACGCATGCAGACGTGCAAATGATTATCTAAATCGAAAAGACGGGACAATTGTAAAAGGATCTCAACAGTGATCGGTTCTTTTCGTGCGACACAATCACCCAAGATCCGACGCACCGCTCGTTTGGCAAGATAAACGTCATATTAAATCGTCAAGAAAGGCAAAACTGGCACCACACGAGCGGTTAATATGTGAAATAATGCTCAAATAATTAACGATCGAACGGTATGACGTTAAAGAACGTGACAAAAAAAACTAAATAAAGCAAATAAACGGATTTGGAAACTGGGAAAGGCAAGAAATCGAAATATTGGCAAAACAATAAATATGTTCGCATATAGCATCTCATAGAGCGCTTTGTGGAGTCGCAAAAAGCATGGACCTGGATAGTTCCTAAATACTGCTGCAAAGCGTCGATGTGATCTGCGAGATAAAATTGAAAAACAGATTGAAAGAAAGAAAAATCAATAAACTTAATAAGGATCTATGAAAATAAATGGAAGTAGCTACTTAATATACATTAAAAACGAACATAGAGTCGCTAGGAAATACTTGGGTAAGGTTCAAGGTAGCTACGGCATGCTGCAAATAGTCTGAGTACGAGGAGTCTAAGTGAGAACGACTCAACGCATCCGCTAAAACGTTAGACTATGACTTCCCGCTAATGTAACGCGCAGATAAACGGATATTGTTAAGAGACAGCAACAACCAAATTTCACGTAGACAACGCTGCATGAAGGCGTTCGTTGAACGTTGATTGTTCAGTGCGTATACGCTGACCTGATTGTAAGCAGTTCGAGCTGGTTAATGTTCAAATATTGACTAGCAATAAAAGGAGGAAACTTGGCATGGAAGAATTCCCCAAAACACACTGCACCACAAGCATCAAGACAAGCATCACATGCCAACAGTTCTGGATCGGACACAGTAATGGCGGTCGGAATTGTTGCTCTTGCTTTCACAAAGGATAACACAGGAATGAATGATCGTGACAGTGGAACACTCAAAAAGGTCTTATCTGAATACATGCATTCCAAAGATATCCATAACGGAAACTAGTGTAGTAATTAACCCTTTTAACATATCTATGATAAAAACACTCAATTGCATCACCTTCCTGACTCTTCAACGAACCAGATACAAACACGAATAAAAAGTCAGAAAAGATTGTTTGTGAAGCAAAGTAACAGGTGAAGTTAAATCGAATTTAAGAACTCTACTAACTTACCGTTTCCTAAACACAGATTTTAAAAGCCCGTAATCGTCACACTCCATTATCGGTCAAACTCGAAACGCAACATTCATATATTTTCCAACTAGGGTTGAGTGAGGCATGAAGTGGAACTTGAAGACAGTTTGGACAATAAAGTTAATGTTTCGTGTTTTTGTTTCGTGCCATTTTAAAGTTATTTCTGCTTCTTTTCTTTCTTTGTTTTTTGTTTTTTTTGGTAAAAATCGTAAGGAATTATTTTTCTGTTTTTTTTTCATCCGCATTTTATCATCCGCATTTTGTTATCCGCATTTTATTATCCGCCGTCCGCCATCCGCCATCCGCCGCCATCCGGTCCTCATTTTACAGAACGGTGAACTCTCATAACTCATAACTCTCATAACAGTGAACTCCTAGACGACCGGCACAACAGTCATTTGTATTCCCGATTCAACTCCAGACACGTCCTCAAAAGAACCAGAGACTGTTATCATAATACTGATACGTTTTTACAACAAGGTACAATAATTCACTCACTAGTTTTCTCGTTGTTTATGTTCATATTGGCGCCAGAACAGCAACCATAACTATGGGAACTATACAACCTCCGGTCAGGAAGTTAAATTGCAGTTTAATACCGATGCCTTGGATTTTATTTATACTTCACCAGAAATCCGCAAACATTTCCTTCCAGCAGAAATTTTAGCTGTCTCCGCGACCCGCAAAATATCCTTGTGCACGGTAGCTAAATTAACAAAACTATGACGTCTTTCCCATACTATTGCATAATCAAACCGTAATAGCAATGAATCAAAATAGAACAAACGCAATTTTGCTTTGCCATATCGCTCATATTAAAACACAAACTTTCCCGTCCCATTTAACTTTCTTAAAACGTCTCCATTCGTAAAAATACACCGTGAAATTCTCAAACTGCGTTTGCCAAAAAAAAAAAACGCAAGGCAGCTTAAATGGCTTTACGACAAATGATTGAAACTGATAGGTAACGTGAGATATCGAAACTTAAGAAGAACTTAATACCTTTGCGGTAACGTAATGTGAGATATGACAAGTTCATCACAAGTTTTGACATCCCGATACCCAAGGGAAATTAACAATAGGTCCGGGGGTGCTCCCCAAAAATTTTAGGAGCAGTATGTGACGCCCTTCTTGAAATCCTAACCGGTTTAACCAACCATATCCTCAATGCCCTAATATAGCTTCTATAAAGAAGAAACAACTAACCCCCCCGGACAAAAGTCCACAAAAATTTGTTAACAACTTTTGTCCCCATATTCTACTGACTCCTATATCTCGTTTCGCGCGCATGCGCTTTAACGAGATAAAAAGGATGCAGAAACTGTTGCCTTTTGAAACTAGGAGAGACCTTTACAAGACCTTCATACTATCGCACATTAATTATTGTTCCGAAACATGACATTTCTGTAGTAAGAAATCACCTGACAAGTAAGAGATGGTAAACAAATGAGCGCTCGGTTATGTTTTCAGGAATGAGTTCACACCTTATGCGGAACTATTAAAACGTATTGATCTCCCAAGTCTCCGCGAACAACGAATAGCGAAAATATTATCCACCGTTTTTAAAATATTAGCCAGCGATGCCGGACCTGCCAGCTTACGCGATTTTATAACAGTAAAAAGCTCCACGTATAACCTCAGGGACAAAGCAATAGTGAACCTTCCAAAAGTGAAATCAACAACATATGACTTAGGATCGTGGAGGTACACTAAATCGAAATTGTGGAATTCGATACCAGACGAGTCGAGGAAGATTCAAACACATAGCTTTTAAGAACAATTTAAAAACATTAAATCTCACCGGACTATGAGAGTGACGTGCGACAATTTTAAGACACGTTTTACTACTTTTACATTTTATATTATATTTTACACTTAGATAAACATTGTAACTCAAATCATTTTTTATTATAGCCTATCTTAAATGGGTTATGTGTGACAATTATAGACAAATTTTACATTAGCATACATTTTACATTTATTTAATAATTATTTTAATTCGTAATCAGTTTTAATTATAGCTTAACTTAAATTTATACACTTCTACCTAGAAACTACCTCTTAAGCTAAGCGCACTGACCACGTAAAATAAAGGATTGATTGATGCGTTCTTCTTATTTGTATAGAATTTCGATCCATCATGGCAAAGGTGAAGAAACATTCAGGTCACGTGAGGTGCAGTATTAAATTTTTCAAGCCTTTCAAGCCCAACAGGCGGTATATACTTCATTGTAACACACCATATAGGGATCCTATCATATAGGGATCCCAAAAACTCATTTTAAAATGGTTAGCTTTTATTTACTGTTATGGGTAGTGATATCCATAACAGTAAATAAAAGCTAACCATTTTAAAATGAGTTTTTAGCCCTAAGTAAGTGCCGGATTCTTTGACGTGCATAAATTAAAACTACCATGAAGTATATACCCAACAGGCCGTATAAATTCAAACTGGTTTAATTTCTTGCGTCTGTTCGCGCGGACCAAATAAGGAAAATTTTCATTGTCGCCTTGCTTGCATTGTTCATACAACCTTTTCCCGCGATAAAATGAAAATAAACCAATAGGAGGCCCCATCTGGTCCCCAATGTTGTAGGATTCCTAGCGTAAAATCTGCGTCTAGACTCAACGAAATGTCTTTTAGACCTGACCCTGCAACTTGTCGCCTGGTGTGTTCCTCTAAACCTCTTTTTTTTACCGATATCATTATTACTTACGGCGTACAACAGTCTAATTTATGCGCTAGTCTTATCGTGAGGTCCGCGGCTGCGTGTGAACGCTCGAAATATAATAGAACATTCATGAACAGAGTGTTAGCGAACGCGAAAAGCTCAAAGAACAGATCACGAATAAGTCCGAAACAAGCTCGGCAGTTTAGCAACGTTAAAGAGTGTTATCATAGGGACAAATAAGAGCTGTTTCGCTCTGTCCGTGACAAAAGAAACCTGTTAGCAACATTCACCATAAAACTGGGCAAAGAAAATCCGTTTTATCATCCAAAAACATGCAAAACCCTCGTCCGGGTGCTCGGTGGCTGTTTCATTTACCTAGCGTCCTCCTCTAGGATTTTTACCCCATCCTCGGCAAAACTTTAACCGCAGTCTAGGCGGTAGTCTACCATTTCCATAACCACTGGCTCAGTGGATCCATCCCCGGAGGAACACCAAGTTATCCACTGGGGCACAGGGACCGTATTCAGGAAAGCATCCTAAGTCCAAAGAGCCTCATAAGATATAACTTAGGAGATAACTGGTATTCACGAAGACCTCCTATTTTAAAACATGTCCTAACTGCTATTCACGAAGACCTCCTAACTTAAGATATGTGTTAATTTTTCTCATAAACTTAGGAGGTCAAAATTGACGTCCTAACTTATTAAAACATGTCTTGACTTCAATTGTTGACGATAGTTACCGATTACATAAACATTTTAAAGCATTATGTTACTTTCCTAAGAAAAATTAAATATTTCTAGTAATGTCAAACAACACGGTTAGTTGCATATAGGCCTTCGTGTCATTAACGGGTTCCACATTTCTTTCTCATTGCAGTGTTATATTTCCGTTTTTTGTGAAAATAAGCCCGTGTACAAAAAATATCGAAGAAGACCCTATTAAAATAATGATGGATTTGTTTGTTTCTTTCACTACTGACCGTGAACGACCATGAACGAAGACATATTGCCATTGTAATAACAATTTACACAATACAAAATATTCATTCATATAATTTTCATAACTTATTATTCATAAGAGCGCGCCATATAAACTATGTCTGATTGGTTTACTTTCACTAATCGATAACAGACCGCAACCATTAAACTTAGGAGACTGCTACGTTACGCTTACCTTAGGATGGTCATAAGATATCGTTCGTGAATGGCACTAAGGACAGACCTTTGGTAGGATTTCGTGAATACGGCCCCAGGCCTCTAAGATCTCCCCGTGGTAAGGTACTTTGCTTATACTAGGTAATGCAAACCGCATAAGGAATCAAATGTGGCCGACCTTAAATCCAAGAGACCTTACAAATTATTTGGATTAACAGGAGAAAGAATAAAGCTAAAAGAAGTGAAAGAAAGCAATTAAATCGCGAAACGTGCAAGTTAGTTTGAACTCGCCATTTGTTGTTATCAAAGCGACAAAAACTTTAAAGCAGAGGTACGCTAAATAAAATTTGCTTTCTTTTTGTCGTAAAGTGTCTTTTATCGATAAATTAGGCTTTATTCTCTAGATGCACATGACGACCAAATGTATTTTTGACATTAGAAATTTATTAACAATGAGTTGAAAAGTTTTTCTTGTCAGTTTGCAAGAGAGTATTTTCACTTCGGTTCGGTTTCAAGTCTGAGTGACTCTTGCAAATTCTGAACGGTTTCCCTATAATTTTGCCCTGTACATTACAAACAACTAATCGCATGTTCCCTCGTTTAATTAAGAATTAATATCACTTGTGTTTTCAGAAGCTGTAGTTGTAGTCATCGCTTCGCGACTCGGGCATTTTCTACAGCTACAGCTTCTGAAAACACGCGTGATATTAATCTTAATTTTACTTGGGCCCATACGATTAATATACAAAACATAGCTTTGTAGGTCGCTTATATATAAAATGCAGCTTTGATTTTCTCGGCGCTAGAGGTAAATGTATTGAAACCTTTAGCAAGATTCTGATTATAATAATATGTCACATTTTGATATTAAGAGAATAGAATCACCAATTGAACATTGTAAAGACAAACAAAAAGTGATCATGTTATCCCAGATATTTGTGTTTGCTGTTTAGGAGCTTTCTACAGCTATATGGTCCGTGACATTCCCAGAGATGTCGTTCTAAGCTTACAAGAAGCCCACCAATGTAAACAGGTCAGTAATCGATCGATCGCATTTAAGGTGGCTCCAAGTAGTTTTTCTTGGGTCACACTTCCTTTTTTGAATGCGCCTATACATAATCTTACTTTAGCTCAATGATTCTGAATTTGAAACCAGATGTTAGGCTTGGATGAACTTTGAGTCACCTTAAGATATTTGTGCTTTATTTCCAACACATCTACATATCGAATAGCACGATAGTGAATCGATAAGCGTCGTTTGCTATTTCAAAAAGGAAATTGGTCTTTGAAGCGAAATAACAAACGTGGGAAGGTTGGAGCCTCCAGTGGGCACCATGTTGGAGGAATCGCGGATTGGACTTGGTGGACAATTTAATGGCGGAATAAAGGTAAATTGTGGCGGGAGGCGCGGGTTCCGAAAGCTAAAATTTGAAGTATTTAAATGCAATGGACTCTTAAAATCTGTGGAATTATTTTCCTTGTTTCGGGATGGTGGCAGGACTACCCCTAGTGGGCTGCCCGACCCCGGGTTGTCCGCAGAAGAAGAGGGGAGGGGTTGGCCGTCCATGGGACTATGCTATTCTCTTGGCACATTCGTGTGCCTGCGCGAAGCGTGCGCAAATCGCGAGGATGACGTCATCTCGAATTGCAGCTGGCTATTCTTGGTTTGCACTTAAGTCATATCAAAATTCAGCAGCATTTAAAAACAGATTTCGATTCCAAAATGTTAATGGCATTGTAAAGAGTCTAAAACCACACATCTAGACCAACGTTTAAAGCGCAAGAGCATTTCGTTGAAGAGTTAGAGGCGAACAAGTATTAGATATTTTTAGTTAAAATGTATGTAGCGGCCATCCATGTTTCCCACTTAGAGACACAAACATGGTGGAAAAAACTTCAAAGTCTTAATTACAACAAACATCCCATCACAAAAGATTGGATTCACTACAAGTTCTATTTAATCGGCTTGTAAGTATCCATAATGTAAAAATAACTTTCAACCGGTTAAATTTTGTTTATTTTCAAGGCTTGTCTGAAATAGCCTGACGAACTGTGTGACACAGTTAAAACCTTTACAAATCGGAAGCAAAACACCGTTAAAACCTGAAACGTTTTGTGGAGGATTGTAACACTGGTATCCACATACTTTGTCAGAAACAGCTTTGTAAAATGTACAGTTAGGTTTTAGAATTTTAATGACGTCATGTGCAAACCAAGAATTGTAGAACGCCATTAGAATCGGTGAACGTAGTTAAGTGTAATAAAAAAAGTTCATCAACAGATTTATGCATTCGACTGTGAGGGCATTCGTAGAGAGCTAGCAGTTCCTTTCTGGAGAGTGTAGCGGGCGTGCTTACGGCTTAGGTACTTAGGGGATTCGAGATTAGATCTTAGAGCTTAGAGGCTTCCAGACGTCTAGAACATCCCGTTTTTGTTTCGGCTCTTGTTTCATCAGTAATAACAAGAGCCTAAAAACTGATACTCTACCAGGTTAGAGAGGACTAATTGTAACGCATTTATATATAAATATGTTAAAATGCGCTTCACAATGTTGACTAAGGATGAGATCAGCATATTAAGACGCGCGCAAATGGCAGCAGCCGTCAGTCCATTAAAGATGTCACTTCACCCACTCAACCCAACTCATGAATGAGGGTGAACAGGCCAGAGCACAACGCCATGAACTACGTCCTCTTCTCTTTTCCAACAGTGAGGTACGTTCTTTAACGAATAGTTTCTTTTCAATTGGTGTCAGGGGTAATCGAGAGATGAGAGAAACACAGAAGCCAGCGCGATAATCTCCCAGCACGCAGAAACTTGACACACAGAAAGAGAAAGAAGTACGTAGGCATTCTCTCGACTGCGCGTCCAGGTTTTGAAAGCGGTAAATGTTCGCGCGCTTTACAGGGTACTTTTTTGTCACAACCGTATTGGTTCTTTCTCTCAGAGAACGTGATGCAACGGGAGAAGCGAGGCTGTAAATGGAAACTAATGCTGTGCAGAGTTTATTGTGAGAACACAAACACTGATGAAGGGGTTATCCCCGAAACGTCTGACTGTCTTTGTCACAGTTTTTTCGGCACTCAGTTCAGTGAATTTCAATACTATCATTCACCGTGAGTGCTACGCAGCAAAAAAAATTGTCCTATAAGAACTATATTCGATGGAAGGGAACTTAATATGTCACAGTTAGGCACATTTCCTTCTCCTTATTCTGCACTGGTTGTTTTTAATCCATACGTCTCTTCCATAAGATCTTTTAGAGCCTGTGCACGTCCTTGCTCAGCGTAACACAGTGCTTCGACAATCTTGCCTTGCTTTAACAACAAACGCCACAAATAAGTATACGCTGTCCGATGCATATCGCGATAGTTAATTTTCCACTCATCATTACAATTAAGTTCATCCCTAATGTGATTGAACATTGCAATACTGCGTTGAAATAAATCGATGGCATTTTCGCAATCGCCAAGGTTGTTATGGGCGTTGCCAAGATTAGCATAAGCCTGTCCTTCTCCTGCCTGTCTCCGACTTCTTTGAGACTTCTTTCAGATAAAGTTCATAGTAGTCTATTGCTTTTTTGTAATTGCCAAGGCCGTGATGGGTGTTGCCAAGATTACAATAAGCGCTTCCTTCTCCTGCCCTGTCTTCGACTTCCTTGGCAATCTTCAGAGGAAGTTCATGGTAGTCTATCGCTTTTTTGTAATTGCCAAGGCTGTGATGGGCGTTGCCAAGATTTCCATGAGCGATTCCTTCTCCTGCCCTGTCTCCTACTTCTTTGACAATCTTCAGACATAGTTCATGGCAGTCTATCGCTTTTTTGTATTTGCCAATGCCCTTCTCCTGCGCTGTCTCCGAGTTCTTTGGTAATCTTCAGAACAAGTTCATGGTAGTCTATCACTTTTTTGTAATTGCCAAGCCTGTGATGGGTGCTGCCAAGATTTCCAAGGGCGCGTCCTTCTCCTGCCCTGTCTCCGACTTCCTTGGCAATCTTCAGATGAAGTTCATGGTAGTCCATCGCTTTTTTGTAATTGCCTATTGCCTATTGTAAAGGAATAGTGTTTCTGGGAGCTTCCATTTTCCAACCGTACTCTCTACCCCTCCCTGCTGGGTAGCCGCTTTGTGCAAACTCGTCCCAAGGGCCTTCTCCACTTTCAAAAAGGCGAGGCGGACGAAGAAGGCTCGTGCAGTATTTTGTCACATGACACACGATCGATAAATTAAGAATTTGTTGATGCTTAGCGTGCGTATATCGAGTTATGGATGCACGCGCGAAGTTTGGAGAGCACGAAAGATGCGTAAAAGTTGCACGAGGCGATAGCCGAGTGCAACTCTAGCTTCTTGAGTGCTCTCCAAACTTCCCAAGTGCATCCATAACTCGATATACGCACAGCTAAATGCATGAGCCAATTCTTTTACAACAGAGCGACATCAAGGATCTGCGCGAAGAAGCTTTTTTTATTGTGATAGAGCGCAAAATTCTCACAACGCACAAAAAGGTAAACACAACGCACAAAAAAGTAAACAAACGTGCCTATTGGCTGGTCGAAAACACGCCACATTTTTATACTTTGGTTTCAGGGAGAACATTTGATCCAGTTAACCATGTTAACCGATAACTGTGAATGAAAATCTCAAAATGTACGGGGAAAATGGAGAAAATCAAAGCCAAATGAACTCAAGTGTCACTAAAAAGTGTTTTAAAAGTCAAAGACCAAAAGTTATCAAGGGTTTTGATTGTTCAAAACAATGTTTACGCTGCCGTGCACGGTGCAATTGGAGAAGACAGACTGCAGGAAACTTGCAGTTTTATCCTGGGCAACAACCACACTGTTATTTTGACCAACAGCTATAGTGGGTGCAGCAGAAGACTCATTGGCTGCTAACATTGCCAGCGTTGAAGCTTCTTGATAGGACATCACTACAATTGCGTAGCTGTGTAGTGGATGGTCGGGTATTGTAATGTGCAAGGCTTTGCTCGTTTCTGTGACCGGAGATAGCCATGATGTGCCTGTTGGGAATTCCAGCATTGGACCACAAAGTTATTGCCGTCGCTCTGAGACTGTGGTTTGTGTAGGGATGCGATAGGGATGCTGCCTCACTGATATTTTTCATCATGGAGTCCAGCGAGTTCACCCCAACGGGACGCGCTTCATACCAGACGTTGTCTTCTACGCTCCAATTCTTGGGAGGATATTGGAAAAACGCTTCGCACTTTGGGTTCAACTCGGTGAGGTAGAGCTTCAAGGCTTTATAGCCGTCGTTCGTTTCTTCTGTTTCGTACATTCTGGCGTACTTTTCCATGCTCGAAATGTCGCCAACTCCACCGGGGTGATTTTTTGATACCTCAGCATGCGCCATTGTTGCGTAGTTTCGGTGCAATGGGTCTACTTCAAACTTCAAGCTGGTTTTTTTGAGGTTCCTCTGTCCCCCTCTACCCCTTCTGCAAAAGAAGAGAATCACATGGAACCAAACATTTCGAAGTAAGCCAAGAGGGGTGCTGGGTGACAGAACATGCGAGGATTTCAACCGCACCAAATCTTCGGTTTCAATCGTCGGTTTGTGTTTTACATTTTCTTTTCCGTGGCGTTTTAAGCTTACAACTTTGGCATTTAGCATCTCGTTTGACCTTTTAAACCTTGGGTCGGAAGATAGCTTCAGGCCATTGTTTAGTGGCTGTGCATTCAAGTATCTTTCAATTGAGTGGCGAAATCTAAGGAGCGTAGATTTACTGTAGTCATCTCCCGATTTGCTTCTGGCCTCTGCGTAAAACCTTCGCAAAATCGCATCCAGTTGGCCCGGCGACATATGTTCCAGCTGTGTCTGGATTTTTTTCTCCTTACACCAAGCTAAATTCCAAGAGAAAAGAGGTAATAACAATTAATTTTGAGACAAAGCGTGACTATAATTTGTTGATTTGTTGCGAAAATGTTTGTCGCGTTTAGATTTTTTGCGGCCTTGATTGTTTGGTAAATTCCCAATTAATAACTGTATACTTCGTTCCCCAGGTTGAACAAATTTAAAAACAACAATAAATACGGAAATCTTACCTTTAAATGTTGTTAATGACCAATTGGTGACTTTTTTTGTTCCCAGTGAATGTCTTTCAGCCAAAATTTGCTGCAGCTGGTCTTCCGACAAATTTGCGAAACGCGAATCTTGCAAGTTTTTTTCGGCGTTATCTTTGTTGCTTGTTGGATCAGGACCTAAAAGGTCAATGCCGATAGAAAAATTGGGCTTCTTCCATATTTTAAAGTGAAGGAAAACTGCACTGCAGTTTAACAGGACAGAAACTCTGCAGCCAGGTAAAAAAATGCTCACGTCATCTTATTTACGGACGGAGTGCATAAATAAAGATTTTGTTCATAGCGACTCAATAGGACTTATATAGGGCAAGCACGCGCGCTATGTTATAAAGGCGTTTTCGGAGGTTCTTTTCAGCGATTAGCAGCCGTGTTTGTTTTCTAACAATCTGAAACCGTCACTGTTCAAACGACACGATGACATAGAGTCTAAGATCCAAGTCTTATATACGATAGTCATGGTCAATATTGGAATAATGGCATCTTGCAAATGAGCTGTTGAATAAAGTTTGTCATGATTCGCTAATGGTTTAATCGTAATCCAATTTGGTGACCGTTATATACAGGTAAAAAATAATGAAATTGTGCATTCGGGAAGTCTAAAGGGTGACCGCGTCCACTATATACAGGTGACCGCTATATACAAGTAAACTTTACAGTAAATATAAGGCACGATTTTTGGGAAGTTGTTCGGTGACCGTTATATATAGGGTGACCGCTATATACAGGGCCGTTATATACAGGTTTGACGGTACCCAGTCTGCAGTCTGTATTTACGTAGTCTGCATTTTATACCCAGTATACCCAGTCTGCAGTCTGCATTTTGTACTGACCGGTATGAGAATAGGGGGCTTATGCAGCGACGACGGCAACGCCAAGGAAAGCGTCACTTGAAAAAAGGATTCGCGCTATTTTAAACTACTTTGCAGCTGTCCCAATTTGTTTAGTATTCTATTCACATACATTTATATTCATGTTCAGTTGTAATAAGGTATGGGAAAAAGGATTTATCAGTGGACTAAGCCAAGCTGGGACAGCTTGGCTTAGGAAGTGTTCAAGATACGACCCACGCGATTTTTGGGTGGGACTGGGTGGGCCGTCCACCTCTTCGTGGCTCCGCTGAAAAACTGAGCAAGAATGAATCATTTTCGCGCCAAACAAGAATTTATCATCGGCAATTACGTAATCGCACGTGATACTGCTAAACTAGCCATGAAAAACCCATTATTAAATGTATTTTAACTTCGCATATCATTATGAGTGTTGCGAATAGTATTCTATTCACATACATTCATATTCATGCTCAGTTGTAATAAGGTAAGGGAAAAAGGATTGATCAGCGCCCAACAGCCTTCACTGTTCCTTTAATAGTCTTAAATAATTGCACACCGGCTTACAACTTCCCAATCCTCAATTCTCAAACCTCCCTCATAACTTAGATCCCCAAGTGCAGTAAGACACAGTCACACGTTACAATTGTACTCAAACTAATCTATTATGAACTTCCATAACAACATCTTTCTCAGAAAAGAAACGATAGTACAAAGGTTAATTCATTCCAAAAACACTCTAGCCAACCCTAAAGTATTCTCATTCTTTTAAGTCGTCCCGACGCACCATCATGTTTCAGTACCTTGGCCAACTGAAGGTAATATAAGGTCCCCCCTTAATGGGTATTAGCCTGTGGGGAGTACGTTGGTCACCGGCAATAGCAGCATTCATCTGCCTCGAAAAAAACTGGGCTGCAGGTACTGCTAGACTAAATGAGACACATTTCCCAACCAGGCGTTGCAAGGTTTTCACTGTAACTTTGGAATTGTGGAGTATTTCACGGACAAGTTGCAGAAATTTCTCTTCCTTTTCTGGCTTTAAGCAGAACACCTCCCGAGAAGAATCCGCTGAAAATCACTTTACTTGGGAACAATATTGACTTTTGCAAGCCAAGGAAATAATAGCTCAATCTGACAACGTGGTAGGCAACCAGAAATATTGCCGACCTAGCCGCTGCAAGATGACGATCATTTACAGTGTTTATAGTAGCGTGTTCACCCTTATCGAGTGCCACCTGCAGTTCGCCATTATGACGATCATCGATATAGAGCAAACAAGGGATTCCAGAAGCTCTAAAGAAATTACTAGCCAATAGACCAGTAGTATGGTATACAAACGGGGAGATCTTCCACCGAAAAGGAAGGGTATTATAAGTGAAATACCACCCTCCCCATTGAATCGCAAAATACGTGCGGCTGTCTTCAGAGAGAAGAATGTGGTCATAGCCAGATTTATCGTCTAGGACCGTTTGGTAGGTGTCCTTGCCCACGTAACGCGGTAAATCTCATAGCCTATCTAAAGGGAAAGGCAAATCACGTATCCATAAATTAAGATAACTCGCATGGGGACATGGCCTTGGCTTTGTTGGCTCAACTGTAAGGGAAAGAACAATAAACGGAGGGACAACCACACCCACTCTCCCCAACGGCTCCAAATTTCAAACGCGTTATTAGTGTCTCCTCCACAAATGACACAAAGGGCGTGCATGATACATTGTTCTTAAACACCTTCATCGGGCGCTCGCTTGAATCGAACAATTTCCCTTTAAAGCTTCCTTTAACAAAGCTTGAAAAACGGCTTAATCGAGACCTTGTCCCTTATCCACCCGAGAATCTGTGCTTGTTGGGGAGAAGAGCTGTCCTGTGCAATGTACTGCCAATACTCGAAATGATTATGCAACTCCCCAGCTCGAAAGCAATTTGGGTCACGGAACAATAACTCCGAAATATCACCAATTAACTCTCCGTTTTGTATTCTCTGTAATCTAACACGGTCACAGGCTGTCATTTCTCCACCGACCTCGACGGGGTTACCGAGACAGTCGACCCAGGATATTGGAAGCTCAGTTTCTTTGCCTTGTAACTCCTGAAGTCGAAGGTCAAAGGAGTCAGATTTTTCCCAACACCACATGTTCCCCTAGAAAAAAGGGGGTAGCGAGAAGACACCCTAAAACACTTATTCACAGAAAATCGAAGACCATATTCAAAACCACCCCCGTCAAAGTCAGCAGAGAAATAACAGCTTTGACCAGCGAGGCTGGAGGGCCCTTGAATCAAGGATACCCCTTTTTCAAAGTCGTTACAACTATGTTGACATAGACAGAGTAAAATATGCACCAGATTGATTAACAGACACAAATGTTTGTTCAGTTATTAATGCAAAGAAGTAAGGGTTATCGGCCTGAAACGAGGGGATATCAGATCATTCCGTTCAATTCAAACGCAAAAAAGCATGATTCCGCTTGGCCGCATTGGGATCACGGCACATTACGAAGCGAGACGGTAAACATGTTTTGCTTTTGCCAAATTTGCATTGAGCACGTTGCTTCGTTATGAGTAGAAGGAGGGAGAGAGAGAAGAAAATGTATGAACAGTACTCGTGGTCTCGCCATGGCCCAACTGCCCGCCTTCATCTTTCGAAGCACAATGGAGTGGTTGCGGTGTGTTTTCCAAGGGAAACCGGCGGAAACATATTCAGGTTCAAGCGTAAAACGAGGCGTCATACATTACTGAATACCCGAAACCTGAATCGAGGTACGATACCATCGAATAATGTTATTAACATTTCGCTTTTTGGTCGCAACCGACAAGTTAATTACGTAGGAATAAGATTGATGAAGTTGTCTTTTTATGTAAACAAAAAATATTAACCGATGCTAGAGTGTTTTCCATGTTATGCCCTATTTTGTCTTCCCGTTTATGTTATTCTATTATGAGGGGAATAAGTCGAGGGGAATAACTGGAGGGGAATAACTGGAGGGGAATAACTAGAGGGGAATAACTAGAGGGGAATAACTAGAGGGGAATAACTGGAGGGGAATAACTGCAGGGGAATAACTCAGCCCCGCACTCCCCTGTTACAATCAAAAGCCGCCACCAGCTTTTCAGACAGTTTATTATTGGCGGGGGAATATTCGATGTAATCCCCTACGAGAACAAAGGAAACCGAGCCATGTGGAAAATAAGCAATATTACAACACACAGCCTTGCACAGGGGGCTATCGACCTATAACACCGGTGCGATCTATCGAGATCTAAGCACAACCTACTTGTCCGATTTGGGAGACGGTTTCCTTTGCCTGGACTTCAAATCCGGACAATCAGCGTTGATATGACCTCGCCTGTTACAAAAATTACATCGCAAAGGAAAAGGACGAGACGGACATGCCACACCGGCGCCCCTATTCTCGTCCGCCTAAGTTTTCTTCGATTTGATTTCTTTTCTACCTTACAAACGATGTTCAGGACCTTCTCGTGGTCCTTATCTCTTAATAAGCGCATAACAAGATCTTTGTAGTGGTATTTCGACAATTCCACCTTCTCCCTCGCTGTCTGATAAACGAGCCGATAGTAGTTCTTCTTGACATGAATACGGTCAGCGGCCTTGTTATGCGGAGTCTCCAACATCTCAAGCACCTCATACTTGTTAAACTCTGACAACGGGCGGGTAGCATAAGTCAAGATCCGTTCCACGAGGTTCTCAGGCGACGCGTTAGTCACCGCCTCTACTGACTGCTTTAATTGTCTCACCTCCTCACGCAATCTCCGCAAAGAGACAAGAAGACTGCTAATCATCTCACACTTTAATGTGTGAAGCACTTAGTGTTATGCAGAAAAACCCTCATAACAGGCCTTATGAAAAACAGAAACACCAGCTCACTTCTCGCGTTACCATGTATAAACATCCTACGGCAAGCACAGCCGAGTGAGAAAATACAAGTAAGACGACTTAGCAACGTTCAACAATTAACGATGACCCACTGTCATAACTCATAACAAACATCCAAAGACCGCATCAGCCGAAGGAAAAAGCAAAACACAAAGGACACCTTGCTTCTACCATTCGTAGCCATCCCACGATCGCAAAAGCCGAAGGAAATACAAACAAGCGAGTCCACGGCGTTTCTCTAGCTAAAAGCTAGACGCCACCGCCGAACAAAAACGGCCACCACGCTTGTACGGTTTATAACCATCCAACGACCAAAAAAGCCGAAGGAAATACAAATAAGCGAGTCCACAGCGTTCCTCTAGCAAAAAGCTAGACGCCGACTGCTAGTTCGTCAACTAGCCACGCGGAATAGCTCGACAATCTTTCCAAGAGGTTTCGATAACAGGTCGCGATCCGGCCAAAAACCTTCCATTATTCTTTCAACCTTACTGTATGAGGAACCTGAAAGATACGACAGACAAGGGAAATATACCACGAAAAGTCAATAACAACTGAAAGAGAACTACCTGCAGTTCTCAAGGCTGAGCGACATTCTCATTCTGGTTTCCAACCGGTGAATTCACGACCGGTGGATTCACGACTGGTGGATTCACGGCTAGCTCTACAGGATCGACAAGTAGCGGAACGTTAGGCTCTGGAGGTTGACCAAGAAAATCGCGTGGGTCGTATCTTTGAAAGGGAAAGAGTCCACCTCTTCGTGGCTCCGCTGAAAAACTGAGCAAGAATGAATCATTTTCGCGCCAAACAAGAATTTATCATCGGCAATTGCGTAATCGCACGTGAGACTGCTAAACTAGCCACGAAAAACCCATTATTAAATGTATTTTAACTTCGCATATCATTATGAGTGTTGAGAATAGTTTGTCTAATGTGACCGGATTGTCCAGGAGCTGAATTTGAAGTGACGGCTTTCCAGTTCAAATGGAAAAAGGAAAATTTACCGTCGTATGTTCGCGTTCTCCACAAAACCTATAATTTGAATATTTGACATTGTTGTTTTGCGGGGAACGGCAAAGGAATGTACCAAAATGTAAAACGCACATGCAGAGGCATTGTTTTCACTCATTTAACCTATTGTTTTGTGCCGGCTGTCGTGGTTGCTTAAGCTCCCTCAAAGAACGAAAACAGGATCGCCCAAAAGGATTTACGGATCTCACTGTGCTTCAAATAAGGTTAGAACATTACATAAATGTTAATTTTAAATTCAGTTTATTAATTTATGTGTGCTAAAGCACGCGTTACAAAGTAAAGTGCCAAATACCCGTTAATGCAGGTTAATGGAATGTTGACCTCACGGGTCAAATAATTACGTTTTTCAACGGAATTTGAAAAGCTCCAGCCTGTCGCAAAATCATTTGCGCAGAGAAATCTTTACACTAATCAAAAGTTCATCCTTCCTACATTCAATGACGTGAAGCTTGTTCTATTCGAAGTTTTAGCGCATAGTGAAAATTAAGTAACAATGCGTGTAAGAACTAGGCAATGCTCTATTTTTCCGCGGAATTTCGCTTTCCCCACATAAGCTTGTTTAGGTTTTTCTTACTGAGAATACATCAACCTATGGACATGTTTTTTAAATAAAATGTACTGGAACTTTATGTGATGTCTCTTTTGTGATACAAGATTTCATCCAATCGTGAAACTCCAAAACAATGGCCAAGAAAGGCTTCTAATTTTACATGTTTCCCACATAGAATTATGGTTGCATTAAAACTCAGAATAGCTTTCACTAAAAGGGAACCAATTAGTAAACTAGAGAGAAATAAATGCACTACCTGGTTAAGTGATGGTAGATTTTCACGTTTTAGCCAATGAGGTGGACGGTTTCAACAATATCACAATTAACACCTTTCTGCATTCCTTGCCGTTAGGTTGCCTAGTTCTTACTAGGACCACTACTTAATTTGTTTACGAGGTACGTTTATCCAAGTAAATTGTATGCCCGTTAAATAAATTTATTTTTGACACTAAAACCGACGTAATATGTTTCAAAGTTTAATACTGTGTTGAATATCTAAAGGATATACTTTAGAATTTACGAGTTTTAAAGACTTTATGATCGTTTACTTTCGCACGCGAGACCTTCAAACCGTACAAGAATTTGTAATTAAACGGCAATTTCGACGGTTTGCGGTTATTTGCGTTTTTCTTGAAAATTAAAGGATATTTTGCCAAAACAACTTTACAGTGGTTTTTGTCATACCTTAGCCTAACAATCACTAAAATATGAAACAAAGCGAATTTTGAAGCCTTGCCGCGAAATTGAAAATTTATCTGATTAATGCTGACATGCACTCTTAAGACCTTACGAGAGCTGTCACATCACCCACTCTAAACTATATAATCATGTATTAAATACTAGTTGTTGAAGTTATACTCACCTTAACAGAATGACGTGTACCTTTTCCCAGATTCTGTTCATTTGAAATTGTATTAAATCTCTTATGGTTAAACCTCTTTAAAACGGTCACCCTCAAGACACAATTTCTGGCCGTTGTAGAGGGGTGGGCAATGTGGGGAACTTTTCAGTTAGAGGATTTGGGTGAAGAAAAAAATAAGTTGAATCAAGAAAACATTGCCATTGTTGACCAGAGAGGTGGCCATTATGGAGTGGTAGTCTTAAGTAGGGGTTCGACCGATTTGTTTAACCTAAATATTATTTGAAACAATTATTATTTGCCAAGGGCGAAGTGAATACCTGGTGAATATTCACTGAGCATGACGTGAATAGTTGTTTTAGTATAATTACCGAGTGAGAAACGTTAATTCAAAATTATTTTAAAATTGTATTGTATTTTGATTTGTTGTTGTCATTTGCTCAATCGCGCATATCGACATCTTTCACTATTATAATAAGGACAATTATCATAATGATAGTTATTGTCTTATCTTTGAAAAGTGTTACCCCGAACTTAGTACTAATGCTTCTTTATAGTGCCTTTCGGAATTTCATAGAATTTATTTCTTCCTCGGAAATACAAATCGCGAGGAGGCCATTTTAAAAATTGGTCCTCCTGGCTATAATCACCTCGCGCCAGGTGATTATAGCGGAGCTCTCGCCGGGCCGAAGGCCCGGCTGCGCAGCTCCATACTCATAGAACCGATGCCCGCATTTTTCGGTAGAGTCTACTGTCTATAGCTCAGAAGGAGGTCGGACACCTTATTGAGAATATATAACGTAATGTCGACACTTAGAATTTTATTTTCACTAAATTTTTAAGTGTAAAAAAGAAAATCTAAAATCCCCACCCAGGATTGAACCTGTGACCTCAGCTAGGCCTAGGCTTACATAGCCTACCGTACCACTGTACCACCTAGCTTCTCGGGTTGCTTAGTCCTAAATTTAACTATATAAAATGCTGACCCTAACCTTAACTGAAAACTAACCAGTTACTCCGTTATATATTCTCATTAAGGTGTCCGACCTCCTTCTGAGCTATGGCATTTGGACTTTACCGCATTTTTCATGGTCATGGCTAGCGGAATGTTTCGCGGGCGCGTGTGTGTGCCGCCCGCACGCGCCCGTGTTGGGCAATTTTGAAACCAAAGCGAGGCTGTGTTTTTCGCGAGGCTACATGGCCAATGTGACGTGAGCTCGGTAAACACGTCAGTTGGAGCTGTGTTTAGCGGAGAAAACCGTTTTAAAGTATTTCCCTGCATTTTTTCGCGGTTTGCTACTCAAGACAGGTTTCACATTTTTCAAACAGTGGTCAAGACCGCATTTGAGGCTGCGTAACTCTGCAAATCAAGCGGTTTTGGAGGAATATAGAGCTAAGTGCTTATTTTTAAACCTGATTTCGTTTTAAATTGAAGCTAGTAGCTCGTCGAAGCATTTGTTTACAACTAAACTCTTTTGAGTTTAATTATTGTGCTTCCGACCTTTTCGCCTTAGTTTAAAAGCTTAATATCATTAGTTTACTGTTCTATATTGTATATTTTTTAGGTTATATGTTGGCTACACAGCCGTCAGCTCGGTAAACACTTTAAAAGTTGGATCTTTCGCAGTGTTTAGCAGAGCAGTAAAGTCGTTATTTCCCTGCATTTTTTCGTGGTTTGCTATTGAAGACAGGGATAATTAATTAATTAAGGGATACTCAGAAGCCGCTTCAGTGGAAAAAGAAGAACTTTCAGGGATAAAATCTTGCTTCGAGGAACCCTCATACGTTTTTATCAATGCAGGAGCAATGCGGGAAAATGTCTTGTTTTTATTACGGATTTCAGATTTCAGAACCGAAGAAGCGGAGTTTTAACGAATTTCCAAGCGGTCCAGTGACTTAAAGGTAAAATAAATCACATTTTTCGATGGGAATTGATGTTGATATCAATTTTTGATTGACTTTTCCTTTGTGTTCTTAAATTTAAATTTTGGAGACATGTTTATGAAACGTGCTCAAATTAAGTCGTGTTTGTTATCTTGAATTTCATCGAGGACAGCTCTGCCTTGATGCGCTATTAATGGTATACGTGTTTTTAAACATAAACTAATGGAGATTTGAATAACATTTTTCGAAAGGAGATTGTGTTGTCCATTTTTATGTGTTTGTTCATTCATTACATAGATTGAAAAGCGATTTTATGTAAACAAAACAAGACTTAGATTTTCTGTCAGGCTTCACTCGCGTCGCCTTATGCAAATATGTTTTAGTATTTTTGCAATTTTGATTTCCAAATCAGTTTCTCGGGCAATTTTTGACAAACAAAAACTGTATTTTATTCGGAAAGTAGTCGTACTAGTTGTTCTAGACAGAGAAAACTTGTTTTTGTGAACTTTGTACTGTGTTGAGAATTGCTAAAATTGAAAAATAGCCCGGTCGTCAATCTTAATCCTTTCACCTTAGTTAAGTTTCACCTTAGTTAAGCTTGTTCCTTTTCTCCACTCATTTCGATTTTTACCGTAATTTGTACTTGCAAGAACCTGTTAATTTAACATTCCAAACCAAATTTTTGAACAAACTTGAAAACAGATTAAGTGAGAGCGAAATTTTATCCTGCGAAGGATTTTTATCTTTGGCTGAAATAATACCCACGCAATGCGTGGACTTTCTTCAGGGAAAACCCCCGGTTCAGACGGATTACCTCAAGAATTTTGCGCTAAATTCTGGGATCTTTTAGGCCCTATTTTGTTCGAAATTATAAATTTAGATTGGAACATAATTCTCTCAGTGATTCAATGGAAGGAGGCGTGACTAGATTACTTTACAAGAAAGATGATAAGAAAAACCTCAAAAATTGGTGGCCCGGCCATTTCGCTACTCAATGTTGATTACAAAATTTGTTCAGAAGCTCTAACAGACTTTCAAAAGTGTTACCCTCGATTATTTCAAGAAGATCAAACTTGTTCCGTCCCAGGTAGGACCATTTTTGAGAATTTATTTCTCTTGTGTGACACTCTAGATTATATAAATATTACCAAGTATCTTGCTGAATATTGATCAAGAGAAAGCCTTTGACAGGGTAGAAAAACATTGGTAAACTTTTTACCAATGTTTTAAGTCGTTTTGGATTTTGCCCTAATTTCCAGCGTCGATTTCTACATTATACTGTCAAGCAAATATGAAAATTATAGTTAATGGTTTTTTGACTAAAGAAATTCCACTCGAGTGGGGGGTGAGGCAGGGAGATCCCCGGTCTCCACTTTTGTACGTTTTATGCGCAGACGTTTTGGCTACCAGTATAAGAAAGGATGATACTATTGAAGGTTTTCTCCTTCCAGAAGCCTGAGGAAAGCGTTTTAAAATTCACCAATGAATGCGGATGACTCCACATGTTTTATAAACGATATTTTTTTTCTCTAGACAAATTGTTTACCTTACTTCACAAATACCAGACAGGTACAGGGACTAAATTAAATGTGGCAAAGAGTACAGAAGCCATGAAGTTAGGAGCTTGGTGCTCACGTCCGGACACTCCTTATGGCCTGACGTGGGTGTCAAGAATGCGAATCTTGGGTGTCTGGTTTAGCAATGGTACTGCAAATGTGGAACCAGATAACTGGTTACCACGCCTTTCCAAGCTAGATTAAAATTTGAACCTGTGGAAGGGTGTGGGGTGTTTTCACTCCCACCCTATCGGCACTACTCAATACTAGGTTTTTAGTCAATGTTAAGACTATTTTCTTTTACCTAATCCATGGACTTCTGCTGACGACGAGAATGACATGCGAGCACGCTTTTTCATTAAGAACATACTTTATGGTATATGGGTTTTTCGAAACAAAGCAACTTTCACAATGGCACCGAGAACTCTCGGGCCACTGTAAGGGACATAAGGAATGACATCACAACACAGTTGCAAATTGACCGGGGGGGGTACTTTGCACATTTTTGGGCGGGGGTGTGCCGCTGGGACTCTGAGACCCTTAACCTATACTATACCATTTAAGCTGCATTTTGCAACCTTATTCTAGACTAAACACCGAAAAATCCTACCCTATCCTAGACCTTTTCTAGACTCGCTATTTTGCAGAAACTCATTCACTATCACAGTCTAAGATACCAGGGGTCAGTAAAAATGTCGTACAGCACACCTTACCGATTATTAAATGCCATTTGCCAGTAAACCACGTCTAGTGTCTCTAGTCTAAATTCTTCATGCAACTGATCAGTTTTGCGGAAAATGATACCCTATTCTAGACCAAAAATCTCTGATTACTATACCCTATCCCAGACTAAACTGCCTGAAAACCATACCCTTCACAGTGGCACATACCTATATAGCTCATATATGGGAGTACCCCCCCCCCCCCCCCCCCCCCCACCGTGAACAGAAATTTTCTGCTTTGTGGTGTCATCCGAATATTTGTGAAATACAACAGTCAAAGCTTGTGACTAATAATTTAGGTACTGGCAACTCATCATTCATTACCAGAAATGACTAAAGTAATCATGTGCAAACCAGAAAGGACTTTCAAGTGGACCAAACGACCGGAAATGAATTTTATAAATAATCCCTTATGGACTAGACTTTCAAGTGACTGTAAACCGGAACTGACCTTGTATTATTGTAACCGGAAATGACTAGCTTTAACTCAGGATGCCTTGTAACCGGAAATGACTAGCCTCTCAGGATAATATTGTAAACTTTAGGGATTTGTTATTGATAAATAAAACAATTTAAAAGAAAAAAAAAACTTTTGTTGTGTTTAGCGGAGAAAACGGTTTGCAAAATCATTTTTCCCTGCTTTTTTTCGCGGTTTGCTACTCAAGAGAGGTTTCACATTTCTCAAACAGTGTGGTTTTTTTTGTATTTGTGCAGTCTAAATATAATGTGCAGACGGTCGCGTAATAAGCTTACTGTTTTTGAGAATTGCTAAAATTGAAAAATAGCCTGGTCGTCAATCGTAATTCTAATTTTTCTTGTGCTTCCGACCTTTCACCTAAGTTAAGCTTATCAACATCGTTTCTGTTCAGAGAGCTCCGCTGTTAGGCTAAGCCTATCTATATATATTAGCGACATAATACGTAAGCCTACACAAATGAGAGCAGCAGAGTCTCTTTAATCACCTGAGTAATTTTACTTATAATATATAGCAGATGT
The DNA here is from genome assembly GCA_022457155.1 of Cladopsammia gracilis. Taxonomy (NCBI): domain Eukaryota; kingdom Metazoa; phylum Cnidaria; class Anthozoa; order Scleractinia; family Dendrophylliidae; genus Cladopsammia; species Cladopsammia gracilis. Next base: position 227,554 of record JAJGOT010000038.1, read on the forward strand.
TTAGTTTTCCAGTGGCTCCCAAAACCCGAAAAACGTGGTTTGTTGTGACCATTCTACATATTCTTAATCCGGAATACTGTACGTTTAATTGAACGCACTCGTATTTTTGATTATCTAATATGGTATAGTTCAATCTGTCCTCTTCTCAACTTTTAAGATCATAATTCATTCTTGAAATTAAAGTAAATTTCCTTTTAATATTTTCTGCAGGCTTGGGTATCCCTGCCCCATGAACTTTAACCCTGCAGATTATTTTGTTCATACTTTGGCCATTGTACCAAGAGAAGAGGAACAGTGCAAGGAAAGAGTTAAAGTAAGATATATTATTATACATTTGTGTCACTAGCTCGATTTTGATTGGCTATAAGCACGCAGCTAAGTATTGCTTGCTGCTCCTGTTACGTCATACCTACAGACAATAGTTTTATGCATGCGGAAGTTACGTCATACCTACAGACAATAGTTTTATGCATGCAGAAGTGACGTAAGTTGTTTACTTACAAGTTGACTGCTGTGCATTGATCACTTTTTTGTGCGCGCTCTTGTCTTTACAAGTGCAGCTCATAAATATGCATAATAAAACAATTATTGGATTCGGTTTTCGCATGATAGCGATAATTATCAAGGCCTCAGTTTGTTATCCGCCTCAGCCTTCGGCTTCGGCAGATAACACAAACTTTGGCCTTGATAATTATCGCTATCATGCTCAACCTCATCCAATAATTGTTAATTGTTGTCATCATTACAACTGTTAAGTGATGTAATATCAAACACGAGAAAAAGTGTTTCATCAGGATTTCCAAACACTGACAAGTGGGTTCAAAAAACGAGGCGCGCGGCAGCCAATTTTTTTTTAACCAATTTCGCGGTGTTTGGATACCTGATAAAAACACTCTTTTTCGAGTGTTTGATATAGCTTTTCAAACTGTTCATTTGTTCTGGTGACTATTTTACTATATCTGGAGAGACTCTGTAAGGAGAATGAATATCCATACATGTGCTTTTTGTAGGTACAAGGCGCCTTGGTGTCGGCAGCTTGGTGCAGTGTTATTGCGATCATGGATCATTATTGGACGAGATGTTATCATCTTCAGGATAAGAATATTCCACGCCATTGTAAGTATTCAGGCAAACTGCGAAATCCCCTTAGGCTGAGTTTACACTAGAGCAAAAGTCTTCAGATTCGGAATCGTCACACGGAGTATTCGGATTCGTTAAGCGTTTACATTACGTGGCATTCAGATTCCTAAACGGTTTACACTGCAGTATGAATTGTTGCGTCGCAAGGTAATCGTCCATCAAAAGGTGAAAAAAATTCATCTTGGACAGAAAGTGCAGAAAGTGAAAGTTGGGCAAACGACAATATGAAATATAATTTATTTGATCGAATAAGAGGGCGTGAAAGTCGTACAAAATTACCCAGAATAAACTAATTTGTGGTGCAATCAGGGTACTTTTCATCGCAGATTCACCCCTCTGAGAAAATATCGGGTGCTAAAGGTAACCAGATTCGCGAAGAATCTCTAATGTAAACTTAGCCTAAAACTACTTTCCACTGATTTGCATAATTATGCTTTTTTGGCATAATTATACTTACTTACTTCTTTTATTGATTTACAACTGTACATGTATTTGTTTTGTCGTTTTTTGTTGTAGATCACTGGATTAATTGCCGGTTTGATTTACTTGCAAATACCCTATGATCAAGATGGAATCCAAAACATTGGTGGGGCAGTTTATTTTTTTTCATGTGACTTCGACTTCATTTTCAAGCCCGAAAGGAGTCATCTTTGTAAGCATCTCAGCAGCTGTACTTATGAGTATAAAGTTCTCCGTGTGGTTCTCAGTAGATACAGTCAACTCTCTCTAAGCACCTCAGCAGCTGTACTGATGAGTATAAAGTTCTCTGTGTGGTTCTCTGTAGATAGAGTCAACTCTCTCTAAGGCGGACATTCTTGGGACCAGCTCTAGCTGTCCGCCATAGAGAGGTGTCCGCCTTATAGAGAGCTTAGTTACAGCCATACAAGTGAAAGTTGGAAGGAACCAGCCAGCGATTGATGTCCGCCTTATAGAGAGTTTAGTTACAGCCATACAAGTGAAAGTTGGGTGGAACCAGCCAGCGACTGTTGTCCGCCTTATAGAGAGTTTAGTTACAGCCATATAAGTGAAAGTTGGGTGGAACCAGCCAGCGACTGATGTCTGCCTTATAGAGAGTTTAGTTACAACCATACAAGTGAAAGTTGTGTGGAACCAGCCAGCGACTGATGTCCGCCTTATAGAGAGTTTAGTTACAGCCATACAAGTGAAAGTTGGGTGGAACCAGCCAGCGACTGTTGTTCGCCTTATAGAGAGTTTAGTTACACCCATATAAGTGAAAGTTGGGTGGAACCAGCCAGCGACTGATGTCTGCCTTATAGAGAGTTTAGTTACAGCCATACAAGTGAAAGTTGGGTGGAACCAGCCAGCGACTGTTGTTCGCCTTATAGAGAGTTTAGTTACACCCATATAAGTGAAAGTTGGGTGGAACCAGCCAGCGACTGATGTCTGCCTTATAGAGAGTTTAGTTACAGCCATACAAGTGAAAGTTGGAAGGAACCAGCCAGCGACTGATGTCCGCCTTATAGAGAGTTTAGTTACAGCCATATAAGTGAAAGTTGGAAGGAACCAGCCAGAGACTGATGTCTGCCTTAGAGAGCTGTCTGTCTTAGAGGTTTCTGCTCTGAGAGAGTTGACTGTACAAACTGGCGGGCAGGCATAGAAACCCCTCGACAAAGCTGCCAAAATACTCCAAAAATCATGGAGTAATTTGTCACGTGACACACATTGAAATGGCGTTTTAGGAGGTTTGTTTCAGCGATTGGTAGCTGTGTTTGTTTTATGGCAATCTGAAACTGTAGTTCAAATGAAACGAAGATATTTGATCATACTTTACGCGACAAAATGCTCTAGGATTGTTTTAGTATTTTGTCCAGGGGTTTGTACGCCCATCCCGCCATTTAAAAAGCGGAAGAGGTACTGGTGACGAGGTTTCTACTTACCTAGTAGTCCCTCATTTCTGATAGAGTGGAAGCTATAACAAATTTATACATCTGAACCATTTTGCCTAAAAAATATACGAAAATGGGAGGTCAAAAGCTTTTTTTTCCTGGAAAGAAAACTACACCTTTCTTTCTAAAACTAAAAAAAGCAAGCCGAGTGACACACTCGAACACCAACCCCGCGGCCTAGCCAGTACCTTACGCATACCACCTTATGCCATGCTGATGCATCCATGTCCAATACTGTCGACTTAATACGACCGGAAAAAATCAAAGTACTGCAAGGCCGAATTTTGTAGCATCAGTTCTTTGGAGCAGTACAGTATCACCTTCGAAGATTTAATAGCTCAGTGAAATGTCTCTAAGTAGAGCGTACCGGAACTCTACAATTAATAAAAGTTGAAAATATTAAGTTTCCCTCCTTGTTAAAATGTTCTGCTGGTTGAACAGGAAATCGCAAAAATTAGTTCTCAGCAGAAATTTCAGTCTTCTCGAACCGCAAAACAAAAAATCGTCAATCCGCAAAATAAAACTCCCGCAAAAAATTCATGCTACACGGTAGGCAGAAAACATAGACAAGTTTTTACACCGAGGATGAGCCGAAAATATTACCTTGCAGATGGTAGAGGCACTGGTGTAATCCAAAATAAAATCTTAGGGCTTATAATCGTCTTGAACTAAATCAGGGCAATAGTGAAACCAATTTATCGATCTGACAGCCAAGAATGCGCAAAAATCTAATATAGTTGGCTAACGAATATTGGTAGCGAATATTGTTTTGTACTTGAAAATTTATAAGGGATCAAGATGGATGAATGATTAGATTCATGTTACAAAAAGGAACGAAAAATGTACCTTTTTGTAACATTCCTGTTACAAAAAGGGACATGTGCCCTAATGTAACGTTACAGTAGAGTACATGTCCCTTTTTGTAACATGGGTATGTCCCCTTTTGTAACTTTTTCCCTAATGTAACGTACAAAAGGGACTTTCTTTTTTTACCTGTTTTTGTTGTTGTTTTTTTTCTAATGTTCGGTGTTTAAATCAGGAATTTAACATATTACAACTAATATGTCCTTGCGCAACCCTTATTAAAGTATTTTCTCGCTAAAATGGCCGTTTTTACTGAGAAGATTTAACTTTTTACTGTGAGTATTAAAACTCGGGTCCTGTTCTTGGACAATTCGCCTAAAGATTTGTATACTAGGTATATACTTTTTGTCACGAGTACCTGATAGTTACGAGTTGAATCTAGCGATCAATCCGCAAGGAAGTGGAGATTAAACAAGAGCGAAAAAGAATACTCTTCTTAATTTGAGGAACGCGTCAAAAGCCGTCACGTTGAAGGTGGGAAGAATGGACAGTCAACGTTGCAACTCACCAAGATAAAAATAAAGATGCTGAATCGCCTCTTTGTGTGTTATCGATTTTAATGCATGCGCAACCTAAAAAAAGCTTCTTCAGAAGTTACTGAGTAAAAAATGCTGCTGACGCAAACGAATCTAACTTGAAATGAGTAACAAAATTTAAGCAAAAAAAAGGAAAAAAGGTTTTTTGTTTAATTAAAGATAAGAACTTTATTAACGTGTCAAAATCGCTAGCATACAATGTACACTAATTGGGGACACCTAACTACACTATAACTACAATAATAATCTAATAATTAGTAAAATATAAAATGTATGTACATATATAAATGTAGAAAAAGTATATAAATATAAAAGATCGATTGTCAGTTATTGCATAAAAAACAGTCTTTACAAGTATTGTCCAACAGGTTTGTGAAGTCAACCAATTTAATGCGCTTTTTAAAAGTGTCTAATGATTCAGATGATCTAACAGATTTGACAATTTTGGACCAGATAACAGGGCCAAAATAAGTCAGCTATGTTTGCCGTAAGCAACAGTCCGATATCTAGGTATAGAAAAATCAGAATTTCTAAGAAAGTACTGAGAATTGGTAACAACAAATAAATTCGCAATGCAAGGAGGCGCTAGACCATTTTTGACTTTATACATTATGATTGCAATGGCTTGCAGTCGTCGCGTACGAAGTGTTGGTAGTTTCACTCTTTGCAAGAATTCCTCATACGTCGATTTATTGTCACAATAAACAGCTCGTAATGCTCGTTCTTGAATTAATTCTAATTTTCTGGCATCAGAAGAACAACAAAAATGCCAGACAGTCTGACAGTATGTAAGAAAAGGTAACATAGCAGATCTGACAATATGTAGTTTAGCAGATGTCGGAATAAGCTTACGTAATCTCAAAAGAACACCAGTTTGACTGGAGGCTTTTCTGCAAACATTGCTTACATGACTCGAAAATGATAGTTGATCGTCTAAGGTAACCCCTAAGAGCGTTATCTCTGATTTCTGATCAATTACAGTGACATTAATGACGATGTGTAAATCCTTATGACAATTCCTCGAGCCCAGACTCATCACCTGATATTTAGAATAGTTTTCTTGTAAGAGTAACGGGCTTGTTACACAAGGAAATAGATGACCAGAAAATAGATGGTACAAGAGTAAAGGCCTTGTTACACGAGGAAACAGATAACACAAGAAAATAGATGGCACGCCCTTAAGGCCTTGTTACACGATGAAATAGATGAAAAGAAAATAGATGGCACGCGCTTAAGGCCTTGTTACACGATGAAGTAGATGAAAAGAAAATAGATGGCACGCGCTTAAGGCCTTGTTACACGAGGCAATACATGAAAAGAAAATAGATTGCACAAGAGTAAAGGCCTTGTTAAACGAGGCAATAGTTGATCAGAAAATAAATGGCACAAGAGTAAAGGCCTTCTTACACGAGGAAATAGATGAAAAAAAATAGATGGCATGCGCTTTAGGCCTTGTTATACGTGGAAATAGATGAAAAGTGAATAGATGGCACGCGCTTAAGGCTTTGTTACACGAGGAAATAGATGACAAGAAAATAGATGGTACGCGCTTAAGGGCTTGTGTCACAAGGAAATATATGAAAATAAAATAAATGGCACAAGAATAAAGGCTTGGTTACACGAGGAAATAGATAAAAAGAAAATAGATGGCACAAGAGTAAAGGCCTTGTTATATGAGGAAAGATGAAAAGAAAATAGATGGCACGCGCGTAAGGCCTTGTTACACGAGGAAATAGATAAAAAGAAAATAGAGGGCAAAAGAGTAAAGGCCTTGTTACATGAGAAAGTAGATGGAAAGAAAATAGATGGCACGCGCTTAAGGCCTTGTTACACGAGGCAATAGATGAAAAGAAAATGGATAGCACAAGAGTAAATGCCTTGTTAGACGAAGAATATAAATGGCACGCGCTTAAGGCCTTGTTACACTAGGCAATAGATGATCAGAAAATAGATGGCACAAGAGTAAAGGCCTTGTTAAACGAGGCAATAGATGATAAGAAAATAGATGGCACAAGAGTAAAGACCTTGTTTAACAAGGAAATAGATGAAAAAAAATGTATGGCACGAGGGTAAAGGCCTCGTTACACGAGGAAATAGATGAAAAGAAAATAGATGGCACGCGCTTAAGACCCTGTTACACGAGGAAATAGATGAAAAGAAAAGAGATGACACGCGGATAAGGCCCTGTTACACAAGGAAATAGGTGAAAAGAAAATATATGGCACGAGATTAAAGCCGGGCCTTGTTACACGAGGCAATAGATGAAAAGAAAATAGATAGCAACAAATATTGTGTTACGAGTTGCAAGAAAAATTGCCCCGTGTAACCAGGCCTTAAGCGCGTGCGGGGGCCCTACAAACACCGTCTGTGTTACAAGCTACCTCTCCATAATTTACGTTTGTGTTTCCATGTACTGTAACTACAGAGATGATACAATAGACGGATCGGGCTCTAGTTTGTCTAAATATGAAAGACGTGCTGCTGGCTCGCCTTCCTGATTTAGCGCGCATACTCGGAGTGTGCAGCTATTCATGTACAAAAAACAATAAAAAACAAAAAACCACTGTGTGTTTAATTGTTTAATTGCCATGAAGGCCATATTCTTTTACAAAAACAAAATGAAATTCATCAGTGCCATAAGGATAGAAATGAAATCGAGTGTTTTATTTTCACCACAGTAATAATTTATCTTTTTTGGGCAACCTCAAAGCTGTACCCCTGTGGGGAAATAAACGTAGCTCCTCTTAAAATGGAATTCGTCGATTCTTACGTTACGATGTTTTATAAGAAGAATAGGCATATGCCCTTAAAAATAGAGATTTATATAAATATATGTAATCGCATGGGCCCGAGTAAAATAAAGGATTAATATCACGCGTGTTTTCAGAACCTGTAGAAATTGCCGGCGAAACATGCGAGCGCTCCGTTTGTAAATTTTCTTCAAAATCCCGCCAAGCGAATTGAATGCCGGCAACGAGAACGACGCGCTCAACCAATCACGAGTGAGAAATTTTGATGCTCGACCAATCAGGAGCGAATAATTTTGCCCTCAATTAATAAGAAATGCCCTCTTCGTCAACTAATCAGCATTCAGTAATTTTTTCCTCTATATTATAACAGCGAAAATGATCTTTTTCATTAGACGATAAATGTTCCTTTTTGTAACATAACCTCGTAGCTTTACCCACCGGAAAAGAAATTACGTCTCTCCTCTTGAAGTGGTTATTAACGATTCTTTCTTTGACATGTTGTAAAAGAACAAAAAGTCTATGCTTAGAGCGAATTTAGTCATTATCCGCGCTTACTGGAAGATATTTTTCCTCTCCGCGTGAAATTTGATAGAACTTACAAGAACGCATTTTTTGCACTTTCGAGTAGTCATAGCGAAAATTATAATTACACGAAAAAGACTGCCTATAGCCTTGAAAATTTTTGTGCATCAAGGTGATATAGTTGTTCGTCAACTCCGAAAATTTTAGAGCAATCTATTGAAACGAAATTGAATAATAGACATTTTCTGTACGAAGAACTTTTCAGCTTTTCTGACTTTTTCGAAACCTTAGTCGACCATAGAATATAAATCAAAACACTCGGAATTTTTTTGCGATTTTCCAACCAAAATTAGAACTTGAGTGGAAGTTACAGTTTGAGGGGTAAAACCTGAAAGAAACCACGGCTATGTCCCCTTTTGTAACATTTTGGAACCATGTTCATTCTTACGGATCCAATATGAAAGCAAATTCTATGAAACAAGAGTGGATAAAAGAGCGCTCAAAGACTTTCCATATGGTAGCATTGAAATTGTTTTATAGTTTTTGCGAAGCCCTAGGGGTAACTTTGAAAAAATGTTACACTAGGGAACACAGATGAATCTAAATGAATGAATGAATGAATGAATGAAAAATGGGTCACAGGTGTTAGAAATGTTTGAACACTAAATCCATTGTTGCGTACGTCATCAGGCGGAACTGGTAAACAAAGGAAGAAAAGCCGTAGCGGGAACCGGCTGTTGTGAAGAGTATTGAAATATTAATTTAGCACACTTCATATTAGATGCTTCAAGGGATCATAAAAACCCAAGCGAAGCAAGAGCGTGAACCGAACACCTGTTCATTGAGATCAAGACGTTTTCGCAGCAACATGTCTATTTTAGAGTGGTACACACATTGGCCTTTCGCGCAGCACGCTTTTAAAACGAGGTATATACATGCACTCCGTTGACCGTTGGAGTAACTCGCTTTTAGAACGAGGAATACACATGTACTTTATTAGTCTTTTGAGTAAACTCGCTTTTAGAACGAGGAATATATATGTACTCCATATACCGTTCGCGCCACACGCGTTTAGAACGAGGAATATACATGTACTCAATTTACCGTTCGAGTAACTCGCTTTTAGAACGAGGAATATACATATACTCAATTTACCTTTCGAGTAATTCGCTTTTAGAATGAGGAATATACATGTTCTCAATTTACCTTTGGAGTAACACGCTTTTAAAATGAAAAATATACATGTACTTCATTAACCGTTCGAGTAACTCGCTTTTAGAACGAGAAATATACATGCACTCCATTGACCGTTCGATTAACACGCTTTTCAGTAGAACGAGGAATATACATGTACTCCATTGACCGTTCGAGCAACACGCTTTTAGAACGAGAAACATGCATTCCCTCCGTTGACCGTTCGAGAAACACGCTTTCAGAACGAGAAGCATGCATTCCGTTGACCGGTTGAGTAACTCCCGTTTAAAACGAGAAATATACATGCACTCTATTGACCGTTCGAGTAACACGCTTTTCAGTAGAACGGGAAATATACAGGTACTCCATTGACCGTTCGAGTAACTCGCGTTTAGAACGAGGAATATACTGTACATGTACTCCATTAACCTTTCGAGTAACTCGCGTTTAGAACAAAGAATATCCATGTATGTTCTTCATAAGTTTTTCGCGCAACAGACTTTTAGAACGAGTAATATATCTGTATTTTAGCCACCTTTCGTGCAACACGCATTTAAACGAGTAATACTACATGTACTGGGCGATTAACCTTTCGTGTAACTCGCTTCCCTTCTTAATTAGATGCATTTTTCGGATCGACAATAATTTTGTCGATCCGTACGACTCGTACGAGTCGACAACCTTCAAGAGGGCCTTGTTAAAGGCCATGTTCACCCAATCTGCTTTGCGCGCTTGTGTTTTTGTTTTGAAACGGTTCAATTGTTCAATGTGGCGTTATGATTGGCTGGAACGTCGATTTTTCGATTTTCCGTCTGTGCGAAAATCAGCCCGGGCGCGCAAAGCAGATTGGATGAACATGGGCCTTTAACCTCGTTCCCAGTGTCTCTCATCTGGCATGTGTCTCTAATGAGATGCAATTTTCGGGTCGACAACTATACTTTACGGGTCGTCTCATTTTGTACTTTGATTTATTCGGGTCGTATCAAGTCGACAGTATTGGACATGGATGGCCCCTTTCACAACTCCCCGCTCCTTACACAACTCCCCCTTCTTACACAAATTCCCGCTCCTTGCACAACTTCCCGCTCCTTACACAACTGCCCGCTCCTTACACAACTCCCCTCTCCTTACACAACTCCCCTCTCCTTACACAACTTCCCGATCCTTACACAACTTCCCGCTCCTTACACAACTCCCCGCTCCTTACACAACTTCCCGCTCCTTACATAACTCCCCGCTCCTTACATAACTCCCCGCTCCTTACACAACTGCCCAGTCCCTACATAACTCCCCGCTCCCTACACAATTCCCCGTTCCTTACACAACTCCCCTCTCCTTACACAACTTCCCCTTCCTACATAACTCCCCGCTCCTTGCACAACTCCCCGCTCCTTACATAACTTCCCGCTCCTTACACGACTCCCCCGCTCCTTACACAACTCTCCCTTCTTACACAACTCCCCGCTCTTTTACGTAAAACTGCCCGTTTGTTACACAACTCCTCGCTCCGTACACAACTCCCCGCTCCCTACATAACTCCCGGCTCCTTACACAATTCCCCGCTCCTTACACAACTCCCCGCTCCTTACATAACTCCCCGCTCCCTACATAACTCCCCGCTCACTACATAACTCCCAGCTCCTTACACAACTCCCCGCTCCCTACATAACTCCCCGCCCCTTACAAAACTCCTCGCTCCCTACATAACTGCCCGCTCCTTACATAATTTCCTGCTTCTTACACAACTCCCCGCTCCTTACATAACTTCCCGCTCCTTAAATAACTCCCCGCTCCTTACATAACTCCTCGTTTGTCACACAACTCCTTGCTCCCTACACAACTCCCCGCTCCTTACATAACTCCCCGCTGTGAGGATCACAAATTTCACTCACGTTTTTGTTCAGTTAGCAACTAACTCCCAAGAGTGCCAAATATAAAAATTCAAGAAAAATCCCAAATTTCATGTTGTAAAATATCGAAAACAAATGGTAACTGTATCATGTGAAAGTGCAGCGCGCATGACGGTCATATGCAAAAGCAGACCCGAGATTGATATCTAGGAAACTGTTGGAACATACGAATTTACAGTGGTTCCAAGATCTATGTTTGCTACAGACGGAGAAATGCTGCACTGCCCAGCCAAAAGTGCATTGATGCCCATACTAGAGAAGCTACCAGGCAGTGCAGATGAGTGCAGAACTGCAGGTCAAGATGCTGCTCATCAGGAGGAAAGAATGAGAGTCTCTGTCATCGATGCAATGGCTGAAGTACAATCCCTTGACAAGCCTGAGTGGATTAGAAGCTGCTCACACCTCGCAGATCACTTAACATGTCGTATCTTTGAGAAGTATGGAGACAGTGACGAGATCCGCCTCATCTTTGATCGATACGATCTCCGGTCGTCCCTGAAGGAAGCTACACGCAGGAAGAGACAGGGGAACCAGCATTCAGTTTTTTACCGCACAACGTCTGCCACGCATACCGCCAAGGTCACGATGAAGAAGCTGCTTTCCCATGCTAATACAAAGAATGAGCTGGCGGAATACTTCACGGAGAAGACCCTCGAGCATGCAGAGCAAAATGGACCCGGGTGGTGGTAGCGTACGGTTGTGAATGCAAGGGAAACAAGAAAGATATGTCGTATCTGAAGAGCGACCACGAACAAGCTGACACGAAGATCCTCTTGCATGCCCTAGATGCTACAGCCAATGGAGCGACAGAAATCAGGATACATTCCCCAGACACAGATGTTTTTATTCTTTCCTTGAGGCGATATCTCGATCTCTGTCAGAATACAGTGTTTGTGACTGGCAAAGGTCAGAACCACCGCGAGATCAAGCTGCAGCCAATTCGTATTCTTGGCCCTTCAAAGACGGCAGCACTACCGGCCTTCCATGCCTTGACAGGTGCGGACAATACTGGCTCATTCTCCAACAAGGGGAAACCTACGTGCTAGAGTGTTTTCAATGAAGCCAGTGAAGATGTAATCTGCGCATTATCAAAACTCGGAACAAGTGATCTGCCAAGCAGTCAATCCCAGAAAGCAGTAGAAAAGCTCGTCTGCCAGTTCTTTCTTCCAAAGACAAACATCTCCACAGTCAAGGCGTTGAGATGGTGGCTCTTCACAAAGAAGCAAGCAAATCAGAACGACTTCCACCGACATTAGCTGCATTGTATCAGTCCATTTTTTGCGCCCACTATCAGTTACTAGTGTGAAATAGTGACAGGATCCCCAATTCAGACTTGCCATCACCGAAGGACTTCGGCTGGGAATGGAAAGAAGAGGACAAGGCATGGATTACCGTCATGACGACACTACCCCCGCACCAGAGGCCATCATTCATCTCGTGAAGTGCAGATGTGTCAAGGAAAGGTGTATCACCAAGCGCTGCCAGTGTAGGAAGACCGAAATGAACTGTACAGATCTCTGTGGCTGTTGTGACACGGGCGAAGCTTGGGAGAATATGCCTGAAGACGTCGATGATGACAACGATGACGGTCATGATGATGAAGCCGAATACGAATAAATATCTGATTCAGATAATGATTTTGACAGTGAAGATTGCTAGTGAACTTAGATTCCACTTCCAATGTTAATACCAGAAGTAACGTCTTATCTCCACTACCAGCTGTAGCTCGAAACTTACAGCTGTTGTAAAAGTTTGAAACAAGAGTCTATTATACCCTGTTTCAAGTGTTAGTATTCACATCAGGTAAACTTCAATCAGAAAAATAGAACAGGTTCTTTGAATTATATGTAGTTACTTTTTTTCGTAGCAACCAAAAACGTTCTTCTTCGGGATGGGTTGCCTGTGGTTTTTATAAAGCTCTTATACAAGAAAAGTTATCATAAAAACGAGAAAAATGGATGATATTGCTCAATTATGTTGCTAAATAAGAACGTTTTTGTTTTATACCCTGGAAACAAGCAAGAGATTTTGTCAACTTTAAATTAACTACTCGGAGCCTTGTTTTCATGTCATGGTGATTACGTGACCTGAAAACAACAGATTAAGTCATACATTATTACATACTTAACACATCCTGATAATAGCGGAGCACTAGCCGGGTCGAAAGCCCGGCTGCGCAGCCCCATACTCATAGAACCTATGCCCGTCATTTTTCATGGTCATGGCTAGCGGAATGTCTCGCGGGCGCGTTGTGAGCCCGCCGAACGCCCGTCGTACGCCCGCCGTACGCTTTGGGATAGCTCGCGGGCGCGTATGACTTCGCAAAACATGCGCGTACGACGTCATCAACATCCGGGATCTTTGAGGCTTTGTTTTTCGCGCGGGATAAGTCCTCCTTTTAAGTCCTCTGAACACAACTAGCTTAGTGGCTTGCTTTCTTCAAGAATTGCCCACGGGAATACATATGCACCTCGACTAATAATAGAGCGTTTATTGCAATCTAACGAAGCAAAATGAGAACGTCACAATGACGTTTCCAGTAAACTCGAGCCTTCAGTGTTTTAGAACAGCAGCACTTTCCATGGTAACTTTAAATATGGAGTCACGAAATCCTATGTGGCGTGTGTATGCAGAAAATCGCTCAAAAACGTAAAAAGTCACGGACGACAATGAGTTAATGAGATGCTAAGTCAAGTGCGTTCAGTATTTACTTAGGTCTTCACACACAATTGTTTGGCTAAGTAAGACTTAGGCGCTCTTAGGTCTTACTTAAGTGCCCAGTATAAGCAGGCTCAATGTAAACTAATGGTTCCTAGTGGATGGTTAAGTGCTGCGTGAGCAGATGGTCTAGTTATAAAGCAGAAAAAATATTGGGAGATATTCGGTAGTAATGTCCAAAATTGATTGTAGTAAAGAGAAAGGAATGTGTTCATTAGCAGATGAAGTAAGTCTTCGGTGTCTTTTGATTTAGGTATTAGGAGTCGAAATATGTAGGTCAAATAAACTAACCAGTACAAGAAGAAGAACAATGACAACAAAGCTAAGCGTGAATAAATGTCTTTTAAAGGGGCTATGTCACCTATTTTTAGTGTCACTTTGAAAAGCCAAAAAACATATTTGTTTCGATGGACACCTACAAATAATGGTCCATTAAAAAAAACTCATACTACACAAACACGTCAGGAAGATCTCGGAGCTTAGAAGCGAAGAGCTCGCGAAGGGAAAGCACGTGTTTGAGCCAGCAATTGCCGATGGTCAGCTGTGTTGTTGAACCGCACAAAAGCAAGGTAAAAGGTTCCACTAACACACGTCAAGGATCAAACCGGTTTCTGAGTTAACTGCTGCTTGCTACGCTGGCATCGAATAGTGTAAACTGTATATTATCTTTGGCTTACTACATCGAAGATATTTTATTTTGCGAACTTCAACCTACTTGTTTGAGGTTGAAGACGCATTATTGAATAAAAAAGCTTATTTAAAGCTTGAATTTCAATCTTGCAAATGGATTGGTGTCTTCACTGAGTTTTTTTCAAGTGTTGTTAATTTGAGGTGTCCCTTTGAGCATGTTAAAACAGATGCAGTATTCCAAATAATTATCCATTTGAGCTTCACATGGCATAATATTATTATTTTGAGATTTCCTTTTTAAACATTTTGGTTCTGTTGCTATGCTGTAGTGGCTCAGAGGTATATGCTAATTGGGAGTGAAGCTTTTTGCTGAGGCATCCCTTCTTTAAGGCATTGTTTGGGAATGTTACACCAGATGCAATATTTCAAATTATTTTGCATTTGAAATTTCCTTTTTAAACATTTTGGTTCTGTTGCTATTCTGTCGTGTGCTTTTGAGGTATATGCTACAGTAGTTGGGAGTGAGGCTTTCTGCTGAGGTGTCTCTTCTTTAAGGCATTTCTTGAGCATGTTACAGCAGATGCAATATTTCAAATTTTTATCTGAGTTTTGATTTAAAAAAGGTTTTGAAATAATATTGCAATGCTGTACATTACTGGGTAGTTTTTAGGCACATGTATATGTTGTAGTCCAATTTTATCCTTGGTTTAATTTTGATTTTCCTTTGTTTTATATTCATTATCATACTGTATATTAACAGAAAATAACAATGGAAAATCAAAATTGAACAACAACACCAATGGCATCCAAGATCGCGGCTTGTTGATAGATATGGGCTACACTGGGGTGTACTTGTATGTAATAATATTTTGTATTTTATAAAAATTGCGTTCTTTGATGTGTTTATTTTTAATTGTTCTTTCTTTGTCACTTTGTAGGGAACTGCTTCAGCAGATGATGCTTTGGTCAGTTTTGTGCAGCTATATATTGTTGCTGGAGTGAAAAAATTTGACCTACAACCCTTGTCACATTCAGTTGGGACACCTCACGCTCAAAACATATTCACCCTACAGTTGGCATCCTTCCCTCCCAATGTTGAATTTTGAGGCTCTAAGATCACTAGATATCAAATCAACATTGAGAAGGGAGAGAGACCCACATGTATCCCAACAAATGTGGCGAGTAATCCTCGTCACGTTTAGTTGGGACACCTCACGCTCAAAACATATTCACCCTACAGTTGGCATCCTTCCATCCCAATGTTGAATTTTGCAGCTCTGAGATCACTAAATGTCAAACCAACATTGAGAAGGGAGAGAGACCCACTTATGTCCCAACAAATGTGGCGAGTATTGTAGATTATCTTTTTATTGTTTTTAGTGTAAATTGTTGTTCCATTTCTTAGGAATGTATTTTCTGTAGCATTCTGGCATACATGTACATCTGTAGGCTTGATTATAAGCTGCTTGAGCCATCTTAGCAAGTGAGCCTGCCCTCTTCTCAGGGAGGAAAAAGTAGACACAAACTGTAACTGGAAGAAAACAAGTCTTAATAATTTTATTGTTACCTTGCTCTCCTTTTATATTTAAATTGTATATTTATGAAACTGTTTTTTTTTTAATATAGGGCCATAAACTTGAACTTGAACTTTTTCTACATATGTAGAATATGGCTTATAGTATAAATTAAGTTATATCTTAAGATATATTTTAGTTACGATTTCGTGAATACGGCCCCAGGCCTCTAAGATCTCCTCCGTTACGCTCACCTTAGGATGATCATAAGATATCGTTCGTGAATAGCACTTAGGACATATCTTAGGAAGCTCCTAATTTTTCAATTAAGTAATTTCTTAAGATATATTTAAGGTAGGATTTCGTGAATACGGCCCCAGGCCTCTAAGATCTCCCCGTGGTAAGGATAAGGAATCACATGTGGCCGACCGTACATCCAAGAGACTTTACCAATTACTCAATATAGAGGGCAAAATTACAGAATGATTATTGGCTGACAAACAGGGCATTTTTCCTTAATTGAGAGCAAACTTACTCGCTGCTGATTGGTCGAGCATCAAAATTTCTAACTCGCGATTGGTTGAGCGCGTCGTTCTCGTTGCATTCAGTTGGCTTGGCGGGATTTTGAAGAAAATTATCAACGGAACGATGGCATGATTCGCCTGAGATTTTTCTATAAAAAAGGAATGGAATCGGAAAAAGAATTCTGTAGATGAATTACAGCATTTTACGCCAAACAGGAAGCGATTAATGTAATTTCTGGCGTTTGAGTAACGTAGTCAACGAATTAGACAGACATTTATATTTCTACGGCACGGGTACAGCAGGGGCTGGGCACTATTGTTGTAGTGCATTGTGAGTAGCATAACTTCGTTATAAACGAAGTATCGCACGTGGTTAGTCATTCTAGGCCTGCAGCACTCGGCCTCAGTTGTTTTTAAAATTCACCTTCGTAACGATTAGACATGACGACTTTCAGCGAGGACGAGTCGACGTCGCTGAAATAGTTCAACAGTCGGTCCAAAAGAACAACCAGTCCTTGCAAGACACAATGAAGGAGATGCTAAAAGAATCGTTGACCGAGATTAAGGGGTTGCAAACAGAGTCTGTCGACTCAAAAATCAAGGAAATCAAGAAACTCAAGCTCGACGAACCTCGTCATTTCAAGAAAGAAGCAAACGAGGATCAATTCCGCTTTAACGCTAAGTTGAAGGATGTCATGGACGAGGCCAAATCCTCCGTCCGTTCTGAGCGTTTGCAGAAAATAAAGAGTCCCTGGAGAAGGGTGAGACTTTGCACAGAGAAAGACAAAAGCACATTCTTCTCGCCGATAAATCAGAATTTGGGTGGGCTGCTGTTCATGAATACGAGAAGAACGTAATTGCAGACGATTCGGAAGACGAGAAAAAGATGTAAAAGGCGGAGGCGAGAGTCAAGGCCCATGCGAAGCAAACTTCAGGCAGATCCACCAAAATGGCCGTTTGAGCTGCCACCAGAAAAGATCCAGCCATTGGCGAGTTTAACTCGAAGCCGTTCAACGAGCTTATTCCGGCTGCAAGGCAGATAGCGAGATTGGATCCGCGCTACAAGACTCAAGTCAAGCCGGAATTTTGCTATCACTGCGGAAAGCCAGGTCACTGGAGGGCCCAATGCCCGACGGAGTTGCGAGGAGCTGGGAGTACCAGATGATTAGCGGAGCAGAAATCACAGCAAGGTGTAGACAATTTCTTGTTCTCTGATTATTTTTTAGATTATGAGAATTCAGAAAATTTCCCTGATGAATGTACAGATTCATAAAATTTCCCTGATGAATGTACAGATTCATGCTTGCTGAAAATCCGCTCATCCCAACCTTATGAATTTGATTCTCAAACGAATTCGAAACCAATACTTTACGTTTGAGGTAGATTATCCAAACATGTTTCCGAATGGGAAAAAATCGGTGCCCCCGGATTCATTTTGTCTGTTATTCGTGAAAGGTACAAAATTCCCTTTGCTTCTTTTCCCCCTCCTACGATTATTGCTAACAATTCATCCGCTGTTCAGGAGATGCTTTTTGTATCGGATGCCATTAATGAACTCCTGGATAATAAATGTGTGGAACCTCTTAACTTTGTTCCCGAGATAGTTAATCCCTTGTCTGTATCGGGACAATCGTCTGGAAAGAAGAGGTTAATTTTAGATTTGAGGCACATCAACATGTATGTTTACAAACAGAAATTTAAATGTGATGATTTGAAAGTAGCCCTGAAAGTTAGATCACAGGGGTTTTCCTTATATCAATTTGATCTTAAATCAGCGTACCACCATGTTGAAATATTCCCAGATCATAGGAAGTTTCTGACCTTTGCATGGGACTTTGGAGACGGTATAATGCAATATTTTCAATTACAGTTTTGCCTTTCGGGTTATCGTCCGCCCCTTATTTATTCACTAAATTGTTCAAACCCTCAGTGAACGAATGGAGGTGTAATGGGATCCCCATTGTTGTTTTTCTTGATGGTGGATTGGGCGGAGGCGCGAATAATATCACGGCTAAAATCAACAGTTTGAAAGTGCATAGTGATTTGTTTAAATTTGGTTTCTTAATTAACGAAGAGAAGTCCCAATGGGAACCCACACAGGTTATTACCTGCCTAGATGTTGTATTAGATACAAAGCAAGGCACCGTTTCGGTAACTATCCAGAGGATGACAAAACTTAAAGAGTCTCATCAATTCTATGGTTCAATGTAGGTTCCGTGAGGTTAATGCTAAAGATTTAGCTTCGTTAATAGGTTTGATGATTTTGTTAGCAGGTTACGTGGGGAATGTAACGCGGATTATGACTAGGTCATTGTAAGAGATCCTGAATAATGAGTAGTCATGGTACATGTATTTCAAAGTTAAACTAACGGACCTAGCAATGTAGAAGATTCTGTTCTGGATGCTCAATGCGCAATCTCTAAACGACGGACCAGCTTGGGCTACGGAGACCAAACCTACTAAGATAGTCTATTCTGATGCGTCCGATCGTGCATGGGGCTCCTTCGTACAGAGCGAGAGTAAGCCTTTTCAACAGAATTGGTCGCCGGAGGAAAGTGCTAAGAGTTCTACTCGGAAGGAACTGAAAGCTGTTCAGTTAGCTTTGGAAAGTTTCGCTAACGAATTAACGGACAGCAGGTCGCTTGGTTCACTGATAATGCTAATGTTGTCACCATAGTTAAAGGGACACTGTCCTGGCTGAAATATCGTGTTGTCATGATTATGGCCAGGAGCTTGGTTTCAGCTTACTTTGTTACCTTGAAATTGGAAGAAACCATCGCTAAAAGCGATAGAAGCAAAGAAATTTGAACTAAACAAACAAAATAAAGGCTAAAAAGTCAAAATTTCACAGGGATGGCAAGTTTGATTTATTGACAGGCAGTCAATAAATCAAATTTCATGAACTGTAATCCCGCACCTGGTAATCCACTTCAATGCTTGCAATCCTGCACTTTATCTCCAAACTACTACTTTTGTTTTGCTCTATAGAATCATTTTATCGACTAAGTTGTATATTTGGTGGCATTTGGCGATAAAACGTGGAATTAAGCTAAGCGAAATTTTGCTATTTCGGCGGGACAGTGGCCCTTTAACCTTGGCAGCGAAGTCAAAGATTTGCAGACTTTAGCATTGACTATATTTATACGAAGTGTCTGTCTCTTAATATTTCCGTGGAGATGAAATGGATCCCTAGAGACACCAATGTAAATGCTGATTATTTGAGCAGATTTCGACAATTATTCATTAAACGACGAAATTTTTGCAATGTTAGATTTTACGCGGGGACGCATTCAGTTGACAGGTTCGCATGTATCTGTAATGCTAAACTTGCTCGCTTTAATATTAGGTTCTATCAGCCTGGCGCTGAGGCAGTAGACGCCTTTACCCAAGATTGGGGGTTTGATAACAATTGGCTGGTACCGCCAGTTTGTTTAGTAGATAAAGTCATTGCTCATCTGAGAGCATGCAAAGCAGCGGGTACGCTTGTTGTACCAATGTGGAAATCGTCTTATTTCTGGATCCTCTTGCGCACTGATGGTGTACACTGGAGCCCGTTTGTCCAAGATTGGTTATTGCTCCCACAGTCCGATCGCTTACTTGTGACAGGAAAAGCCCCAAACCGTTTATTTGGGACAAAAAAGTTTTCCTTCAGAGTTGTTGCTTTACGCGTTAATTTTCATGTCCCTGACAGGGCACGATTATCGGGCTTCTGTACAAAAGAAAGCGGAAGCTGTTTCAAATGTTCTGACAGTATTCAGGCCAAGTTTAAGGTCTTTGGAAATCCAATTCTGTAGGCAAATGTACTGCCTTTGAGACCTCTATAGGCTGGATCTATGGTCATCCGGGTTTTTAATGAAGAGAGCTATACTGTTATGTCGTCAGTCAGTGACGATTGTGAATTAAATCGCATTCCTGTGCTCACGAGTTTTGCATTGTATTGATTTTAAGGTTTGAGCTGTGGCAATAAAGAATGTTCTGAATTGTTTATACTTCGTGATTTGTATTGTGTTCAATACTTAGTTCTTTCATTTGGCGGAGTAAGGCGTCTTTTTTCTCACTCTTTTTTACAGTTTCTATTTTCTCTGTTTCCTTTTAGATGTATTCCAACAGGGGATTTAGAAAGAATACATTTTGAGAACCCTGAGTTGAGGGAGCTGAGAAGCAGATTACAGATCACAGTGCTTCTTCTTCTTCAAGAGCTCCTGGGACAGTGAACCTTTACACGCGTTCGTTCAACAGATGGAAAGACTTTCCATTGAGTCGGGAAGATTTTGATTATTTCCCAGCTGATCCTCTGCCAGTGGCAATTTTTTTGCAATTTCTAATTGAAAGAACCAATTCTCACAGTTCGGTTGATGCCGCTTTTTATGCTATAAAATGGTTGATGCCGCTTTTTATGCTCTAAAATGGGCGCATGAATCTTCAGGTTTGAAATTCCCAACGGATAACGCCTTAGTGGTCAGGGTTAGAGAGGGAGCTAACAGAATCTTAGGTACAGAAAGGATAAACAGAAAGGAACCATCGCCGTTAGGAGTTCTTAAAGGTATTGTGGGCGGTGGCCTAGTGCTTAAAAATGTCTGTCTATTTTTGTTGTGTTTTACTGATTTCTTCAGATTTGACGAAGTTTGCAGAATCAGAAGAAATCGAATATCTGTTCACGAGGGTTTCATGAAAATTAAAACTGACAAAAGCAAAAATGACCAGCTAAGAGAAGGTAATGAGGTTTTGATCTCGGAAGCCGAGGGTTGGGCTTGCCCGGTTAAGATTCTCAACGAGTACTTGCCGAGAATGAATATTAGTCCATCCTCCAGCGAGCTTATATTTAGACAGCTCGTTAAAACTAAGGCATCACACAAGCTCGTTGATAGAGACAAGCTAATTTGTTACAGTACTTTTAGAGATCATCTTCGTACGACTTTGGGTAACTTCGTTCCGAATCCTACCGTATATGGTACTCACTCTTTCAGGTCGGGAGGAGCATTAAAAGCTGCGAACAGTGATGTCAAAGAAAGAGCTTTTCAAAAGCACGGTCGCTGGAAATCAGTTTCAGCCAAAAACGGCTATGTTAAGGATGATAAATCTGTTAGGCTTTCTGTTTCCAAATCGTTGGGGCTTTAGTGTGTACTTATTTTCCGCTAATGAAAATAATTTAGTCTGACTCGTCAAGCCCTTTCTTTGTCTTCTAGGTTGTTTGTAAGTGCCGTTGGTGTCCGGCCAAAATGCATCAAAATAAACCTATCGGAGCGTATAATGTCTGTTGTGTAGTGGAGTTGAAATATGTAATTTCTGGCGTTTGATTAACGTAGTCAACGAATTAGACAGAAATTGATATTTCTACGGCACGAGAACAGCAGGGGCTGGGCACTAATGTTGTAGTGCATTGTGGGTAGCATAACTTCGTTATAAACGAAGTATCGCACGTGGTTAGTCATTCTAGGCCTACACCACTCGGCTTCAGCTGTTTTCAAAATTTGTATATTTATTTTTCTTATTTACCGTGTAAGAACTTCAGTGCATTTTGTACTGTATAGATGGCCTCGTAAGATGGGCTTAGAGTTTAAGCCATGGATCCTACCCAGATTTCCTGCCACATAATTTTTCCCCAAAGGGGTTTTTAGGTTAACAGGATTTTTTCTGGCCTTCGTTTAACTGCAGTTTTTTCTTTGTATGTCAGTTGTTGCTCAGCTCTGGTTCGTCATTAGCATTGTAGTATTTTCAATTTATGGGTTTTGACTACACCGTTATAATTGTGCTCACATTATTGTAAATATGTTTGGACGTGCCGTTGGTGTCCGGCCGAAATGCATCAAAATAAACCTATTGGAGCATGTAATGTCTGTTGCGTAGTGGAGTTGCAATTTTGTGTTAAAACGTGGATTAATCAGGCGCCTGCAGGCCGGTTTGCGACGTTGAACACCTTGAAGACAAACGATAAAAGCCAGTTAAGTTCCATCACTTCACTGAATATATGCGGATTTTTACGGACCTAAACAAAAGAACTTTGACATATTTTCAGCTTCTGAAAACACTCGTGATATTAATCCTAAATTTTACTTGGGCCCATACGATTACATATACAAAACAGCTCATGCAGATCGTTAAAATATAAAATGCAGCTTTGTTTTTCTCGGCGCTAGGGGTGAATATATTGAAACCTTTTGCAAGATTCTGATTATAATAATATGCCACATTTTGATATTAACCCTCGGACGTACAAGAAGGGGTGGTTGCCACCCCCCCTTAAGGTTTTTCTCCAATATTTTCACGACCATTTATGCTTAGCACATGCCGTTTTCAGTAGCTGTTTATTTATCCTTAAGACACATTTTGGTAAAGTTTGGCGACAACCAGTTACTATGGTAACGAGATATGATGTCATAAGTAACATGTGGTCAAGCCATTTTTTAATAAAAATGCGTGTTTTTCACCTTTTTTCGGTGAAAAAAAAAAACATATAAAATGCTACCAAAAGCATCAAAATGTTTAATTGTATGTTATTTTGCAACTCTAGCAAACAATATTTGCAATTTCCACATTTTCCCGATAAATTTGAATTTTTAGTAAAATCCAAGATGGCGGACGTCTTGGCGGCCAGTTTGGATGACGTCAGTCATGGAGTCCCAGTAGCGCTACAACCAATAATATTTACCTTATCTTGTAGATGTAAAATATTTCCGAAATATTGCAATATCGCAAAAACCCAGGGGGGTGCAACACCCCCTGTTAAGAGAATAAAATCACCAATTGTACATTGAAATAAAGGCAAACAAAAAGTGATCATTTTATCCCAGATACTTGTGTTTGCTGTTTAGGAGCTTTTACAGCTATATGGGTAAGACAAGTCCGTGAATTGCCAGAGATGACGTTCTAAGTTTACAAAATCCCACCAATGTAAACAGGTCAGTAATCGATCGACCGCGTTCAAAGCCAAACCCGCGATATAAAAGGCAGCTGGACTGTCCAACTTATGCAAATGAGCAAAATCTATTGTTCTTGCTCATTTGCATTAGATTCGGCGTGGGGCTTTGCCCTTTTATACCGCAGGTTCGCCTTTAAGGTGGCTCCAAGTAGTTTTTCTTGGGTCACATTTCCCTTTTTGAATGCGCCTACACATAATCTTACTTTAGCTCACTGAATCTGAATTTGATACCAGTTGTTAGGCTTAGATGAATTTTGAGGCACCTTAAGATATTTGTGCTTTATTTCCAACACATTTGCATATCGAATACTACGATAGTCAATCGATAAGTGCCGTTTGCTATTTCAATCAAATCGCCGTGGAATTGTAGCTTTCAGTACATCATGAATTCATGTAACACTTAAAACAAAGCAATGAAGTGTTTATGAATTCATTATGTACTGAAATTTACAATTGCATGGCGATTCGAGACAATGGAGACACATAATGAGATCAACAAATCACTTTCGTGAAAATCAGCTCAATATTTTCCTACGTTGAGGCTGTAAATTGACAGCCTTAGAATGTTTCAATGAATTTGAAACTTGGCAGTTGTATTGAATATTAATTATTCTTTATGAGGACTAAGTTTTAAAAAAATTCATCATTCGCTTTTTAATTCATGACAATTTTAATAAGTGTAGGGTCAATTTTTGATGTAAAAGCGAAATAATACTCCAGGCCAGTTCATATTCAAGGTAATATTTCTGAAATCCAAACGGAGCGATTTCCTTGAGATTCTCACCTAATGTATTTGGATGGTATAAAATTCATGTCAGACCAAAACATTATTTCATCAAGCCCTGTAGACATAAGTTTTAATAACATTTCAAAATTGTTTTGTTTCTGTTGTATTTTAACACCTTAAAAATTCACTCGAAATTTTCTCGAAAACGCTTCCATAGAAATTTGCAAAATTTTGAAGACCTAAGGACAAGTACGTCAGGTCGAAGATCCAGAGAGCGTTTTCCAAAATTATCTCTCGATGACAAGTAATTCGGTATTATGTAAAACCGGAAGTGACGTCATAACGTTGCTTTGGCAACTCCGATTTCCATAAAACTAACCTCATCTGAAACTTTAATCTTTCTCTAGTACAGCTGTGGCAATCAATTTTCCGTTGGATTGTTTGTGGTGGTACACAAGTTTCTCAAAGCTAAACGGTATCGTCGCTCAAAAACCCAGTCGAGCCACCTTAATCAACCTTGTTCCAAGGCTTGGTTACGAATGGGAGAAAGTGACGTCAAAGACTCAAACATACCTCACGGGTTGAAATTATAATAATAAGTATTGAAAATCACGCGAAAAGCAACAAAAACTTTGGACTTGTTCTTCGTGCAATTTTCTATGCTGATTGTTATTATAATTTCAACCCGTGAGGTATGTTTGAGTCTTTGACGTCACTTTCTCCCATTCGCAACCAAGCCTTGGAACAATGTTGATTAATGGAGGCCGTAAATTCTCGGAAATAAATGTTAAAATGAAATGACTTCTGATGTTCGTAATGAATTGAAATTTGGCAAGACGATTAAGAAAGTCTTATAGTACACGAAAATGCACAAAAATGAAAATCATAAATTTGATCATAGGGGCACTTTAAACAGCCAATTTATATGTGAAGTGTATATGTGGATGTATGAGACAAAACAAGAACTTTGTGCATGTGAATAAGTTCAGTAAAAAGCCTTTAAAAAGGAATGTTTTCTCTAAATACTTCACTAAGGCAGACTATTGTAAAAAAGGCAAATGAAAATATGTTACTTGTCGCTTTTTCCGTTGACTCAAAAATTGTGTACCTTCGGGCAAAATGGTGTCTCTAGTAGTATAAAAAAGATTATTCACCGCCAACATCATCATTTCTTACGTTTACCCAAACATAAACCCATGACACAAAGCAATAAACTAAAATGACTGCCAATCGTAACAGCTAAATAATATCATAGCTTATGCGAAAGACGAGGGTAAATTTGGTTCGATGATTTATGCCAATTCAAATTCAAAAAAATAAATTTAAATTGTCATGATATTTTCAGCTTATTCGAAACACGGGGTGAATTTGGTTCGTTGATGTTAATTTTACATTACATGTTAATATCAGCAGAAATAATAATTTATTTCTCAAAATGGTTGTGTGGTTTTTTAGCTTATTTGCTTTGTCATGGGTTTATGTTTGGGAAAGCGTAAGAAATGATGATGTTGGCGGTGAATAATCTTTTTTATACTACCGAAAAAGAACCGCTCCACCGTTGAAATTAACTCAATATTTAAAGCGACTTACCCTGTATTTGAAGCGGTTTCACCGAGTCGTTTCACTTCGTTCATTTCGTTCGCTTTCTGTGAGTTTACGCGAAAATTTCACGGGGTTTTGAGATTTTGTTTTCGCGTAGAAATACTGGCGAGAAAGGATGAACGCAGAGAGTGAAATTCACACAAACAAAAGAAAGCAAAACACCTGCTTACACTTTCCACCTGCTTGCATAAAATTAACCATTCTTGTGTTTTGCGCAGACGCGGGCGTAAAAGAGTTACCACATGTGAAAGCGTGGCGGTTTTGATCATTATATAAGAGTTGTTCGAACTATATGGTATATCGGTGGCGGATAGGTTATGAAACAGTTAGAAAAAGCGAGGGCTGACTGTTTGATTCCTATCAATCACCCGGTATATATATCATAGCTAAAAACCCTCGCGGCTATGATATATATACTGCAGGCCTAAGAAAGGGTGTCGGGTTGTTGAGTAGAGCTAAGTCGTGTTCGATGACCGCTTCGAAAGAAGGTTGACAGATGTTGACGGGGAGTTCACGGCAGTAGTGCTGGTTCAGCCTCAAGCCTAAGTGGCAAAAAAATGAAAAAAAAAATGAAAAAATGAAAAAATGAAAAATGAAAAAAAAAAATCTCTCAAGGGAACTGGGTGGGGGAGAAGTGGTGGAAGGAGAGAGTTCCCTTGAGAGATTCTGTTGGCCAACAGTTTTGCTTTTTTATTGATCTGTTATGTTGAGCGGGGAAGAAGAACATAAAATAAAAAAATATTTTATGTTTTCCTGAAAAATGGAACGCATGACAATTAGGGAACTAAGACAAATTGCCAGGGAAAGATATATCCCCGGCCGCGCTCGCGCTAGAAAAAAGGCTGATTTAATACGTTTAATTACTGCATCTATTGATTCACCCACACCGCCAGAAACTCAACCACCTCCTCCTCCGCAGCCTGGTATATTGAAAACAATTTCCAATACTTTCCGGTCATGGTGGAATTGGTTAAAAGCCGCGCCACAAACTCTGGCGAAAAAGGCTGTTAATATGATCACGGATTTTCAACGCAAAGTTGACAGTTATCAACAACCAATAGGAGTTCACGAAAGTACTTCGGCGTTAGAAAACTTTACCCGTCAATTCATCTTTGACGGTGTGGAAGGACTGACCCCTGGAAGTTATTTTCAGCGAGTTTCTGATAAACTTCTGACTGTTCTCAATGCTAATCGAGACACTAAAATCAAACTGATTCTATCCTGCGGAATGAAACGCCAGAATTTACAAACTGGGGAAATAATTGAGATCGATGCTCCAATCTATTCGGAAGTAGAATTGAATCTCGCAGCGACGGATTTCGCCGCTCTTTTAAATGAAATGATAGCAGACATTCTTGAACGCATTGCCATTTTCCAACTGAAAGGCTCGAATTGGCAATTTGTTCGCGTAAATCATTTGGAATTGCATCTGGTTGAATTCAAACCTTTCGGCGGGAGCACATATATTTCTCTTCCGCCATTTCTTGCTAAGAAGAAGGCCCTCATTAATATGCAAAATACTGATAATCAATGCTTTAAATGGGCCGTAACAAGGGCACTCTTTCCATGTGAAATTCATCCTGAAAGAGTTACAAAAGAATTAAAAGCTCAAGCTGATGATGTCAATTGGGATAAAATTTCATTTCCAACGCCCCTGGAGGAAATAGATCGTTTTGAAAGAAATAATCCCGACATTGCCGTTAATGTTCTCGGGTATGAATCAGTGGTTCATCCCTTGAGAATTTCAAAACATAAAAAACGTCAACGCCATATAACCCTGCTGCTTTTTGAGAAAGATGAAATCCAACATTATGCTGTTGTTAACAGCCTGAGTCGCCTTCTCTCAGCTCAAGTTAATCATCATGTCGGTCGCAAACTTTTTTGCCTGCATTGTCTCAATCATTTTTATGACGAAGCGCATCTAGCTAAGCATGAAGAATTGTGTTGCAGAACTGAAGCGATAAAAGTCGAAATGCCCGCAAAGGGAGAGATTTTGCAATTTAAAAACCACAACAGATCTATCAAAGTTCCATTTGTGATTTACGCTGATTTTGAAGCATGCACTGAATCGATCAGTGGTTGTTCCCCAGGGAATAATCTCAGTTTCACAAATAAATTTCAAAAACACACGCCATGTGGTTTTTGTTTCAAGGTTGTTGGCATGGATGGGGTTGATTTGAATTTCCCTCCAGTGCTCTTTCGGGTAAAAACAGCGGATGATGACGTTGCACAAATATTTGTGGAGAAGTTAATTGAAACAATTAAACATATTCACAAGAAATTTGACTTCAGAAAGAAGATAATTTTCACCAAGGAAGATAAGAAAGAATATGAAGCAACCACAGTTTGTTGGATATGTCAGGGAGAATTTGACGAAGAATTTGGCGAAGAATCTGATAAAAAGGTGCGGGATCATTGCCACTTCACAGGAAAATATCGTGGCGCAGCCCATAACAGTTGCAATCTGCAGTTTCGGAAACCAAAGTTCACCCCAGTCATTTTTCATAATCTTGAGGGATATGATTCTCATCTCTTCATTAAAAATCTTGGCAAAATACCTGGGGATATTAAATGCATCCCCAACAATGAGGAAAAATATATATCCTTCTCAAAGGCGATCAAGCTTGGAGAATATATTAACAAAAAGGGTAAAACGGTCAACATCACTCATGAAGTGAGATTCATCGATTCTATGAAATTCATGGGTTCTTCCCTGGAGAGTCTGGTAAATAATTTGAAAAAGTTAAACATGGATAAACTGAAACAAACAATCAAAGAATTTAGAGACAAAGCTGAATTCATCGATTCTAAGAAATTCATGGGCTCTTCCCTGGAGAGTCTAATAAATAATTTGAAAAAGTTAAGCATGGATAAACTGAAACAAACAAACAAAGAATTTGGAGACAAAGCTGAGCTTCTTTCCAGAAAAGGAGTCTATCCCTATGATTATATGGATTCCATTGAGAAATTCAAGGAAACACAACTGCCGCCAAAGGAGGCATTCTATTCTCAAATTAATGAATCGGGAATATCCGATGAAGACTACCAACATGCCCAAAATGTTTGGGATAAAATGGGGATAAACAATTTAGGAGAATATCACGATCTCTATTTGAAAACGGATGTGATGCTCCTGGCAGATGTTTTCGAAGAATTCAGAAATGTCTGCCTGAAGAATTATCAACTGGATCCAGCGTGGTATTATACCACCCCTGGTTTGTCATTCGACGCGGGTCTGAAAAAATCAGGGGCCAAGATTGAATTGTTGATTGATCCAGATAAGCTCCTGTTCTACGAGAAGGGAGTCCGTGGTGGAATTTCAATGATCTCAAATCGTCATGGAAAAGCGAACAATCCATATATGGGAGGTCAATATGACCCAACTCACCCCGCGAAATACATTCTCTATCTCGATGCTAACTCCCTTTATTCTTGGGCAATGACTCAACCACTTCCAACGGGAAACTTTCGCTGGATGAAAAATTTCAAGAGATGGCGCCAAATTCCCTGTGTGCTTGAAGTGGATTTGGAATACCCCAAAGAACTCCATGATTTGCATAATGATTATCCATTTGCCCCCGAGAGAGTGATCTGCGAGAATAATGTTGAGAAATTAATCCCCAATCTGCGAGATAAGAAACATTATATTATCCATCACAGAGCACTGAAACAAGCTCTGAAACATGGCTTGAAACTCACTAAGATTCATAGGGGAATATCATTCACTGAAGAACCTTGGCTGAAATCATATATCGAACTCAACATTCGACCCCGTCAAGCAGCGGAGAATGATTTCGAGAAAGACTTTTTCAAACTGATGCCCAACGCAATATTCGGCAAAACAATGGAAAATATCCGCAAGAGAGTTGACATCAGACTTGTCAATGATCGAAAGATTGCGACAAAGCTTGCGGCTAAACCCACCTATCAACATAGCACAATCTTTGACGAGAATCTCATTGCTGTTCATATGAAGCGGAAGAAAATGACATTCAACAAACCAATTTTCTGTGGAATGTCAATTCTTGAAATATCAAAAGAACTGATGTTCAGATTTCACTATGAATATACGAAACCCAAATACGGGGAGAAAGCCAAGCTGTTGTTCACAGATACTGATTCTTTGTGCTATGAAATCGAAACAGCAGACGTCTATCAGGATTTAAAGCCAGATGTAAAAGAGATGTTTGACACCTCCAATTATCTCCCGAGACATACCTCAGGAATGGCAATTATGAACAAAAAAGTGAACGGCCTCATGAAAGATGAAGCTGGGGGGAAAATAATTGAAGAATTTGTTGGATTACGCCCTAAATTATACAGTTATAAATTATTTGTAACTGGTGGTGGTGGCAAGAAATGTAAGGGAGTGAAAAAACAAACAATAAAGAAACATATCACCCATGAGGACTTCAAAGAATGCCTTCTCAGCGGGGAAAGCCAAATGAGAACTATGAATCTCATCCGCAGCCATCACCACGAGATGTTCTCAGAAACAGTCAATAAAACTGCTCTCTCTGCGGATGATGACAAGCGATTTATCCTTCCAGATAAGATTAGCACTCTTGCTTGGGGCCATTGGAGAATTGGAGAAGAAAAAAACTAAATAAAATGATTGATAAAGAAAACCTTTTCACAATCGGAGATAAAGATTTCTTTTCCGTAGAGGAAACGGGAATCCCACTCAAGGTAATGAAAAATTATGCAACTTGGATTCACCCCAAATTCAAAGAAGCATGTGGTTTGACGGATGAAGACTTGGAATGGTATAAAGGGGTTGAAAATGAAAGAAACTTCCAAAAAGCGGTTGACATGGCCATTGGTTTTCTTCCAGTCCGATCGGAAGAGGATCGCAAGTTCATGGAAAAATGGATTTTCGCGTTTTAATTCATTTTTTTATCTCCTCCCAAAAAATGAATCCCGCGAAAATATCTATCCCCGACTGCTCTCTCGACAACCCCGTGAAAAAATCTTCCGGAAAAATCTCTTTCTGTCTCCTCCCATGCCTTCACAATGACAAATGGCTCAAAGTGAAACTCCAAACCAAATTCAAGATTTTCGCTCATCAAGGTGAATCGTTTTCTCTGGGAATCACTCTTCCGGAAGAAAACATCAAATTTTTCAAAGATTTGGAAAAACATCTCAACTCTGCTGCGATGAAAAAGAAGCAGGCAATCAAAGAGATTTCCCCGTCTTTTGCTCGATTTCAGGAGGGAGATTTCACTCTCGTGAAAATCGACAAATCCGAGCAGGAAAAGATTTATGCCAAGATTTATCCCTCCAAACTCAAGCACACGGATTTCTCGTGTCGATTTTGGGAATTGTGCGACGATGGGAAGAAAAAGCCAATCCTGAGGCAAAAAGAACTCATTGGCGTTCCTCTCCGGGGGCAAGTTGTGTTTTCAATCAAACACCTTTTCTGCGGAAATCTGAAAGCCATCACATGCATCGTGGATGAAGTTTTGGTGGAGGAAAAGGTGGAAGCTGCTTCAGAATTCGACGAGTTTGAGGACAAGAATGAGGATGAAGATTGAAGTTGGATCTCGCTGAAATCTGGAGGAAACTCCAAATTATTTTTCAGAATCTGATTCTGAAAAATATTTTTGTGATTTTTCAGTGAATTTGGGCAGAACCTTTTTCCTGATTTTTTCAGATTTGCCACGTGTGACAGGTCTGATTTTGCCCCAGATTTTTTCAGTTCATTTGGGCAGATTTTCCACGTACATTTGCTCCGGAAAATGATTTTGAAAATGAATTTGAAAATGAATTTGATTTCTGGAAAAAATATCTGTTCCAGAAAAATGAATTTGAATTCTGGAAAAAATATCTGTTCCAGAAAAATGAATTTTGAATTTTGAATTTGAATTCTGGAAAAAATATCTATTCCAGAAAAATGAATTTGATTTCTGGAAAAAATATCTGTTCCAGAAAAATGAATTTGAATTTTGATTTCTGGAAAAAAATATCTGTTCCAGAAAAATGAATTTTGAATTTTGAATTCTGGAAAAAATATCTGTTCCAGAAAAATGAATTTGAATTTTGAATTTGATTTCTGGAAAAAATATCTGTTCCAGAAAAATGAATTTTGAATTTTGAATTCTGGAAAAAATATCTGTTCCAGAAAAACGAATTTGAATTTTGAATTTGATTTCTGGAAAAAATATCTGCTCCAGAAAAATGAATTTGAATTCTGGAAAAAATATCTGTTCCAGAAAAACGAATTTGAATTTTGAATTTGATTTCTGGAAAAAATATCTGCTCCAGAAAAACGAATTTGAATTTTGAATTTGATTTCTGGAAAAAATATCTGCTCCAGAAAAACGAATTTGAATTTTGAATTTGAATTTGATTTCTGGAAAAAATATCTGCTACAGAAAAACGAATTTGAATTTTGAATTTGAATTTGATTTCTGGAAAAAATATCTGCTCCAGAAAAACGAATTTGAATTTTGAATTTGAAATTGCAAATTCATTTCCTGGGGGAAATGACTTTGAAAATCTGGGAATGACATGAATCTTTTTCCCCGGAGCAGAATTTGACCTCAAAATTCACACAAAATTTGGGGAAAGTTGTCAAGGGGAGAATTTTTGCAATCCGGGGTCTATTTTGGGCCATTGTGGGGAAAAAACTGCCCTCTGTGCCCTGCTTTTCTGCTGAACTCAGGAGAAAATGGCAAAAAACCCCATAAAGACGTGTTGGTTTGGCGAAATTTGAGTTTTAGGATTTAAAATAGGTTTTCAATCAAAACAAAAAACAAAATTCTTCCAGAAAATAGTTTTCAGCTTCCCCACCCACGTGATGGGGGAAGTCAACTTTTTTCAGTTCATTTTCCTGCGAAAATGAACTCAAAAATTCAGGAAAGTTTCATTTTGTCCCCTGAATTTGTCATTTTCCCCCTGAATTTGTCATTTTGTCCCCTGAATTTGTCATTTTCCCCCTGAATTCGCCGGATGAATTTTGAAAAACCCACTCAGGGGAATGATTTTCAAATTTTGCTGAATTCAGCATTGTTCCGGAAACTGATTTTGGAATGAAATTTCCTCCGGAGAATTCCTCCCATATTATTTGGAGGAAAATTTTTTTCCAAATTTTTTTTCCAAATTTTATAAATGAAGGGATGTCCGGGGGATGAAAAATCTCCCCAAACGGATTTTGTGATGAAAAATCACCCCCAAAAACGGATTTTGGGATGAAAATCCTCTGGGGATTGAAAATCTCTCCGGGGTTTGAAAATCTTTCGCTGAAAATCAGCGGAAAATTCAAATTCATGAAAATTTCTGCTCCATTTCAGCTAAAACTCAGTTAACTAAATTGGAGAAATGATTGGTCAAAATTGAGCTTTATCCAGATAAAATGGGATTTTAATTTTTTATTTCCTTTTTTTCTCCAAAGAAAATGTCGAAGCCAGCACCAACGCATTTTTCAATCTCCGATGGGAAAAAAAACAAAAATTTCACTTCCATCAATTCAGCGGCAAAAGAATATGGAATCTCAAATTGCGCAATCACAAATGCATTGAAAAAAGAAAACTCAACCATCACCCGGAGGTCGGACAAGAAAAAATTCTTCCTCGGCGAACCAAAAGCGGAAGATTCACAACTTTCTCGCGAAATCGATTTTTCTTCACTCCCAATGGATGAGGAATGGTTTGAAAAATTCAAGATCGCTGTTCCAGATTTTGATGAACTTTGTCGAATGATTGCGAATAAATTATTCGCGGATGAAGATCTCGAATTGGACTGGAAGAAAAAAGAATTGAAATACAACGATGAAGCCGTTTGCTTGATCAAAATCATTTCCATCATCTGCAGAGTGGCTTTTCAGGTGAACCGAGATCAAGCCCGAATAGTCCTGGAGGAAAAAATTGGGAAAAAAGATTTTCAACCCTTAAAACTAGTTCAAATGGTCGCATCTTTGAGGAAAAATGAAAGAACATTTCACGTTGACATATTCAATAAAATCAGGAAATTCAAGTGATTTTCCCCTGATTTTTCATTCCCCAGAAATGAAAACTCAACTCTCAAATCTTTCTTCCCAGTCCTTCTCAAACCGCTCCAAATCCAACCCCAAATCAATCACAATCCCATCAATCGCTTCCATTGAAAACAAAAATTCATCTCTGTCGAATTTTCCTCCCCGCAAAGCGAAGCGCAAATCACTCAATGTTTTTTCATAGGTGGTGAAAGCGAATTTCGCCATCTCAATTTTGCTTTTCAGGTTCTTCATTTCATTCGCGGTTTTGACGACCAACCCCAATCCTGAAATCACTCCCAAAACGATTGGATTCATTGTTGCTGCCCCAGCAATCGTCCCGATTGCAACCAGACCGGAAGAGGTCAAATTCAGGAGCAGATTCATTTTCTTGAATCGGCCATGCGCTCGTTTGAGACACCAAAATCTTTTGTGATAAAATCGAAAAAGTTTTTTGATCTCTTCCAGTTCTTCTTCCCGAATTGCGGGGTTGATGTGATTGAAAGCAAAAATGCTTTGTTTTCGCTCGGCTCGCTTCGCTCGCTTCATTTTTCAGGGAGAAAATCATTTTTCAATCAGAATTGTCGCTTTTGCTCTTTGAATGGCATTTCCATCCGAGAGAGCCAGATAGAAAGCTTCTTCCTGCCCAACATGGAGATTGAAGGTGAACTGCAGTGAACCAAATGAATTGGTGGAAGGTCTGACTGCTTTCCGAGTGATGCGATCTCCTTTAACAACACTTGTCATGATGATGGTTGCTGCACTCACTGGGTTGGAACCGCGTTGAAGAATGAAAACCGTGACATTCAAAATCCGGAAGTCAGATCCAAATTGTTGCCAATAATTTGTTTCATCTTCCTCTTCATTTGGGAAGATCAAACAATCACCGTGTTTTCCTTTCAAAAATCTTGCAAAAATGAAGTGTTTTGACGGGCGAAGCGGCAAATTCAACAAGGAGTGCGAATTCAAATCCAAGTCAGTCTCCATGACCATCTTCCCCGCTTGGAAAACGAAAGGGGAATCATAAACGCTGCTTTCAACATCAGGTTGGGAACCAGCAATGCCATATATGATCAGATTTGCATTTCCTTTTTCAGCTGACTCGGCAGTGCCTCGCCATTTCAAATCCAGGAAAATAAATTCAGGTGGGGAAATCCTCCATTTGTGCATGTGGATGATGGATCTGGAATACCCCGAAAACTTCTTAGTTGATTGTTGATTTATATTCAGACTTGTGCTCACAACGTTGACGCTCACGCCATCCATTGTCGCGGGGAAGAATTCCACGCACACGGTGTATTCTCCCTCTGGGAGTTTGAACATATTGAATCCAAGTCTCCCAGAGTATTCATTAAAAAGATCTTTTGTGATTTGTAAGTCATAAGCCTTCTTGTTGAAATGATGCGGCGAATCTGGAAAATCACTTATCCCAGTCACTGTCATATGATGTTCAGAGCTGGATTCATCCACATCTTCCATCAGATAGCGGAATGCGTCCTTTGGGTGAGAGGTTGACGTGATATGCGATTCATTTACGTATTTTTTGATCTTCTCTTCTAATTCCATCGTGTGGGCTACCACACCTCCTATCTGGTTATCCACATAAGATTTTGACGTGGGTTGTCGCTTCAGAGTTGGCGTTGCAATATTGTTGATTTGTTGCGAGTTCATATCCAGGTTTCCGGTCATTGTCCCGCCTTCCAACGAAAGCTTTTTCGCGGATTGGGCATCCACATATCGCATATTTGCACCCTGATCGGCAACTTCGGGATCTTTCACGTTAAAAATGGTGTGATTTCCCATATCCAAAGCTGTCTCCATTGGAAACGTCTCTTTGCGGCTGAGAAAGATATTTTTGGTGTCATTATAAGAAACCAGGTTGTTATAATGCGCTCCCAAATCATGCCATGTTTGTTGTTTTGAGTTTTTCACGTTGAAAAGTTCTTTTAAATCAATATCCTTCGTGACTTCATGAGTGTGAGCCGGAGCATCAGGGTGGAATTTCTTCAGAGTGACCATATTCACCGCTGACAAATCCTGGTTTTCATCAGTGTCCAGATTGACGATCAATTTGCGATTCATTTCTATTTCCCCGGGGTTGATGAGTTTTTGTCCCCTGAGATCAAGATCCCCAGTCATATGCGAGGAACCATCCACCTGGAGAGAATCTGCTCGCAATTGCGTTGCAAGCGTGTCAACTTGTAGCTTTGTGATTGCATCCGAATTCCCCGTTCCTTCAGCGATATTGGTCAGGCGTTTTCTTTGCAGGTCGAAGTCCCCTGCTGGCGTCAACTTGAAACCAACTCCTGGCAATCCATCTTTTCCATCTTTTCCATCTTTCGCGCCATGGGCGCGGGTGCTTGTTTCAGACAGCAATCCATTTGAATAACTCATTTTAAATGCTTTCATCAAAGTTTTTGGCAATGAATTTCCTCGGCTTATCCACATACAGGAAAGAGAACGGATCATGCATTGCTTTCCGATAATCTTCTTTGCTGACATTGTTCTCCCTGCAGATCGCCGTAATTTCTTTGTTGCTTGGGAATTCGAAGATGCAAAAATGCGAGCAATTCAGGCGGATATCTTTTGGTGTTCCGAAATAACTTTGCGAAAGATAAATCACAGAACATTTCTTGTGCCTGCCCTGAATGAAATAATCAATCAATGGCTTTTGGTTTTTTTCGGAAACAAAATCATCGAAAACAACCAGCTTTTGATTCTCCCCTGACAATTCAGAAACTGGGATGATTTCATCCGGGGATGCTTCCACAACGTCATACCCAGCTTCTTTGCTGAATGGGCGAAATGTTTTCAGCAGATGTTGATATTTGGTTTGGTCAAGATTTTTCGCATAGAGATAAATTTTATCGTAGAAGAGCAGCGGGCGGAGGATCATATCCAGGAGAACATTTGTTTTCCCCGATCCCGAAGGGCCACAGATCAACATTCTGAAAGTTCGATCCGGCATGAAAGGGTGAAGTTGTTTGAAATTCGTGATTGGATCCTGACAATCATAATTTGGAATCTTCATTTTATTAATGAACATGGCGTTCTTTATCTTGTTCTACATCCCAAATTTGTGTTTCTGGGATATAAAATGAGTTTATTGAAATGGCAAGAAATGGCTAAAAGCAAATCTGCTTTGGGCAAAAAAATCAACTTTGTTCACAATGCTATCACCCAGAAAAAGTTGGGTGAAGAGACAAGTCAAATCGGACTTGAAAAAACATTCAAACCCATCACATCGAAACTGGATGAGGTGATTGAGTCGAACTTGGGGCCGCTTCGGCCACTTCCCCGGAAAAAGAAAAAAGCCAAACCAGCGGAGATTGATTATCTCCCCGAAGTCGACCCATTTGAAGATATGGATGTCGAAGGCCTGTTTGATGAGGCCGTTCCATCCCAACCCAAGAAGCAAATTTCAGCAGCTCCTCCAACATATGAAGAAGTTGTGGAAGAGATGGGGGAAGATCCACCTGAATATGAAGAAGACGACTCTCCCGATTATGCTCTTGCGCCGGGAGATGAAGAGGATGAGGAAGGAGATAAAACCAATCAGATATTGAGAGACCTGGACCTCACGGATTACAATACTGTGGAGAAAACTCTCAGGGAAAATGTTACAACAGCGAGGAAAATCCAGTATCTCGGTGATCTTGTGAACATAGCAAGATTCCGCAGAAATCAGTTGAAAGGTTACAAATCATCCTGGTCCAAAAAATTCCAAAGAGGGGAAATAACGGAAGAGCAAAAGAAGTTGCAACATCAAAGGATAGATCGCGCAGCCCGAGTTCTGACTGAATACATAGATCATTATAAAGAAAAAGGGGGAAAGATGATGGAGGAAAAGAAGAAGACGGGTTCGGGGTTGAAAAAAAGAAAAAAAGGTGGATCCATCCGTTTTTTCTCCAACCCCGCAGATCTCCTCCAGAAACTTGAGGTCATTGTTGGCTCCATTCTCGCTGGGAATACGAATTCAGGCATCAGAAATACCGGGGTTGGTATTCTTGATCTTCTCCTGAAAGAAAACGCCATCAACAGATCCCAGCATGAGAAGCTCTTCAGAAAGTATTTCAAACTCTAAAATGGAAATCGAAAGAGAAATTGTCCTGTCATCCTTTTCCGTCAAGACTGGGGGAAACAAACCAGAAAATTTCACAACAAAATTCAATCGGCCCATTGTTTTGGATCCAAATTCCCAATATGTTGTTGGGTTGAACAGAATTATCAATATGAGTTTTACGTGGTATAACATCAATGCGGCATTGAAAAATCAGCTGATCAGATTCAGCTCTGACGGTGGGAAAACATTTTCCGATATCGCCTTTCCCGCTGGGGTTTGGGATTATTCCACTTTGAATGCGGCAATTCGAAACGCAACAGGCCCACTCGCAGGCAGCACCCCAGGAAAGAATGAAAAATTCCCAATCAATCTTGCTTTCTCTCCCACAACTTTTAGAGTAACAATCACGCTGGAAGAAAACTGGCAACTTGATCTCGAGAAATCCAACTTTGGCGAACTCATTGGGTTTGAGAAAAAGATTCTGAAAGATAAAGTCAATGTTGGCCCCAGAGTTCCAAACCTCAGTCAAGATACTGATATGTTGAACGTTCATTGCGATCTCACAAGTGATTCGCTTGTGGATGGGGAAGAGAGTGATATCATCTTCTCCTTTTCAACATCTGTTCTGCAGGCCTCCTATAGTTTCACTCTTGAACCCATGAGAGTGATGTTCAGCCCTGTGAATAAAAACAGAATACGCTTCATTCGGATTTATATCACCGATGGGAAAAGGCGGATTGTTGATTTGAATGGGGCTGATACAGCGTTCTCTCTTATCTTGAAAAAACAAATAAAATGAAAAGTTATGAATTCTCTCGTTTTTTCCACCCCCAGCTGGGGCGGTTTGTCTTCCGGCATAAAGGAACAGGTGTCATTGTGGACAATATTTTCAAACCAATGAGGAAGGTCGCATCAGTCGTCTTCAATAAATTCGCAAAACCCATTGCGAAAAAAGCATTGGAATCAGGAATTTCTCACGCTGGGGATAAACTCGGCAAAAAAGTAGTTGAAAAATCTGGTGATTTGATCATGAAAAAGCTGGGAAATATGAGAAAGGGGAGCAAAAAACCGCCAGCTCTCGCTTCGCTCGCTTCGCTTCGCTCAGCTCGACCACAATCAGCCCCTGCGTCAACCTCCGGAGAAAGTTCTGATGCCATATTGAACAGGTTGATCTCTGGGCAGGGAGTCCGAAAAAGAAAAAAATAATATAAAATGGCTTTTCGATGGAATGAATATCTTCAAAGAAATGAATTAGTGCGCTTCCAGCTGGATGACACAATCCGAGCTCCAGCTAATGATCAACATCAACAAAAAAATGGTTATAAATTCACGATTAATGACCGATCCGCATTCTATGATTGGTATAATGCGTATTTCGAGGTGCAATTTCAGCTCCAGAAATTAGCAGATGGAGCGGCATATGACGCTGAAAGAATAACCGTAATCAATGGGGCTCATTCCCTGATTAAACACCTGACGATTAAATCTGCAGGAAAGATTATTTATGATACTGATAATCTGCATAAAGTCTGTTTCACAAAGAATTTGTTAGAATACTCCGATGACTTCAGCAGATCAGTCGCCAAGAACAGTTTCTGGTATTTGGATACTAATGCAACAACCGCTAATACGAATCTTGGATTTGAGGCTCGGCGAGTGATTACTCGAGATCTTCAAAACGCTAATACGATCATTCCCCTGAATCGTTTTTCCTTTTTCGAGGAACTGGAAGATAAGATGCTTGTGCCTATGCAGCTGCAATTCGAGTTGACATTGAATGATGATGGGGAACTCATTCATATGGCAAACGGCACTGATGATGGAAGAGTTGTGCTGAATCGATTTTTGCTTGGGTGCCAAGATTGACTCCCAAAGATTCTCTGTATGACAAATTTGTCAGTTCATTCCTGAAAGAAACGCAATGGAAATATCTGAGGGAAATGTATCAGCAATCAGCTCCTACGCAGTCATCAGGATTTTTCCAGATCTCAGCGAGCATCGACAATGTGAGGCATATTTTTGTCTGGCTGAAAAGAACCGCTGGCGCCCCTGCAGAAGATAACCCCTATCTGATGGACACTTTCAAGCTGAATGCGGCAGATAACGCCTCATCCTTGTTGAACTGCCGGCTGGAATATGGAAACGGAGTTTTCTACCCGGAAACAGAGTACGACAGTGAATCAAAAGTGAGGATTTTCCAGGATGTCATGGCTTATGCAATGAGGAAAAATGACTACAACACTGGAACGCAGCTGAATCTGGCCAATTTCAATTCTCTTTTCCCGTTGATCTATTTCGATCTGACTTATCAAACTGAAAAACCAACAAGAGATCCCAAACAGTTGATATTCAGATATCGATTGAACGCAGATGCAGCTGCAAACTTCAATGTACATGCGATAGTTCTCTATGAAGAAGAAGTGAAAATCGATAAGATTGGAAATGAGCTGGTTATCGTGTGACGTGTGAAGCGAGCGCAGCGAGCACGCGCAGCGGCTGTGAAAAACATATCTTGTCATTTAAAATGACAACATATCACCCATATAAAGTAAATCTGTCGAAAGGGCAAAAACGCAAGCTTGGAAGAGCATTCCGAACAAAAAGCCCTATCACCCTGAGATTGGGTGGCAAACAAACAAGCGGAAGTGATGAACTGATGCTGACAGCCAATCAAATAAAACGAATCGGCAAAGCCGCATCTCAGGGAAAGGGAGTTGAAATCAAGATATCAAAAACGCAAATCCGAAAAGTGATGAAGCAAGGCGGAAGTCTTTTTTCTGCCATTGTTCCCCTGGCTCGTTCCCTGGCACCCACCCTGGCAAAGACACTTGGGCTGTCAGCATTGGCTGGTTTGGCGAGTGAAGGAGCGAGTCAAGTCGTGAAAAAGATAAGCGGGAAGGGAGCGCAGCGACCTCGACTGAAAGGAGGCGGGCAAACGGGCGGATTTCTCATTCCCCAAGATAAAATTCAAAAACTGATTGACAATAAACATTTGTTGACAAATAAGCAGAAACAGGATATTTTGTCTGCCCTGAAATCAGGAGGACAACTGACGATAAAACCATCAGCAAAACAATCTGGTGGATTGTTGGGAACTGTGCTGGCTTCCATCGGAATTCCACTGGCGCTGGACATGGTGAAAAATTTGTTTGGGAAAGGCGCTCCAAGAGTTGGACGTCCCAAAGGAAAAGGCGCTCCTAGAGTTGGACGCCCAAAAGGAAACGGCGCTCCAAGATTGGGAGCCCCTTGGGAACCACCTCCCCCATTCATCGGAACCTGGGGACGAAAAATTGGGATGGGAAAAAAATCCAAAAAAGGAACGGGACTTCTGCTGGGATCGAAAAGTCCATTCAACAATATCCCAGTTCTCGGGGCAATATTGTGAGCGAAACGAAACCGAAATTCGTGAACAAACCCCTGAGCAACCTTGATCTTCTCCAGTGGATTGATTTTCTGAAAATTCCCAATTTCAAAGGGATTTTCGCCAGGGATGAAGCCATGCCCCGAGAACACAGCCCCTGCATTATCAATCTTGATTCGCTTGAAAATGCAGGAACTCACTGGGTGTGCTGCGCCCCCGGACAGAAATTCACGTGGTATTTCGACTCTTTTGGGATGGGATTTCCCCAGGAATTCAAAAGTTCCAAACCGGTGATTTGGAACAGCAGTCAATATCAAAACATCAACAGCGTTCTTTGCGGGTATTATTGCCTTTATTTCCTCCATCAATGGTCGCAGGGGAAAGATTTCTATGATATTCTCCAGCCTCTCAGTCTGACTGATACGATGGGGAATGAGAAATTCATAAAAGAATATTTCGATTGAAAATGAAATCATATTGCGTGAAGGAAAAAAAACAAACTGAATGCAAGAAACCAACTGGATATATGACTGCAAAAAATGGCAGAAAGATGTGGTTTTGCCATTGCGCTTCCTGCGGAATCAAAAAAACAAGATTTGTGAAAAAATCGGGAAACTGAGTCTGCCCTCACAAGGTGAGGGCATCGGTGAACTTGCGCTGACTGGCGTGGCTCATGCTCTTCCCTGGCTCGGGAAAAAAACAGTTGAAATGGGTCGTTATGGAGCTAGTGAATTGTTGCGAAATAAAAACACTCAAAAGAAAGCATTGGATTTTGCGTTGGACAAGATGAAACCATTTCTTGCCAAAACCTCTGCGGATATGATGAATGAGTTGTCCACGGCGATTAGGCCAAACAGAAAATATAAGACAGATCGAGCAGATTTGGATGGGGGTGCTTTAGATGTTCATTCCCTGATTGGGAAGCTGCCAAGACCAAAGAAAGGTTTCACCCTCCCAGGGCATAATTATACAGGCCCTTATAACCCACTCGAAAAACAAGTCAGATTTGATGAAAAGGGAAAAATTCTCGAAATTATGCAGCAGCCCACAGGAAAAACAGATGCAGTTGCTATGCAGCACGATGTGGATTATTCAGTCTGCGCAAAGAAAGCGGATCCGCGCAAATGCAAGAACGAAGCAGACAGGAAAATGGTTGCCGCTTTGGATGCCATTCCCTGGAAAGAAAGGCAATGGGGGCATGCTTTGGCGAGAAACACAATTCAAGCAAAACAAAAACTTGGCCTCGGCGCTCCAAAAAACGGGAAAAGATTTTGAGTGAAGGCTGGGCTCAAAATCTGGCAAATGAACTTCACCGGCCAATCAGGCGGCGCTTTCCAAAGAGGCGAGTCATAGCATATGGGATTGACAACATCTGGGCGGCTGATCTGGTCGAGATGGGGAAATTTTCGAGGTGGAATAAAGGGATCAGATACCTGCTGATGGTGATCGATGTTTTCTCAAAATTCGGTTGGATTCGTCCCCTGAAAGACAAGCGAGGTCAAACAGTGGCTGATGCTTTCCGAGATATATTTAAAACGAAGCGAAAACCGAAAATGCTTTGGACTGATAAAGGAAGTGAGTTTTTCAACGCAACAATGAAAGATCTGCTTGATAAGAATGGGGTAAAATTGTATACAACGGAAAATGAAGAGAAATCGTCTGTTGTTGAACGCTGGAATCGGACCATGAAGGAGAAACTCTTCCGGATGTTTTCTGCTAACAATAATACAATTTTCTTTGATAAACTTGATAAATTAGTGGATGAATATAACCGTCGTTTTCATTCGAGCATTCGGATGAGCCCCGCAGAGGCGAGCAAACAGAAAAATGAGAAAAAGGTTTTCGCAAATCTTTTCAGCGATATGATTTATGCAAAACATGCCCCAGCAAAATTCAAAGTCGGCGACAGGGTTAGAATTTCAAAATATAAGCGAAAGATATTTGACAAAGGTTTCACCCCGAACTGGACAGAGGAGATATTTGTGATTGATGAAATATTGAGCACAAATCCTGTAACGTATAAATTAGTTGATCTGCTGGGAGAGAAAATCATTGGATCGTTTTACGAAGCAGAATTGTCGCATACTGAGCAAAATGTTTTCCGCATTGAAAAAGTTCTTCGTCGCGATCACAAGAAAAAGAAAGCCTTGGTAAAATGGAAAGGCTATTCCGATAAATTCAATTCTTGGATTCCGCTGAGTGATGTGGAAAAACTTGGCTGAAAAAGTCAATCATTGAAATGACAATTATTTAATGTCTTCTTCTAAAATAATGAATGTCGAACACCGATTTGATTGGAAGGAAAACTACTTTCTAAGAAATATTGGTCTTAGCGAGTTTTATGAGAGTTATCGCTGGGATGAATACCAACTTTCTGAGAATTATGAAAAAACGAAAAAAATTGAAACAGCAACGATGAATTATTTCAACTCAATTCTCCAAAGGCAACCAGTGACATCTTATTTGGAAGAAATCAAAAGAACATGCGAGAATCTTCTCACAATCAAAAAATATAAACAAACATGTGAAGATGTGATGCATTTCAGAACTTATCTCGAAAAATAAGTGATGCCCAGAAGACGCGCTAGAATATGAATGTTTGCCATTCATATTCATGATTTCAAATCACCGCTTTCTTTCAATTCCCGGTGGATTTCCCAGAGGAGACAACTTTGCTTTTGGAGTTCCTTTTTGAGAATCTTGTGTTCCTTTTTGAGAATCTCGTGTTCCTCCTGGAGATTGGCAAAAGAATCAAAAAGGTTTTCAATTTGATCTTCTTCCCACTCCTCTTGTTCTGCTTCCTCCATCTCCGAATCAGAGACAATGAATTCCTCGTCAGAGGTTGTTGGGGTTTCATCTTCGCTTCTTGTTTCTTCCTCTGAGCATGTGGAACAATTTTCATGGTCACTGGCTTCGCTTCGCTCAGCTTCATTGAAAATTATTTTTTCAAATGGGTCCATTTTCTTTCCAATGACATTTTTTGAAGATTGATTGGATTATTTTTTCTTGTCTCGCCCGTCTGGATGGAAGTTTGAGCAGTTTGAAATCATCTTCATTGGGGCTGAAACCGTTCTTCTTCAACAGGGCGAAAAGAATTTGATTGCAATTGAGAAACTTTTTTCTGCTGAGATGAAGGTCATCATATGCCAGTGAAAAATATTTAAAGTCGTCAATGAGGAATTTTTCCAGGTGCTCATAATCATTTCCGTCGTGACCTGTTATATCGTTAAAAATGCCGTGATCGTTGCCATTGACTTTTTTCCACTTGGAAGCTTTGACGAAATCCCTGACTTTTTTTCTTGTGATTTCGTCACGGGGAATTTGGGAGAGAATTTCTTTTTGATAAAATTCGAGATCTTTGAGTGAAATTTGATTTTTCCCCTGATTTTGCCGAATGATTTCTTTGAAATGTTCCAGTCTGGGATTTTTGTGAGATTGCCATGTTGTGAGGGTTTCTCGAATAATTTCAGGAGTGAAATCGATTTCTTCTTCTTCGGAATCAGACATTTTCTTTCCGGGAGAGAATTTTTGTCGTCACCGCTGACAGAATTTGGCAGAGATTTTCCACCACCGCTGCCGGAATTTGGGAGAGATTTTCCACTGCTAGAATTGGGGGAGATTTTCCACTGCTAGAATTGGGGAGAGAGATTTCATCGGTAGTATAAAAAAGATTATTCACCGCCAACATCATCATTTCTTACGTTTACCCAAACATAAACCCATGACACAAAGCAATAAACTAAAATGACTGCCAATCGTAACAGCTAAATAATATCATAGCTTATGCGAAAGACGAGGGTAAATTTGGTTCGATGATTTATGCCAATTCAAATTCAAAAAAATAAATTTAAATTGTCATGATATTTTCAGTTTATTCGAAACACGGGGTGAATTTGGTTCGTTGATGTTAATTTTACATTACATGTTAATATCAGCAGAAATAATAATTTATTTCTCAAAATGGTTGTGTGGTTTTTTAGCTTATTTGCTTTGTCATGGGTTTATGTTTGGGAAAGCGTAAGAAATGATGATGTTGGCGGTGAATAATCT
This sequence comes from Cladopsammia gracilis, assembly GCA_022457155.1. Taxonomy (NCBI): domain Eukaryota; kingdom Metazoa; phylum Cnidaria; class Anthozoa; order Scleractinia; family Dendrophylliidae; genus Cladopsammia; species Cladopsammia gracilis. Next base: position 272,457 of record JAJGOT010000038.1, read on the forward strand.
TTTTTATACTACTGTCTCTTGTAGGAATAGAGCTATTAGGTTTCGTTTCCTTTTATAGCCAATTAAAAATGCGAAGCTGTTTTCAAAACATCTCGGCTTAAAGAAGCCTTGGTAAAAACAACAAGCGACGTGGCCCCGAAAACTGCCGACATCAGACATTCTGAACAGCGACAAGCGACTCGATTCCGCTTCAAAAATACGACAAATTACGACAGCGACACAATAAACACTGAGAATACACAGCAGCTTTAGAAGGTTGTGCAATTTACCAATAAAAATTAAACATTTTTGACCATATCGTTCATATCAACACGCGACGGCCAACGGTCTGTTTTAATGATCTATTTGTTATTGAAACGTCTACCAACCTCGTTTCCAAGGCCCCTCTCTTCCTCTCTCTTGGATCGGACGTGCAGTTAGAGTACACCCTAGACTCCTGGTATACACATACACATCGGGGCGACCCCGTAGCTGTCCAAACGATGTCTGTGATTGGCGAACAATACAATTTATATATCACTTGAACAATGCCCCTATCCCTAATCCCTATCCCAGCGGGACAAATCTATTGTTTTCTTAGCGAATCACAGACATCGTTTGGACAAGTGCTGGACTACCCACATATCGGTGACCTTTGATTTTTGGCGCTCATTTATTTCAAAGTCATTCATTGTGTTCTGAATTCTGGTGATCTCTGTTGATCTTATATCGTCAAATAAGGGTCAATAAGTAACACTTCCCGTATCACAAGTACACACACAGACATGGAAAAACACAAGGAGGAAAAGAGGAAAGGAAAAACGTAAAAAAAAACGCAGAAGTTGACACAAATCACACAAGGCTCAAAAGCTTCGGAAGGGTGGAAAAGGTAAGTCAATTCTTTTTATGGTCTTTTATGACTTTTTGGGAAGGAACTTGATAAAGGTAACCGTTGAAAATTTATATATCAGTGGTCGCTGGCTACCGATGATTGTAAGTTCAGAAAATTACTCTAAAATACATGCATTGAAGACTTCGAAAATACAGTTTAACCCCGCTATTTCAAACATCTACTCTCATTAGACTCATATAGTAAATGACTGAAAAAGCAAATCGAAGGTCACCAAAGGGAAATGGATTTGAGTTCGAGATTACGGGGAGTTCGAGAGGTTGAACTGGTCTCAACTGTGAAACTGTAGGTGCAAATTGTGGATCATCGCGATACAGAATTAATTCTGACCAGAACTGTCAGAATTGTCGAGCAGAACCGGTTCAAAAACAAGCTAGGATCATCCAAATTAAATCTTTGATGTGTGCCACAACGCATCGGAAAAATGTTTACGGTTATCCGCGTTTGTAGATCTTTATATATAAGATATAAACATCTTAGAATTTTACTAAGATTTTGAAGAAGAAAAGAACTGATTACTAACCATGACCTATGACTGACTGACCTATGGTGATTCTGAACGCACGTGTTATCGTCGCTTCAATGTCTGTCATTGATCGATCAGAGTCCGTTCACGCATAATCGTTTATCATTGTTCATTGCTATTTTAATACTTAAATTCAGTCAGGAAGTCAGAACAAAAAGGTGCATATCCTTAGAATTCCTCTATTCCTCAAAGAGAGAATTGAGCAAATATATATTTTTCCAACTTTAATTTCATTTTTAAGACAGTTTTGAGATTCGCTCTTTCCCGTTCTTTATAATCTTCAAGAAACTGGACATTCCACAAAGATAAAAAGGAAACTTTATACATCAGAGCGGTCAAAGCCAGGCAAACGCTGAAAAGAAATTCTCAGTATATTTTGCCTCAACTAAGTCTCTAGACTACGAGTAGTCCCTCCTTTTTCCTCAGGGATAGAAGTGCGAGTGAAACGCGAGCGGGCGTGAAAATCACCCCACGCGAGAAAGGCGAGACGTCTCCTTTTTCTCTCTCCCCACCAGGCGTCTCGCCTTTTTCGCGTGGGGTGATTTTCACGCGCGCTCGCGTTTCACTCGCACTTCTATCCCTGAGGAAAAAGGAGGGACTACTCGTAGTCTACTAAGTCTCAAGCTGTCGCAGTGCTATATTTTTCTGTCTTTTCTTAAAATCTTCACCGGATATGTTTCTGTCTTTTCTGCACAACACAACGGCTATGTTTAAAACAGGGAACGGGGAATTGGAAATAGGAACGGGGAACGGGGAACGGGGAATCTTTAAAAGCGGGAATCTTTAAAATGGGGAATCTTTAAAATTGGGAATCTTTAAAATGGGTAATCTTTAAGCGGGGAATCTTTAAAAGCGGGAATCTTCGGGGGAATCTTGAAAATCAGGAATCTTGAAGACGTTATAAAGTGGAGATATTAATGCCGTAAACAAGATAAATAAACTTAAAATGAGATATTTAACCGGTCAACACATTATCCTAAACTGAGTGAAACAGTAAATAATAAGTTGCCGCTCAAAAGTTGTTACTGCTTTACAGGCGTAACACAAATCCTGCTCGTCGCTGAAAGAGCCCTAAAAGCATTTTTGCCCAGTTTTTATAGAATAAGTCTACCCCAAGTACTCTCTGCAATACGCCCAGGTAAACGTCAAATGCAAAACCCTTCAAAATCGCTCAAACTCGCCGTTTTCAGCTACAAGAACGACAACACACAACATTTCAGGTAAAAATACGTTTATCTTGATCTTATTCATGAATATTCATCACAGAGCATCACGATAAGTGAACCTTTTCTATATTCCCATACATTTCCTCTAAATTTAAAAATACGAACAGTCACACAGTTTGTGTGGGCCCCCTGTGTGCTACCATGTATCTAAATCTAATAATGGCAATGATTCACTATTCCGAAATAGAACAAAAGGCAAAGTCCATACTGCCTTTTCGTTCGCGTGATCGGTAATTTAAGATCAAAAGTTTATCAAATGATAACATACCATGAGAACTCAAAGCCATTCATTTCATAATTGAACTTATCAATTACTGCTTTCCTCATAACATGCCATGAGAACTCAAAGCCATTCATTTCATAAATTGAACATACTAATTACTGCTTCCCTAAAGAATCGCGACAAAATTATGAACAAAAACAACGAAACTTTAGATAACTTAGACGTTCGCGTGATCGCTAAGAGAAAATCAAAAATTCATCAAATGATAACATGACATGACAGTTCAAAGCCATTCATTAAATAATTACTCCTTTTCTCAAAAACCGCGACAAAACTACCAACAAACAAACTTTACATAAACTACATACCTACATGTGTACATGCGTTTTCCTTAAAGTCTGAAATCTCAGTGTTTCTGCAGATCGGCTACGTTTACACTGTTTTTCTTTACAATGTTAATTCTGCATACATTAGATAGTCGGCACTTCAACAAAAGATAAAAAGCACTCTAAGGTAACCCTCATGTCCACGGCACGACAACAACAACACACAACGATTTGAATGCGATAAATGTACGTTGAACACTAATGCAATGAAGCTACGTTGGACACTCTAGCTTAACTGTCTTCTCCACGTCAGAATCCCAATGCCGTGCAGTGAGTACGATACGCTCACTTCTTGATATTCATCTTCTTTTTCTGCGCTAAACACATTTTCTTCGTATTGGTACTCAACTAATATCTTGTCAATGAAGTCCGTAATAGTTCCAATGTCTGTCTTGAATCGAAACGCTCAAATCCCTTATAAAATCGTTGTTAAAATGTTTGCTTTGTCATTCAATTCAGAACAACAAAATTTTACTTGTACACGAATAGAACTGTAGAGAGAATTGCAGCAAACAAAAACTTCTACATTAAAAAATCGTTGTTAAAATGCTTGCTTTGTCATTCAATTCAGAACAACAAAATTTTACTTGTACACGAATAGAACTGTAGAGAGAATTACAGCAAACAAAAACTTCTACATTTGCACAAAATAATATAGTTTTACTGAATCTGCAAAATCACGAGGTCCCTTGAATACCATTGCATAATCAAAGCGCAATGTTTATCACCGTCAATACATTCTACCATGTACCTAAATCTAATAATGGCAATGATTCACTATTCCAAAACAGAATAAAAGGCAAAGTCCATACTGCCTTTTTGTTCGCGTGATCGGTAACTTAAGGTCAAAAGTTCATCAAATGATAACATACCATGAAAACTCAAAAGCCATTCATTTAATAAATTCAACCTACTAATTACTGCTTTCCTCAAAAAGAAAAAAATTCTTGAACCTTTGAAGATCAATTAAGCCGTCTCGGACACATCCACTTAAAAACAAATTTGAAAGATTGATAAGTAACATCAGATATTGAAACTTAATAATTTCTTTTTATGACAACTTCATGACATTCCAATACCCTAGGGAAATTAACAGTAGGTCCGGGGGTGCTCCCCAAAACTTTTAGTGGTGCTATGTGACACTCTTCTTGAAATCCTAACCCGTTTAACCAACCATATCCTCAATGCCCTAATATAGCTTCTATAAAGAAGAAAGAATTAACCTCCCCCAGACAAAAGTTCACAAGTTAACAAACTTAACAACGAACCTTTGTTAACAACTTTTGTCCCTTTTTTGTATTGATTCCTAAATCTCGCTGGCGCGCATACGCATTAACGAGATACAAAGGAAATTGACCTTTGGAGCGAAATACCAAACGTGTGAAGGTTCGAGCCTCCAGTGGGCGCCATGTTGGAAGAATCGCGGATTGGACTCGGTGGACAATTTAATGGCGGAACAAAAGTACATTGTGGCGAGAGGAACGGGTTCCGAAAGCGCGAGCAAACCGGCCAAAGAAATTTTGAATCATATTATTCTTTGCTGGTTTAAATTCGATCCTGGCTCGCTGTTAAAATTTGGAGTATTTAAATGCAATAGACTCTTAAAGATGTGGAATAATTTTCCTTGTTTCGGGATGGTGGCACGGTCACCCCTAATGGGCTGCCCGACCCCGGGTTGTCCGCAGAAGAGGAGGGGGGAGGGGGTTGGCCGTCCATGGGACTGTTCTATTTTCTTGGCACATTCGTGTGCCTGCGCGAATCATACGCAAATTTCGAGGGTCACGTCATCTCGAATTGCAGCTGGCTATTCTTGGTTGCACTTAAGAGCGCCTGTCTGTAAAAATCAAACCTATCGCGGCAAGTGATAAAATTGGATTCTTTTGATATTTTAACGTTAGATAGATTAAGATATAACAAAAAGCACTGGATACCTTTTTCGGCCAAATATCTTTTTATTTTAGAGACAAATGAAGAAAACGAAATTCCGCTAAAATCGCCATTTTAGGCGGAAAATTATTGCACAACTTTGACAGTCTCGCTTACAAAAACAAATAGCGCTACGGCATTTAAAACATGAAAATCGTATTTTGCAAGCTTTATATATCTAGAAGAGTGATTTAGGGAATTATTACTCATGCGCGTAGCGGCATGAGGTAAGGTTTCGGCTCCGTTTTTCTTGTTATTTTTATTATTATTTGTATTTTTTTGTGTCACGAGTTTGTATGCAAATTTATGCACGCATATTTTAAATTGTACACTTCCGGTTCATAGCTTTGCCACTACACTTCCTGTTTAGTGACTTCCGGTTACGCACATTTCCGGTAAAAGAGCGTTACTCAAGTGTCACGACAGCGTCTCCTACAACCCTACTTACATTAGCAATGTTCATGTTTGGTATATATAAGACTTAGAAGAATCATTCCCTTCATTGTTTTACAGCGTTCATTTCCAGAATAATCAATAGTAAACAACGTGGTTTGCAGGAACGATGACTGAATGAAAGGAGTAACTCTTCGCCATGTCGTACATCTTCTTTTCATGTTTAAAATATATCATAAAACTTACTTACGCATGCGCATGAGTGTAGGCTGCTAGGAGCCTCTTGTTATGTTGTTCTTTGCCTCCAAAATAATTTTATTTCGAAGACATACATTTTACTTCTTCAAAAGTACCTCGTAAACAAAACAATTTATCACCATGTGCTAAACCTTCAAACAGATTAAATTTCTGTTTGTTAATTTTTATAAAGGTGATCTCAAGATTGCCGTAAAAATTTCTTTGGGCAAATGATTCAGAGCGATGCGAGAGCATTTCAAAGTTCGTTAAAATTAGAGTTTTTTGACCCAACGAGGTCAGCAATCAATTTGCGGCCGGGTCACAAAAATATTCTAACTTCTGCTTCTTTGTTAATCCATTATGAAATTAAAATAGCCACATTGAAAAACATTGAAATTTCCTTACCTTATTTGCGGTAAAAGAGACCACTTTTGTGTATAAATCCCTTCTTTGTTCATCGTATTTTAGTCTTGTTATTTATAACGTCCGATGCACGCCGGCCGCGGACTGCTATTAAAGGTCGCACGCAAACCTCTGTTAAACGTTCGACACAATTCAGCATTATGACATCTTATTTAAAGATAGCATTTGTCGGATGTACTTCGGTTTGAAGTTAACGGATAGATAAATCTAATCAGTGCTTGCCTGAGAAGTACTGAATGAACAAACATGTCGGTTCGTTTAAGCCCTGATCGTGACAGCAGTTATTTGTGTCGTCACGCAATGCAGCTGTTCTTCGGCATTTTAGCGGGATAGGGTAAGGCTAAAGAGCTGGAAAACACCGAATGTATGTCTGAAACTCTTGCAGCGGAGACTTACAAAAGACTTTTAAAGAATGCCCAAAAGCCGCTATAGAGGAGAAAAAGGAGAGCTTTAAGCAACTAAATCTTGCCTCGAGGAACTTCAAACGCTTTTATCAGTACGGGCCCGCGGCAATCAAAACCGAAGAGGCGGAGCTTTAAAGAATTTTCAAACAGACGAAGGACTTTACTGTAAAAGAAATTACAATTTTCGGTGAGAATTTATGTTGATATCAATTTGTGATCCACTTTTTCTTTGTCTTCTCGTTAGTTTTGGAGAAATGTTTATAAAACATTCTCAAATTCAGTCGTAATGACATCTGATATTATGTAAACAAAACAAGACTTGAATTTTCTAGTAAATTCTTATTAAACTTCACACGCGTCGCCTTACGCAAAGATGTCTGTGTATTTTTTGCAATTTTGATTTCCAAATCAGTTTCTCGGGCATATTTTCAATACACAACTGGTGTATTTCATTCGGAGTAGTCATACTTGTTATACTAGTCCGAGAAAAGGTTGCTTTTGTGAGCTTTTGAGCACTCTAAACACAGAGTCAACGGCGGACTGCCGACGGTCCGTAATATTGTTTTTGAGAATTGCTAAAATTGAAAAATAGCCCGGTCGTTTACTGATTTTATTGCTTTTAAAAGTAGTCTTTTCAAATGTAACAGAAAGCAGTCACGGTTTGGAAAACATTAGACGCAAACCTACTCGAATGTTATAGTATACCCACCTTTCAGAGGCAGCTCGATCAAGTAGAGCACCTCGACTCGATCGTATGGTAAGAAGGTAAATTTAGGAAACTAGAAAAAAGCTGCATCCAATATGAATGTTGAATATGGAAAGCAAGACTGGGGAGAAGAGTTAAAAATCGTTACTCGCAAAAGGCTATTGCTACCAATTAATATATTTTAGAAGATATTGACTAACGAAGAAAATTAAATGGTGCTGAAATATATTTGTAAACAGTTATTTTCTTTTTACTTGCATTTAATTGCCTTATGCGCACCCCAACCTTCTAATAAAAATGCCAAAAAAACTGCATTGCGTGACATAACTGAAAAAAGAGTGAAAGCAAACGTCCGACATGTTTTGTTTGTACTTCAAGGTAACATTTCAAATCTTTTAGCGCACTATAAAACCGAGGAACACTCTAAAAGTACTTAGCCCTTTAAATAAATAGAAAAGTGTCGAAAGTTTAATAAAGATTGGCTGACCCGACCGTTTAATATACCTTGTTGTCGTCCAACGTTTATCGGAGGTTGTAAACAAGACTAAAGGACATACGATGAACGGTGAAACAAATGCAAGAAAATGATCTCTGGATAAGTCTTCTACAACAAATAAGGTAAGAAAATTTCAAAACATTTTTTTCTATGTGGCTACTTTAACCTTATTTGTATTAAGACATGTGGTGGAAAGTGAAATATTTGTGTGACCCGCAATTGATAGTTGACCTCGTAAGGTCAAATAACTCTAATTTTAACGAACTTTGAAATGTTCTCGCGCCGCTCTGAATCATTTGCCCAAAGAAATTTTTACGGCAATCTTGTGATCATCTTTATAAAAATTAACCAACAGAAACTTTATCCGTTTGAAGGTTTAGCACATGGTGAAAAATTGTTTACGAGATACTTTTAAAGAAGTGAAATGTATGTCTTCGAAATAAAATTATTTTGCAAGCAAAGAACGACAAAATAATTCCCTAAATCACTCTACTAGATATTTAAAGATTGCAAAATATGATTTTCATGTTTTAAATGCTGTAGCGTTACTTGTTGTTGCAAGCGAGTCTGTCAAAGTTGTGCAATAATTTTCCACCTCAAATGGCGGTTTTAACGGACTTTCGTTTTTGAATTTTTCTTTCAAATAAAAAGATACTTGGCCGAAAAAAAGTATCAAGTGATTTTTGTTATATCTTAATCTATGTAACTTTAAACATGAAAGAAATCGAATTTTTATTACTTGCCAAAAATTTCAAATTCGTCCGATTTTAACGGACAGGCGCTCTTACGTAATATCAAAATTCAGCAACATTGAAAAACAGATTTCGATCCCAAAATGTTAACCACACATGTAGACCAAAATTTAAAGGCTAAGTGCAAGAGCATTTCGTTGAAGAGTTAGAGGCAAACAAGTATTAGATATTTTTAGTTAAGATGTATGTAGCGGCCATCGTTGTTTCCCACTTAGAGACACAAACATGGTGGAAAAAAAATTCAAAGTCTTAATTACAACAAACATCCCATCACAAAAGATTGGATTCACTACAAGTTCCATTTCATCGGCTTGTAAGTATCTATAATGCAAAAATAACTTTCGACCGGTTCAGTTTTGTTTATTTTCACTGCTTATCTGAAATAGCGTGACGAACCGTGTGACACAGTTAAAACCTGTACAAATCGGAGAGAGCCTAAAAAACTGATACTCTACCAGGTTATAGAGGACTAATTGTAACGCATTTATATATAAATATGTTAAAATGCGCTTCACAATGTTGACTAAGGATGAGATCAGCATATTAAGACGTGCGCAAATGGCAGCAGCCGTCAGTCTATTAAAGATGTCACTTCACCCACTCAACCCAACTCATGAATGAAGGTGAACAGGCCAGACCACAACGCCATGAAGTACGTCCTCTTCTCTTTTCCAACAGTGAGGTACGTTCTTTAACGAATGGTTTCTTTTCAATTGGTGTCAAGGGTAATCGAGAGATGAGAGAAACACAGAAGCCAGCGCGATAATCTCCCAGCACGCAGAAACTTGACACACAGAAAAAAGAAAGAAATACGTAGGCATTCTCTCAACTGCGCGTCCAGTTTTTGAAAGTGGTAAATGTTCGCGCGCTTTAAAGGGCACTTTTTTCTCACAACCGTATTGTTTCTTTCTCTCAGAGAACGTGATGCAACGGGAGTAGCGAGGCTGTAAATGGAAACTAATGCTGTGCAGAGTTTTTGTGAGAACACAAACACTGATGAAGGGGTTATCCCTGAAACGTCTGGCTGTCTTTGTCACAGTTTTTCGGCACTCGCTCAATTGAATTTCAATACTATCATTCACATTGAGTGCTACGCAGCAAAACATTTTGTCCTATAAAAACTATATTCGATGGAAGAGAACTAAATATGTCACAGTAAGGCACATTTCCTTCTCCTTATTCTGAACTGGTTGTTTTTAATCCATACGTCTCTTCCATAAGATCTTTTAGAGCCTGTGCACGTCCTTGCTCAGCGCAACACAGTGCCTCGACAATCTTGCCTTGCTTTAACAACAAACGCCACAAATTAGTATACGCTGTCTGGTACATTTCGCGATAGTTAATTTTCCATTCATCATTAGAATGAAGTTTATCCCTAATGTGATTGAACATTGCAATACTGCGTTGAAAAAAATCGATGGCATTTTTGCAATCGCCAAGGCTTTCATGGGCGTTGCCAAGATTATCATAAGCGTGTCCTTCTCCTTCCCTGTCTCCGACTTCTTTGGTAATCTTCAGATAAAGTTCATAGTAGTCTATTGCTTTTTTGTAATTGCCAAGGTTGCGATGGGCGTTGCCAAGATTTCCATAAGCGCGTCCTTCTCCTGCCCTGTCTTCGACTTCCTTGGCAATCTTCAGATGAAGTTCATGGTAGTCTATCGCTTTTTTGTAATTGCCAGGGCTGTGATGGGCGTTGCCAAGATTTCCATAAGCGATTCCTTCTCCTGCCCTGTCTCCAACTTCTCTGAAAATCTTCAGACATAGTTCATGGCAGTCTATCGCTTTTTTGTAATTGCCAAAGCTGAGATGGACGTTGCCAAGATTTCCATAAGCGCTTCCTTCTCCTGCCCTATCTCCGAGTTCTTTGGTAATCTTCACAACAAGTTCATAGTAGCCTATCACTTTTTTGCAATTGCCAAGGTTGTAATGGGTGTTGCCAAGATTACAATAAGCACCCCGTTCTCCTTCCCTGTCTCCGACTTCTTTGGCAATCTTCAAATGAAGTTCATGGTAGTCTATCGCTTTTTTGTAATTGCTAAGGGTGCTATGGGCGATGCCAAGATTACCATAAGCAGACCCTTCTCCTGCCCTGTCTCCGACTTCCTTGGCAATCTTCAGATGAAGTTCATAGTAGTCTATCGCTTTTTTGTAATTGCCAAGCCTGTGATGGGTGTTGCCAAGATTTCCATAAGTGCTTCCTTCTGTTGCCCTGTCTCCGACTTCTTTGGCAATCTTCAGACGAAGTTCATGGTAGTCTAGCGCTTTTTTGTAATTGCCAAGACTGTGATGGGCGATGCCAAGATTTCCATGAGCAGTCCATTCTCCTGCCCTGTCTCCGATTTCTTTGGCATTCTCCAAATGAAGTTCATAGTAGTCTATCGCTTTTTTGTAATTGCCAAGCCTGTGATGGACGTTGCCAATATTTGCATATGCGGATCCTTCTCCTGCCCTGTCTCCGACTTCTTTGGCAATCTTCAGATGAAATTCATGGTAGTCTATCGCTTTTTTGTAATTGCCAAGGCTTTTATGGGCGTTGCCCAGATCACAATAAGCATTCCCTTCTCCTGCCCTGTCTCCGACTTCTTTGGCAAAGTTCAGACGAAGTTCATGGTAGTCTATCGCTTCTTTGTGTTTGCCAAGCCTGTGATGGGCGTTGCCAAGACTTCCATAAGCGCGTCCTTCTCCTTCCCTGTTTCCAACTTCTTTGGCAATCTTCAGATGAAGTTCATGGTAGTCTATCGCTTTTTTGCAATTGCCAAGGTTATGATGGGCGTTGCCAAGATTTCCATAAGCACTCCCTTCTCCTGCCCTGTCTCCGACTTCTTTGGCAATCTTCAGATGAAGTTCATGGTAGTCTATCGCTTTTTTGTAATTGCCAAAGTTGCGATGGGCGTTGCCAAGATTGCCATAAGCACACCCTTCTCCTGCCCTGTCGCCGACTTCTTTGGCAATCTTCAGATGAAGTTCATGGTAGTCTATCGCTTTTTTGTAATTCCCAAGGCTGCGATGGGCGTTGCCAAGATTGCCATAAGCACACCCTTCTTCTGCCCTGTCTCCGACTTCTTTGGCAATCCTTAGATGAAGTTCATGGTAGTCCATCGCTTTTTTGTAATCGCAAAGGTTGTAATGGGCGTTGCCAAGTTTAGAATAAACGCCTCCTGCCCTGTCTCCGACTTCCTTGGCAATCTTCAGATGAAGTTCATAGTAGTCTATCGCTTTTTTGTAATTGCCAAGACTGTGATGGGTGTTGCCTAGATTTCCATAAGTGCTTCCTTCCGTCGCCTTCTCTCCGTCTTCTTTGGCTATCTTCAGACAAAGTTCATGGTAGTCTATCGCTTTTTTATAGTTGCCAAGGCCGTGATGGACGATGCCAAGATTTCCATAAGCGCGTCCTTCTCCTGCCCTGTTTCCGACTTCCTTGGCAATCTTCAGATGAAGTTCATAGTAGTCTATCGCCTTTTTGTAATTGCCAAGGCTGTCATGGGCGTTGCCAAGATTTCCATAAGCGCGTCCTTCTCCTTCCCTGTCTCCTACTTCTTTGGCAATCTTCAGATGAAGTTCATGGTAGTCTATCGCTTTTTTGTAATTGCCAAGGTCATGATGGGTGTTGCCAAGATTACCATGACCATACCCTTCTCCTGCCCTGTCTCCGACTTCCTTGGCAATCTTCAGATGAAGTTCATGGTAGTCTATCGCTTTTTTGTAATTGCCAAAGTTGCGATGGGCGTTGCCAAGATTGCCATAAACACGCCCTTCTACTGCCTTGTCTCCGACTTCCTTGGCAATCTTCAGATGAAGTTCATGGTAGTCTATCGCTTTTTTGTAATTGCCAAGGCTGTCATGGGCGTTGCCAAGATTGCCATAAGCAAACCCTTCTCCTGCCCTGTCTCCGACTTCTTTGGCAATCTTCAGATGAAGTTCATAGTAGTCTATCGCTTTTTTGTAGTTGCCAAGGTTGCGATGGGCGTTGCCAAGATTACCATAAGCACGCCCTTCTCCTGCCCTGTCGCCGACTTCTTTGGCAATCTTCAGGTGAACTTGATGGTAGTCTATCGCTTTTTTGTAATTGCCAAGACTGTGATGGGTGTTACCAAGATTTCCATAAGTGCTTCCTTCTGTCGCCCTGTCTCCGACTTCTTTGGCTATCTTCAGACAAAGTTCATGGTAGTCTATCGCTTTTTTGTAGTTGCCAAGGCCGTGATGGACGATGGCAAGATTTCCATAAGCACGCCCTTCTCCTGCCCTGTCGCCGACTTCTTTGGCAATCTTCAGATTAACTTGATGGTAGTCTATCGCTTTTTTGTGATTGCCAAGGTTGCAATGGACGTTGCCAAGATTTCCATAAGTGCTTCCTTCTGTCGCCCTGTCTCCGACTTCTTTGGCTATCTTCAGACAAAGTTCATGGTAGTCTATCGCTTTTTTGTAATCGCAAAGGTTGTAATGGGCGTTGCCAAGTTTAGAATAAACGCCTCCTGCCCTGTCTCCGACTTCCTTGGCAATCTTCAGATGAAGTTCATAGTAGTCTATCGCTTTTTTGTAATTGCCAAGACTGTGATGGGTGTTGCCAAGATTTCCATAAGTGCTTCCTTCCGTCGCCTTCTCTCCGTCTTCTTTGGCTATCTTCAGACAAAGTTCATGGTAGTCTATCGCTTTTTTATAGTTGCCAAGGCCGTGATGGACGATGCCAAGATTTCCATAAGCGCGTCCTTCTCCTGCCCTGTTTCCGACTTCCTTGGCAATCTTCAGATGAAGTTCATAGTAGTCTATCGCTTTTTTGTAATTGCCAAGGCTGTAATGGGCGTTGCCAAGATTTCCATAAGCGCGTCCTTCTCCTTCCCTGTCTCCTACTTCTTTGGCAATCTTCAGATGAAGTTCATGGTAGTCTATCGCTTTTTTGTAATTGCCAAGGTCATGATGGGCGTTGCCAAGATTACCATGACCATACCCTTCTCTTGCCCTGTCTCCGACATCCTTGGCAATCTTCAGATGAAGTTCATGGTAGTCTATCGCTTTTTTGTAATTGCCAAAGTTGCGATGGGCGTTGCCAAGATTGCCATAAACACGCCCTTCTACTGCCCTGTCTCCGACTTCCTTGGCAATCTTCAGATGAAGTTCATGGTAGTCTATCGCTTTTTTGTAATTGCCAAGGCTGTCATGGGCGTTGCCAAGATTGCCATAAGCAAACCCTTCTCCTGCCCTGTCTCCGACTTCTTTGGCAATCTTCAGATGAAGTTCATAGTAGTCTATCGCTTTTTTGTAGTTGCCAAGGTTGTGATGGGCGTTGCCAAGATTACCATAAGTGCTTCCTTCTGTCGCCCTGTCTCCGACTTCTTTGGCTATCTTGAGACAAAGTTCATGGTAGTCTATCGCTTTTTTGTAGTTGCCAAGGCCGTGATGGACGATGGCAAGATTTCCATAAGCACGCCCTTCTCCTGCCCTGGCGCCGACTTCTTTGGCAATCTTCAGATTAACTTGATGGTAGTCTGTCGCTTTTTTGTCATTGCCAAGGTTGCAATGGACGTTGCCAAGATTTCCATAAGTGCTTACTTCTGTCGCCCTGTCTCCGACTTCTTTGGCTATCTTCACACAAAGTTCATGGTAGTCTATCGCTTTTTTGTAGTTGCCAAGGCCGTGATGGACGATGGCAAGATTGCCATAAGCGCGTCCTTCTCCTGCCCTGTTTCCGACTTCCTTGGCAATCTTCAGATGAAGTTCATAGTAGTCTATCGCTTTTTTGTAATTGCCAAAGTTGCGATGGGTGTTGCCAAGATTGTCATAAGCAAACCCTTCTCCTGCCCTGTCTCCGACTTCTTTGGCAATCTTCAGATGAAGTTCATAGTAGTCTATCGCTTTTTTGTAGTTGCCAAGGTTGCGATGGGCGTTGCCAAGATTACCATAAGCACGCCCTTCTCCTGCCCTGTCGCCGACTTCTTTGGCAATCTTCAGATTAACTTGATGGTAGTCTATCGCTTTTTTGTCATTGCCAAGGTTGCAATGGACGTTGCCAAGATTTCCATAAGTGCTTCCTTCTGTCGCCCTGTCTCCGACTTCTTTGGCTATCTTCAGACAAAGTTCATGGTAGTCTATCGCTTTTTTGTAGTTGCCAAGGGCGTGATGGACGATGGCAAGATTTCCATAAGCACGCCCTTCTCCTGCCTTGTCGCCGACTTCTTTGGCAATCTTCAGATGAACTTGATAGTAGTCTATCGCTTTTTTGTGATTGCCAAGGTTGTGATGGGCATTGCCAAGATTTCCATAAGTGCTTCCTTCTGTTGCCCTGTCTCCGACTTCTTTGGCTATCTTCAGACAAAGTTCATGGTAGTCTATCGCTTTTTTGTAATTGCCAAGGCTGTCATGGGCGTTGCCTAGTTTAGAATAAAGGCGTCCTTCTCCTGCCCTGTCTCCGATTTCTTTTGCAATCATTACATCGCGTTCTAGGTTGCCTATGACATCCTTGAAATGCCTCTTTGCGCCTTCTGGATTTTTCGTTCCTGCCATTTTACTAGTATTTATGGTATTGTATGGCTTTCGTGGCTTCCAAGATTGCGTCTGGCCTTCTCTTTCTCTCTCAATGTCTCTAAAAAGATATAGTAGTTTAACAATTTTATATGTTTGCGTTTTTGGTGTATGCATATCAGTTATAGCATAAGAGCTATAAATAACTACATAAGTTGAGTGAAAATATCAGTGATCACTATAGATAGAAAACATTCTTAGCAAAGTAAGTGGACCAGTGTAAAAAAAGTTGGGTACCACAACGTTTCCAAAAATATAACTTGGTGTACAAATGGTGGCACATTTTCAGCCTTGATAAACAAAACATCGGAACCTGCCAGGATAACACATTTTAAAATGTCAAGAGATAGCAGGTTAATTGCAGTTAACGTGAAAATTTTCTGGTACGTGTGCATATCAAGACAATTCAACCTTTAAAATGCACACGACCAATCATTCATAATATGTTAGTTTTGAATAGATGTTTTTACATGATATTATTTATTTGTCGGGAAATCAAGCAATGCAGTGAAAGCCAGGCTGCCAGTGTTTTGAAAAGGTCTATAATATGAAACAACAAACATTGCTACCAGTAGAGCAGTTGAATTCATAACAAGTTGCAACTTATCGCGAAACAATTAGCACATAAGGCTTCAAAAGTGGGCCGTTTGGTCCCAGGTTTTGTACTTAGTGGATGAGTTTTCTACTCAGTGGATTTTATTTCAAAAAACGATTAATTAAAATGAGCATCCACAATTCCCAATCATAAGTACAGTCCACAATGCTAACGTTGCGAACAAAAGCCATTATTCATAGTCCACATTCACATTTCACGTTCCATATACCAAAGTCCTGATTCCACCATACACGTTCACATTCTGGAGTATTCCAAATTCCATGGTCCGTAATCTGCAGTAGTCCAGTCCTGAATACAAATAATTTTTACCCCGAAGGGCTTGGTACTTAGCAAAAAAAAGTTCCATTTCACAACGTCGTTTACACGTGTTTCAGTTGCAAAAGTCTTGAAATCACCACCACAAGCCTCAATGACTGCTAAAGCAAGGCATTGTGAAGAATCCGCGATAAAATTTATAATTAACAATATGCTTATGAACACGAGAGATCAATGTCTTGCTCTTTAGTATGGAAAGAGCTTAACAGATAAACAACTCTTATTTCAACACTATCTCGACGAATTCGCCTTAAGTTGTATGCTGTGTATAAAAACAACATTCACCTTGACGAAGAAAATACAGGATAGACTAGTGCAGTAATTTGACCAGTACATCGGAAAATGTATGTGATGTGCACGAGTAAGAAACATTTATCCTCTAATTTAATGTACCATAATGAAAAGTGGCTATTTGTCTAAAACAAACAAGATAATGGAAAGCCCGTTGTGGACAATAATTATTCCTTGCATTAAGTCCGCATTCGTGCAAACCGCGTTTGTACTTCTGATTGTTTAACTTATAAATGTCCTTCGTGACTAGAGATATAAATCCCCGGCTACACATTCTAATATTGTTATATAACATTTGTTGATTCAACAGCGTTAGAATGTGTAGCCGGCATGTTAGATGATGATTCACTAACATTTGTTGTTAGAAGAATGTTTGATCGAAATCAAAACATTCATTGAACGAGTCAAACATCATCTGACATGCGGCTACACGTTCTAACATTGTTGGACCAACAAATGTTATATAACAATGTTAGACGGTGTACCCGCGGCTTAAGTGTATAGTGGGTTGAAGATGGTCATGTAATACTTCTGTAACGTTATTTTACTTACGTCGATGTTTACGTTCTGCCGGATATCCGGTGTCTTGTACTGACTGAACAAAAACCGGATATCCGTTATGTTAAGCTAGCCGAACGAAAAGCGGAGGTATCAGGCGAGTAACACATAAAAAAATTGCATTTTATGAAGTGGGCCGTCGCCATATATAACGACGGCCCATTAAAAAAATCATTTCTCCAAATTAGGTTTGTCACGCCAAACGGTTTAGGATATCATCATTATCTCTTTTATTGAAAAGGCGTGGAATTACCTCATACAGCTATTTATACAAGCTATGAACTTCCTAAATTAATCCATTTAAGTAATGATCCGCATAAGAAAGATAGCGCTGAACGGCAATGCACGATGGAATGTCAACTTTTTTCATTGTTACAACTAATGATCTCATTGGCCTAGACTCAAAAACCGCTAAAAAGTTAACGTTCAAGGTGCATTAAGTCCAAAGATATTGTATTTGGGGAACTTCATCAAAGCAGCAAAATTACTTGTTATTGTCTTCGGCTATTCTGATTGGTTAAGCACGAACGTTTCCTAAAATATATTTGACGATTAATTTATAATTAAATATAATTAGAAACCATCAGCCCCTCCTCTATTGTTGAAATCAAAGATATTCTATGTGGGAAAGAGCCAATGCCGCAGAACAATGAAGTTTACTATAGTTCTTATGTGAAGCATTTCTTAAATTTGAAAGAGGCACCTTGCCATTTGTTGATATCTTCGTTTTGCAAATGCTTTCATGACATTGTCTCAGACAAATAATTATTGAACCATAGCCAGCGAAGTTTGTTTATGGACAGTACTGAAATCGGTTGTAAATTCCGTTTATAACTGTGATGATCATTTTGGCTTTTAATCAAATACGCACAGATCAGCTATGATGACTTCATTCATATTCAGCATCTTATATGCTGCCGGTGTTCCTATATTGCCGCAGTGTCATCTGATATTAAATTACAGCATGTATCCTCGTGGGTATTAAAATAGAACTAATTTTGTACAGTACCGAATGTCGTATAATTACAAAAAGTTCTTAAAAGAAGCAATTAAATGTCCCACGGTATATAATGGTACTTGCTTGCACAATTGATGAAGGAATTCGCCATAAAAGGTGTCGCAAAACTACCACCACACTCAGCTAAAATTCAATTCTCTTATTATCCCATTTGTAACTCCTGAGTACAAAAGTATTAAAGTTCCTATGAAGCGAATGTTTTTTTTTTCATTTTTCAGGTCTCTATTATATCTGAAAAACGAAAATAATAATTTTTTCCAGAGGAAATGTAGCAAAATCGTCTTTTAGCTGCTCAAAGATGCCGCACTTCGGTGAAAAAGTGGCTTCATATTTTAGAAAAGACTGGGGCGAGTGGGGCAAGTGATGACAAAACTTACGCAAAACGGATGACACATTGGTTTGTTTACGCCATAATTGCCTTATAATACTTTAGTGTAATGGGCACTTTTGTGAACGTTTTTGATAGTAGAAATTTCATACAGTGACCAGTCGTTTTGTTTACCGTCATCGGAAGGTAAATAGGATAGTTTGAATCACTCTTAATCAAATGAAATGATCATGTTCAATGATCGTGGATTTTAACGGCTTGGCAGTTCGCGATTCTACTTAACATTTTTCATTCAATGTGAAGGATAAGCATTTAGTTGTTTGGCGGCTTGCTATTAATTGTCGAGTTGAAAGTTACATATACAATGACCTATATTTGGCACAAAAATATGCACCGATATTTGCCGCGGACATATCTGTTCGAGAAGAGAGCAGTTTTCGACAGGGAAGCTCAAGGAACACTGTGAATTTCGAGTAACAGATAACGTTGAAGAACAAATATCCGTGCATAATTTGAAAGCCAAAATAAAGGTTATTGTGTTTATTATCCTTCAAATATTTGTCGCAAAATCCTGCTCGCAAGTTTTCCAATGACATGAGTAGGGAGAACTTATCATACCGGCTTTGTTCCTCTATTTATCTCATAATGGGTTGCGCCTTCACTAACAAACATGGTCGTTGATGTTAGATGGCAGCATGTTCTGCCTCCTTTTCCTCACCGAAGCAGTTAAGAAAAACGTAAAGGAAGTCTTATAACATCTCATTTACGACGTAAACAGGCCGAGAGAAGTAGTAGTAGTTCGCGAGACATTGAGAAACCACCTTGGAAATCAGTGAAATTTGCTGACGCCAACATGGCAGCTCATGGCTGGTGTACGACGATCTGGCTGACGTCGTATAGCCTAATACAATACAATACAACCTAACACTACTTAACTCAATACGATACAATACAATATACAGTCGTCGTACACCAGCCATGAGCCAACATGGCCGAATTGGAAGATATTTGGAAAGTTCTACACACCTTTTGATGTAATACAACAAGCTAATTGAAGGAAACCCCGCCTTATGTGACCGCCACAGGGGACTCCAGAAGTCATTAGAATTTAATATCGCTTAAGTGCACTTATTAAAAACAGAAAATTCTGCTCTTAAGAAAGACGTGAAGTTACTCAAAGAATCCTCGGAAGAAGCCAACGAAGACAACAAGGAGTTGTACATCGAGTTAGTGACAGTAATCAACCAGATTGACGACCTGGAGCAGTACACATGGAAACACAATTTAGAAATCCATGATATTCCAGAAAAAGAAGAAACCGTCAAGCAGATAATCACTCTCGAAAAATTCACGCAATGTTATTAACCACAACAGCGACACTGATATCTGTCACAGTTTACACACAAATAGGAATTCTAACCAAACTCGCAAACACCTCAGAGGTTTAAGTTTAGACCGGTTTATAAATGATATTTACATCATTGTTTACATCAACGAAAATGTAGTGAACAGCGCTATAAGCTGCGACCATTTTGGTCGCCATGGCGAGTGACAGAAAGATTTAAGCTCTTTACGTTTTATCGATTTTTAATTGAATCATCGTTAAATCAAAGAAATATTACCATGCTTTTCTCCTGTATATTAAGGTCAATGATGAATCTGTTCCTCTTGCATCGCAAGACTTGTATACTGGCATAAGGATCTGCGTAACGCAGATTCGAATTCATTGGGCGGTCATTTTGAAAACGTTCTGCAGTAGTGTCTTCATGTAAAGTAGCATGAAGTGTCTTGCGTTAATAAAACGACAAATTTTTCCAATGGCGACCATTTTAAAAATGTAGGTCGCCAAAAGGCGACTTATTAAAAAAAGGGGGTTGGAGCGCTGGTGAAGTGATAATTATTCCAATAGGTATTATGTAATCCAGATTTCATATGTAACTAATTAATATGCATTAATATATATATATAGAGAGAGAGAGTGCGTGCTTGACATGTTGTCAGTTTCTGTGTGTTATAAAGAAGTACACAACAGAGAACTTGACAAGAATGCAACGGGAGCTATTTTTCAAAGCCTAGAGATGCAAGTAGTTGCAACATTGGCACAGTGTATGGACTGTTGACGGTAAAATATTTATTAAAGTCTAGAGATGATCATCCTACCTGAATCTACAGCAGTGAATATCTAGATAATATTTTAATATTCTTTTACGTTATTTATTATTCACATGTTATCCAAATTGCAGTTTCACACTTCAAAACTCTTACAACTCTTCCCTTTTTTGGTTTGTTTTCCTTTAACATAATATTACCCTAGCACAATTGTAATGTAATCTGTATGCAGCATGCGGAGAACCGCAGAAGGGACCCTTTCTAATCTATTAAAAGCTTCCGTTTAATACAGTTTTTGTAATGTCGTGAATTTGCTTTCAAGGTGTTTCGATACACTTTTTGGAGGACAAAACCTACATTTTTCAATCGACTTTTAAGCCCTCTTCTCTTAAAGGTGGCAATCGACTTTGAGAAAGCTTTCGATTCCATAAGTTTACAGTTTTTGTTAGACGCCCTGAAATCCTTTTACTTTGGCGAATCTTTCATCAAATAGGTCTCTGTGTTTTACTTGAACATTTCTAGCCGTGTTACTAATAACGGTTTTTCAACGCCCTTGTTCCAAGTTGAAAGATGTGTCAGAAACGGGACCCGTTATCACTGTATTTTTTTATTATAGCTCTAGAGATTCTATTGATTAAGATTCGCTCAGACCCTCAGGTGAAAGGCATCACAGAGTCACTTCTCGGACATACAAGCTTAAGAATAAACAGTACTGCTTTTGTGTGATCCGACGATATGCAAAGCGGGTGCAGCAAATTAGGAGGTTCTTAGATAAGTAAATACTTACTTGAAAAGTAAAAACCCAGTAGGAATGTTTGATTTGCCTCAGTACCCTAGGAAGTAAAGTATTGCAAAGCAGTCAAACACATCGTTGAGATATAAATAAAATCAGTTCCCGTTTAAGAAATACAGAACATTTTATACACAACTGACCCGAGTAACGATTAACAGCGTCTGCTTTATAAAGAAAGTAGAAATGGTTTTTTTCCCGTCTCCAATGATATACCTCGTGACGTTTATACAAAAATGTTTTGAGTTGTTCAAGGAGGGGCGCACTGAGGCCTATAAGAAACCGAAAAACCGTTCAAAATTTCCGTGAAAACCGAAAAACCGCAAAAAAAAAAAATCGATCAAAACCGAAAAACCGTCGAACAAAATGATCAAAATAGCAAATTCACCAACCTTAAACCCATGACCCTTGATACCAAAGCGAAATATAACTACAGTCGAACCTCTACATAACGGCCCTCACACTCTGTAAGCGATTCACTATAAGCTCATCTTTCTTCTTTCATTTTAAAGCAATTGCAACAGAATTAGGCAAAACTTCTATTGCGTTTTACAGGCGACTTTCACGGGCAACATCACTTGGATGGCGCATCACGTGAACTTTCACGGATTGATCGAGGTTAAATAGAAAGGTCTGGAAACTAGGAAGCGAAAAACCAAAACCGAAAAAACACATTTCTTTTTCATAAAAACCGAAAACCGAATGTTTAATCAAAGGGCTCTTAAAGCCATCTCGTTAATGCGTTAGATTACAGCTAGATTTTTTTTAAGGTGCAAGAAACGAGAAGATTTAGAGAACGCGTGTTATATTTTTGAAAAAAAAAAGAGCTGTCAATTCACTGTGGAATTGAGACTAGAGGATAAGATTTTTCTGCGTTTTTGAATAAATTAGCTGAAAAATATGCTCTTGTTGTTATGTAGTATCAACGGATTTGATAAGTGTATTTAAGGAGTTGTCGTATGTTAATTCGTTCTCTTGGTGCTCTTCGCTGGAGGCGGTTGACTTTTATTTATTTATTTAGGTATTTATTTATTTATATTTATTTCTTTTATTTACTTTATTTCAATTCAGGATTTGTTTTGTGTCGACCCAGAGAGAGGCCAATTATGCACAATCACTAAGGGACCGTCCGTGCGCAGAGAGTGTGGGACCATAAACAGTAAAGGACCATCTGTGAGGGTGGGGGGGGGGGTACCGATCACGCATCACGCCGAATTTTTGAGTGATATCACGCATCACGGAGAAAATTTTTAACCAATCACGCGTCACGTAAATAAGGAGTAATCCGGCATTAAAATGGTAACAAAACAACGTAGAGTCGGCGTAGGCCTACCTATTGAATGCATTGATATTGTATTCTTTTTTTTTTTTGGAAGGATTGCATGTCAATTCATGAATCTTAAAATGAAATAAAGGGTGTTGACGGGCATAGCACAAATCCTACTAGCGCGTGGTGTGATTGTTTTGTCCTTTATTCACTCAGTTTTTTGGCTGGTTTGACTTTTACAGTTTAGCCCTGGCTAGCATATCTTATAAAAGATCTACCCCTCTTGTATGAAATAATAGATTTGTCTTAGTAAAGGTTGCGATTCTATTAAATGCCATTTGTCCCTGAGGATCTGTTTTAAGTTAGGTACATATGGGCTGCCGTGGGTAATATTTCTTTGCGAGCTTTTGTTTTGTCTTTGAGAGCTGACTTTCTGTCAGAGAATATTACTTCTGAGAGCACCTTTTCAATGCTATTGTTAGGGTAGCCTCTTAGCCGTAGTTTTTATTTGAATTTATTGATGTTTTTCTCGAAAGTTTCCTTTGAAAAGTTCGTTCAATTCTGAGGAGTCTAAGGACCTCTCCTTTGAAGAAACCTTTCTTGACTCCCGGTGGGTGACAAGATTTAAAGTGCGTGTATTTCTTCTAAGCATTATCGGCTTTATTTCGTTTTGCTTGTCTTTTGCGGTCAGTGTGTTTCTTATTCAGATATTTTCGTGTTTCTGAGACCTACCGTTTATCAAGATTCAGGGAGCACACGAGGATGGGATTCAAGAAGCTTTCTAGTTTTTCAAAGAATGTTGAAAACATTCACGTATCACGGAAAAATAAAAGGTAAATCACGCGTCACGCGCTTCTAAAATAGCAAATCACGCTGCGCTATCTGATCACGCATCACGCCGTTAATTTGGGCACAATCACGCATCACGCGATTAATTTTGGGGCAATCACGCGTCACGTAAAACCCCTTTGCCTGGTGCGGCCTCCAGTGAGCACGCGATGGCAAAAGGTGTTTATTGTTTTTTGTCTCCTTGCGTTTCGCACGGGTGTTATGAAATTTGGGGAATTTAGTCAAGGGCTGTATTTAGTCATTTGAGAACTGTTTATTTTAGTAGTCCGATGCTTGTACGATTATGTCACACCCATATTTTCGTGCTACGAATACGCAAATTCAATACGCTTCGCGGTCGATTAACTTTTCGGCTTGTAGAGACTCCGTCCTGTGGTTTTGTGGTTTGGATTTGTTGTCATGTCATGTATATGTATATGTTTGTATATGTTTTGTGAAGTTGAGTTTGGTTAATTGTGAAGATTCGAGAGTCGAGAGTGCCTTGATTTCAATAGAGACACCAAAAGGTATGAGAAGCCGTTATTTTTGTATAAAAGTATATTTTCACTGAAATATAGAACAGCTATTTCATTTGAGTTGTGGATCAGATATGTCATCTGAGCGGTTCCGGAGCGGTTTTAACGATAAAATTTGACAGCTTACATTGTTTTAAAAATGCACGTGGCGCTGCCATATGATGGTAGAGAATAGTTTACATAGAAAGACCCCCCGGCGTCAATTTTATTTAAGGTAGAATTTAGTTTGTGGTGATTATTGCAGAAGACTTGGATGTTTGTAGAATGGTTTAGCGTAATATAGAACAGAATGTTGTAAGTTTTGGAAACGCAGGGTTGCAGTCATGTCTCGGGGGGAGGGAGAAGTTTGTTTTGTACACTATATAGGTATGTGGGGGCCCTGATAAGTTAGGGTTTTTGAGGTCATGCTCAGTCGTTAAATAGGGTATTGTTTTTGGTAATTTTGGTTTTGTGATGGTTAGAAATTCTAAAACTGTAGTGTGCGACTGAATTGGGGGGAAGGGGGGAGTTCGTTATGTTTGAGAATGTTGGTGGCACAAGAAGAGGTAAAAGTTTAAAAGTTTGTCAATACGTCTTCTTTCATGACGTTCTGTGACGTATATCACGAGACGTTCTTTTTGTCTCTGAAAAGAGAAATGCTGTTTGTTTAATTGTGCAAACTGTTTAGTTTAATGGTGTAAAAACTGAAACTCAGATCGTTTATTGCGTTCTGGGCGGTGGGGGAGGGGGGGGGGGTTTCGAGGGGAGTGTGGTTTTTCCGTTTCTTAGATCAGAATGGTTGCGGGCGATGTCTTTGAGGTTTCTTGTTTAACTGTTTCACTATACGGACTCCTTTTTCGCGCATTTCATTTGTCAGTCTCCCTTGGTTGTTTTCTTGCTGTGCTGCGTGAAGGAGGTGATTATTAAGGATTTCGAGTTGAATTCGTTCTCAATTGATCTGTCGGCGGCGTAAGTATTACAGTTAGAGATTTTTTTTAAGGTGAAAGAAACGAGATTTAGAAAACGCGTGTTATATTTTTAAAAGAAAAAAAAAGCTGTGAATTCATTGTTGAAGTGAGAGTAGAGGACTGCATTTAGTCATTTGAGAACTGTTTTTTTTTCGTAGTCCCTTGCTTGCACCATTACGTCACACCCATATGTTCGTGCTAACAATATGCCAATTTAATTGGATTTCGTGGAGACAAAAGAAGTGGTTTCGTGACTCCGTCTCGTGGGCTTCGCAGTTGATTTGTAGTGGCAAGTTAACTTTTAGGCTTATAGAGACTCCGTCGTGTGGTTTTGCGGTTCCGATACATTCATATTAAAGGGCAAACGGAAAGGGGGGAAAGTTGTATCGTTTTTACGAGTTGTTTTGGTTTGTATATCTATTTTAGAGTGTCAATAATTTGTATTGTTCGTTGGTTATGGGTTTCTGAAAGGTATTTGTTGTCATGTCATGTATATGTTTCTTTTCGTGAAGTTTAGTTTGGTTAATTGTGAAGATTGGAGAGTCGACAGTTCTTTGATTTCAACAGAGACACCAAAACGTACGAGAAGCCGTTATTTTTATATGGGAGTATTTTCCTTGGGGTATACAACGTCTTTTTCATTTGAGTTGTGGATCAGATATGTCATCTGAGCTGTTTTAACGATAAAATTTGACAGCTTACATTGTTTTAAAAATGCACGTGGCGCTGCGATATGATGGTAGAGAATATTCTCTGAAAATGGGTTTCGACTGTTCGTCTTCCATTGTAAATGAAATGGGTAGTTCGCATATTGGTAGACGATTTCTGTTGGATTGTCAAATCCTTTAGTCGTGTTTAAAGAGTATAGAATAGTGACGATTTGATATGTAAGAATTATCAAACAGCTTTGATGTTGGAGAAGCGGACGTCATGTGTGACAATGGAGGTAAATGTAGTTTTTAGAAAGACGTCAATTTAATTTAAGGTAGAATTTAGTTTGTGATGATTATTGCAGAAGACTTGGATCTTTGTAGAATGGTTTAGCGTGATTTAGAATAGAATGTCGTAAGTTTTGGTCACCGCAGCGTTGCAGTTATATTCCGGGGGGAGGGAGGAGTTCGTTTTGTACAGTATATAGTTATGTGCGGGTCGATACGTTAAGGTTTTTGAGGTCATGCTCAGTCGTTAAATAGGGTATTATTTTTGGTAATTTTGGTTTTGTGATGGTTAGAAATTCTACAATTGTAGTGTGCGACTGAAATAGGAGTTAAAAGGAGTTTCAAACGTTGGTTTTCTACTGTCAATAGGCGTTATCTTTAATTGTCGGCAGTATGGTCCTGTCCTCCCCGCTGTCTCTCGTCGGCCTTCACATTAAATGATGGACTATGATGGAGCGCGAAAGGCGAATTTATGTTCGAAGTGTGATGAAGTTTCATTGCGTTTATACTTGTAGCCAAGGGTAGCTGTGATGCTGGTTATTCGTGAGAATACTGTATGTCTATTTGAGAGACATTGTTTGAAATGTTTGAAAAGCACTTTTTCGTGCAGTTGTTTGCGAATTTGTGTAATTATTTGATTTACAGCTTGACGGGTAAAATCGGTGATTATTCTGTTTTGTTTTTGAAGTGAAAAGGTGTACATCGTTTTAAGGAAGAGCATTGTATTGTGGAGATACCTTTTATATTTTGATTGATATGTTTGATAAAACAATGCATAGGTCTGTGTTTCTATAAGGATGACGTTTAATTGGTAAGTTGAAAGAAAATGAAGATGAATTACGATTTAAAGAGATGGGTTGTCCGAAATAGCGTTTAAGTGTAAGGGTTAGCAACATTGACAAATTGTTTAAGATTGGTTATTAAATGTTGTATGATCTGTAATATTTTGTTGAAACTTGTTTAATTGTGGGTGGGCCGAAATATCTACCTTTTTCCGGTTTTAATAGATTAACGATGTCTGTCTTTCTATTAAATGAAGTAATTAGGTAGTTGTCTATGGTTGTTGAAGGAATGATCTAATGCTGTTGTGGTGTCATCTGTTTCCTAACTATTAGGGATTAAATGGATCATTTTAAATTTTAGAAATGAATTGGTTTTTATTTTATTGGTATTTGAAGTTAATTCTTGTTAAAAGTCTTAATATTTTTTGAGTGAGGGGGGGGGGGAGGGTTATGGGTGGTGGGTGAACTAAGAAAGATGTGATTTTTAGAAGAGGATAGCCTGTTACAGAGACGTTCGTTTAGACTACGAGCAGTTTGTTTTCTTTGAGTGTTAAACCATATAGAGTGTAAAAGTGGCAATTTATTTGATTTAATTTTACCGTCATGTTTTTGATTTTGGAAAACAAGTCATATCTAGAATATTTGATGTCACTTTTAACGTGATTAGTAATACGAGTGGTGTTAATTAGCCCCACGCAGCTATCAAATGTACTGAATGGGAGAGCCCCTGACTCAGTCAAACTTCCCATATGACTAAAAAAAAATTGCCGGATTGACCCCTTTCATAAAATAGAAGTCCGTATAAAGGTGAATATTTTAAGTTCGTTTACCTACAGGTTGCAACTAATTTGATTGAACCTGCACTTGGCACCGGTAGCATAGTATTGGCTGACCCGTGTACTTTCGCTTTTGTGCTATTTTAAAACAATTAATCATTGATATTACAGTTTCATTATGCAACAGTACGCAAAAGACGTAAAAATTTAAGCCATTGAAGGCTTGCCGCAATTCCATTCAACCGTCATCATTATAAGCCAAAAAATCAACACAACTATGACATGTTTACCATACTATTGCACAATCAAACCGTAATAGCAATGAATAGAAAAAACGCAAAGTTCATGCTATTTTGCTCTGCCATACCGCTCATATTAAAACACAAACTTTCCTGTCCCATTTAACTTTCTTAAAACGTCTCCATTAGTAAAATACACCGTGAAATTCTCAAACTACGTTTCCCAAGAAAACGCATTTGACCTATTTTTACCCTTATGGCTTTACGACAAATGATTGAAACTGATAGGTAACGTGAGATATCAAAATTTAAGAAGGACTAATACCTTTGCGGTAACGTAATGTGAGATATGACAAGTTCATGACAAGTTCTGACCACAATCAAACCGTAATAGCAATGAATAGAAAAAAACGCAAAGTTCATGCTATTTTGCTCTGCCATACCGCTCATATTAATACACAAACTTTCCTGTCCCATTTAACTTTCTTATAACGTCTCCATTAGTAAAATACACCGTGAAATTCTCAAACTACGTTTCCCAAGAAAACGCATTTGACCTATTTTCACCCTTTTAAATTAGCTATAATGGCTTAACGACAAATGATTGAAACTGATAGGTAGCGTGAGATATCGAAATTTAAGAAGGACTAATACCTTTGCGGTAACGTAATGTGAGATATGACAAGTTCATGACAAGTTCTGACATCCCAATACCCTAGGGAAATTAACAATAGGTCCGGGGGTGCTCCCCAAACATTTTAGTGGCAGTATGTGACGCCCTTCTTGAAATCCTAACCGGTTTAACCAACCATATCCTCAATGCCCTAATATAGCTTCTATAAAGAAGGAACAAGAAACCCCCCCGGACAAAAGTCCACAAAATTTTGTTAACAACTTTTGTCCCTTTTTCGTACTCGACTCCGAAATCTCGCTTAATGCGCATGCGCATTAACGAGATAAAAAGGAAAAACCGGAAACCACTACGGATACAAAAACCGAAAAACCGGAAATTTTGAGTGCAAATAACGAAAAACCTATCTAGAAAATGACCAAAACCGAAAAACCGAAACCCCAATAGCGTCTGCTTTGTATAGAAAGTTGAAATGGGTTTTTCCTCGTTTCTACTGATGCGGCTCGTGATATTACATGAGCGTTTAGCGTTGTTCACGTGATAAGCCGAAAAGTGTTTTCATCTTTTTTGTTGTCTGTTTTAAAAGCGTTGTAAAAAATACGTTTTCTTTGCGCATATTTTGACTGACGTGAGAGATGAACTCTTTACTGTTGTTTTCATTTAAAAACTTGAATTATATTTATTGCATAAAATTTTAATTTTCTGCAATATTCCCGGCTGGTTTTTATCACCCATATCTTTGGAAATTTGTAAACATTGTTTTGCAATATTATCATCTGGCAATTTTTGTAAATGGATCCAAAATTTAAAAATAGAAGAATCTATCATCAATTTCAAAGATAATCTACCTAGTTCATTTCTGGCTGCAACATTTGGATATTGCTTATTTACTCCTAGAGATTGTTTACAAAGGAAAATATACGTTATACGTTAAATATATTACATCTTTTTCCCAAGTGTTAAAATCATCTTTATCGTAAATCCCCCATACCTCCGATCCGTAAAGGAGAATGGGTAGAAAAAGTGAATTAAAAAGTTTATTTGTGATATCAAGTGGTACTTTTGAGAAATCTAAATAACGACGGGTAGCAAAGAAGGAAGCAAGAAAGAAGCAAGTATTAGATTACACAGTGGTCAAACACATCGTTTACTGGTCTTTACTACATGTTTTACTCGAGATATAAATGATCGTTTGCCTGAGATGTAAATGAAGAACATTTTCCTTTAGGAAAATTACAGAACACATTCACACAACTGACAGAATAAAGATTACTAGCGTCTGCTTTGCACAGTTATATTAGAAAGATGCAGGTCATCTCAGGAGGGGGGGGGGAAGTGCGCAACCCCTGCACCCCCCTAGTTCCGCCCCTGGCCTTTGTCAATATTGCGAAAGCTTGAACACTGTAACTGTTTTATAATTCAACACATTGATAACAAATCACAGTTTCGAGAAAAAATTGATTGAGATATACATCCTTTTATTAAGAAAAAGGCTCACAACAATATTTTACCTCGCGCCTCTTCTTACACAACAAGCAGCGAATGCCAAAACGTTTGCGGAGCTAAAATTAATTTGAGAGTTTCTACGAAGAATTTTTAGAACAATTTAGAAATCCATGATATTCCAGAAAAAGAAAAAACCGTCAAGCAGATAATCACTCTCGGAAATTCACGCAATGTTATTATCCACAACAGCGACACTGATATCTGTCACAGGTTACACACAAATAGGAATTCTAACCAGCCGAAACCAATCGCTGTTATGGTGCTCGCAAACAACTCAGAGGTTTCAGACATACTGGCCGTGTTTTCAAGTCGCTGAGCGAGTGACAGTCGGAAATCTCGTGAAAACAGTTGCTTGTCCAACTCGCTTAAAGTTAAGCGAGTCGGCGAACTACAATAGAATTCTCATTAAATTTAAGCCACCAAACCAGGTCGCTTAAGCTTGTCGGCAATTAAACAACAAAGAAGGGCATTGTATTGTCGTTCTTTTGTGTTCTGATTTTCTATTGTTTTAACAAAAGAAAATATATCGCGCATGGTATAAGAAAAATGAATAAAGTTCTGTCCGTGAAAACGCATAAATATTTTAAGCTGCTTAACGCGGTCAGTAAACAAATCACCTACAGGAATGTTAAGCGAGAAAAACCGCCTCGTGAAAACACAGCCACTATTTAGAGAGAGAGAGCACGTGCTTGACATGTTATCAGTTTTTGTGTGTAATGAAGAAGTACACAACAGAGAACTTGACAAGAATGCGACGGGAGCTATTTTCCAAAGCCGAGAGATGCAAGTAGTTGCAACATTGGCACAGTGTATGGACTGTTGACGGTAAAATATTAAAGTCTAGAGATGATCATCCTACCTGAATCTACAGCAGTGAATATCTAGATAATATTTTAATATTCTTTTACGTTATTAATTATTGACATTTAATGCACCTTTTCATTGTTTTGAACAGGTTATTATTTGTAATAATCCGCATACATGCTCACTGAAATGGAACAACAGGTCATTATTGTGGTCAGTAAGTGGAACAGGAGGTTATTATTAAAAATAATAACCTCCTGTTCCCACCTCACTGATCACAATAATAACCTACTGTTCAACCTCAGTGATTTTCTAGAATCTTCTGAATTTAGCAGATCAGCATAATTACTCACGCGCGAAGCGGCATGAGGTAAGGTTTCGGCTCCGTTTTTCTTGTTTTTATTATTTTTATTTTTTTGTCACGATTTTGCATGCAAATTTATGCACGCATATTTTAAATTGTGCACTTCCGGTTGACGTATTTGCCATTTTCACTTCCTGTTTAGTGACTTCCGGCTATTCTCACTTCCGGTAAAAGAGCGTTACTTAGATGTCACGACAGAATCTCCTACAACCCTACATACATTAGTATGTTCACGTTTGGTATATATAAGACTTAGAAGAATCACTGGCTTCATTGTGGTACAGTCTTCATGTCCACAACATTAAATAGTAAACAACGTGGTTTGCAGGAACGATGACTGAATGAAAGGAGTAACTCTTCTCCATGTCGGACATCTTCTTATCATGTTTAAAATATATCATAAAATTTTCTTACGCATGCGCGTGAGTAAAGGCTGCTTGCAGCCTCTTGTTTATTAAAAATTCCAACATGGATAGCACTCACAACACCCCTGACAAATACTTGTGATGTACGTGTCAACAAAATAAACAATACTGATCCCTCTGGACCAACAACATACACCTTGTATCTCCGAGGGACTTATATTTTTAGGTTTTCAGCTACCTTGCTTAATAGTTTTAAATAAACCTTTACTATAGACACTGGCCGTGTTTTCACGAGCGATTTTTCAAGTCGCTGAGCGAGTGACAGTCGGAAATCTCGTGAAAACAGTTGCTTGTCCAACTCGCTTAAAGTTAAGCGAGTTGGCGAACTACAATAGAATTCTCATTAAATTTAAGCCACCAAACCAGGTCGCTTAAGCTTGTCGGCAATTAAACAACAAAGAAGGGCATTGTATTGTCGTTCTTTTGTGTTCTAATTTTCTATTGTTTTAACAAAGGAAAATATATCGCGCATGGTATAAGAAAAATGAATAAAGTTCTGTCCGTGAAAACACATAAATTTTTTAAGCTGCTTAACGCGGTCAGTAAACAAATTACCTACAGGAATGTTAAGCGAGAAAAACCGCCTCGTGAAAACACAGCCATTATAAGGCAAAATCTCAACATTTTCCATTACATTGAACGTGGAATGAAAAAATATCGACGGTGAATTTCCTATTTTTATCTAAAGCCTATATCCCCAAATTCCTGATTATTATTACTGCTGACTGTCAAGGAACGTTTTACCCTTGTCATGTAAGAATTGAAACGTTTCAAAAGTGTACTATTAAAATTTCACTTCGCTAGCTCACATTTTTGCCAAGATCGCATCCTCCTGATTCCTTTTTATCTCGTTAATGCGCTTGCGCATTAAGCGAGATTTCGGAGTCGAGTACTAAAAAGGGACAAAAGTTGTTAACAAAATTTTGTGGACTTTTGTCCGGGGGGGTTTCTTGTTCGTTCTTTATAGAAGCTATATTAGGGCATTGAGGATATGGTTGGTTAAAGCGGTTAGGATTTCAAGAAGGGCGTCACATACTGCCACTAAAATGTTTGGGGAGCACCCCCGGACCTATTGTTAATTTCCCTAGGGTATTGGGATGTCAGAACTTGTGATGAACTTGTCATATCTCACATTACGTTACCGCAAAGGTATTAGTCCTTGTTAAATTTCGATATCTCACGTTACCTATCAGTTTCAATCATTTGTCGTAAAGCCATTATAGCTACTTTAAAAGGGTAAAAATAGGTTAAATGCGTTTTCTTGGGAAACGTAGTTTGAGAATTTCACGGTGTATTTTACTAATGGAGAGGTTATAAGAAAATTAAATGGGACAGGAAAGTTTGTGTGTTAATATGAGCGGTATGGCAGAGCAAAATAGCATGAACTTTGCGTTTTTTTCTATTGAGTTGTGGTTACACACACCTTGGGTTTGGGGCCTTCCCAAGGGTTAATGGCTTGGGTTCGGTTTATCTCAGGTTTCATCTTACTCTTGGGGATGCGGTTACACAGTAAAAGACTCCCCAGGGTAAAATATAATAAGATATGAGTTCATTGACACTGCAGTTTACGCGCGAAAACGTACAGATCGACATGGATGACACGAATCGAGATCTTGTAAGTTTAATTTCAGTCATTCTCCTGCTTATCATTCGATAAATATAACAATCCGGCAGTTTTTTTTTTTTGCAAGAAGACACCGAAGAAGACGCCTTCAACTACGCTATCTCCAAGGTTTGTCGGCGTTTTATTTACATTTAGGAGCTCGCCACGAACTTGCTCGCCGCCAAGGAGGGCTTGGGTATTTCCACGACCACAGAATTGGTTTCAGCAACTTCTAAATAACAATGCACTCGATCACTGGTGGAAAGAAAACTTTAGAGTTACAAGTAAGCGTGCAATTAACCAAGCGTATCAGAGGTCAACTCAGAGAGCAGCAGCAGGCGATTTCCTGTATTAGCTACGTTCTGCATTATGATTGGCCAAGCGGTTTGATTGTGCAATAGTATGGTAAACATGTCATAGTTGCGTTGATTTTTTGGCTTATAATGATGACGGTTGAATGGAATTGCGGCAAGCCTTCAATGGCTTAAATTTTTGCGTCTTTTGCGTACTGTTACATAATGAAACTGTAATAGCAATTATTAATTGTTTTACAAAAGCACAAAAGCGAAAGTACACGGGTCAGCCAATACTATGCTACCGGTGCCAAGTGCAGGTTCAATCAAATTAGTTACAACCTGTAGGTAAACGAACTTAAAATATTCACCTTTATACGGACTTCTATTTTATGAAAGGGGTCAATCCGGCAATTTTTTTTAGTCATATGGGAAGTTTAACTGAGTCAGAGGCTGTCCTATTCAGTACATTTGATAGCTGCGCTAAAAATAACATGCTATTTTGCTCTGCCTTTTAAGTCGCTTAGCGAGTGACAACCGGAAATATCGTGAAAAGAAAAATCATATATTCTAAAAGATACCTAGATCCCCTAATTTTAACCCCTAAAAGATACGACGAGCACCCCCACCCAACCACATATGCGAGTCCTCCTCCGGGGTTCTGCTATACGTTGTCTACCCGGTATGATGAACAGCGAGGAGCGATTTTTTATGTCGCTTAACGAATGTCAAAGTGAAATCTCGTGAAAAGAGTTAATTTTACGATTCGTTTAAAGTCAACTCGCTTAAAGTTAAAATCTCACGCTGTATTTTTGTTCGCTTTTTGAGTTGTAATCTTTGTCTGCTTTTCCAATAAAATATTTAGGTGTCATGATTATGCAATAGTATGCAAGAGAGGGTAGATTTTGCTTATTCAGCTAACTAAAAATGTTTCGGTTTGATTATGCAAGAGTATGGATTTCGGTTTTGTGCTATTTTAAAACAATTAATCATTGCTATTACAGTTTGATTATGCAACAGTACGCAAAAGACGTAAAAATGTTCCTGATTTTGTTTATAAAAGTTATCAAGGAAGCATTTTAAGAAGCATTTTATAAGCGATTTCAGCGTGTTTATTTTTTTAAGAGAGATTTTGTCTCTATTTGACAAAAAGACAATGTATTGTTTGAGTGGCAAGTAAGAGAGAGAAAACGTTCTTGGCGTATAAAGTCTATAAAAAGAAGACGAATATCAATTGCGTGTCGTACTGATAACATTGAAATCCTAAAGCGGACAAGAGAGTTACCTTAGAGTGCTCAACGTAGCTTGATTGCATTGAAATCCTGACACAAGAGAGTTGCCTTCGAGCGCTCAACGTAGCTCTATTAGCAAAGAATATAGCACACTTAAAGCAAGAAAAAATATATTTAAATCTATTATTTCGTTAAACAAAATTATCAATTGTTTGTAATGGTTGCTTTTAATGGTTCAGGTGCTATAGATTCAGTTTTACTACTAGAAAGTAGGTTATCTGAATTAAATAGAATTGCTCTTGATGTTGGAGGAGGTGGCGATTGTTTTTTTCGTGCCGTATCACATCAATTGTATGGCGATGCTACGAACCATTTTTATATACGTAGTCTTGGCATTGAATATTTAGTATATAACCAAGAACAGTTTATAGAGAGTAATACTGAACACTCTTGGCAAGAATATTTGAATAATATGTCATGTCAAGGAATATGGGCTGATGCGATTATCATTCAAGCTGTGACTAATTGTCTCAATTTATCAATTTATATTGTTGAATCAAATGAAACTTTTGCTCCTGTCACTCTTGTTTAATTTCGTTCCTATTACAAATTAAGTTATCGTCTCTTTCGTAGAAAAATACGTAAACATTGGGAACATCAAACTTTAAGAGGGTATAAAGGAAAAGTAACACACATCTGAACAGCGCCACCATTTTGGACGGCAATCTATCCGTTCCGATGTTAACCGCGTAACTCTTTCCCCCTTTCCGGTTCTAGATTTCTGTTCGTGAAATGACCAGAACTCAATTCATTCTATAGGTGTCAGAACATTCACTGAAGCGTGATGCTTGAAGTTGTTTCTCGCGGTGAATTTGCCTGTAAAGAGCTGTAAACCCGGCGCAGCTTTTTCTCGACAGCTACAGTGAGCTTACTTTACCATTTTGTAAACAAGGCCAAACACACGACAAATTAATCTAGCACTGCTAAATGAGGGTGCTAATGGGGGTACCCAATTGTCAGTTAACTACTATTTTTTTTCGGCCAATTGTCAGTTAACAAGAGGCTACACTGGTAGCCTATACTCATGCGCTTGTATAAGAAAGTTTTATGTTTTTTCTTTTTTAACTGGGTCACGCTGTCGGAAATCGGTTCATTTCAATATTTTCATTCATTGATCTTATCAAGTGATTTAGCTTGACAAGTAGGAAATTACGTATATCAGTAAGGCTTTTAAATTTGCAAAGTTAAGATAAGGTTACTTTAAAGGCCATGAGAATGACCAGAGTGAATGCGTTTTCGGGATTGGACTTAGAACAGCCGCTTTACGAAAATTATTCGACATCAGATTCTCATCTAAAAACCATAATTTCTCACCTGTCAAGATAGCTTCCAAAACCGTAATAAGGATTGTCAGTATTAAAGATGTCTGTTTGATACAGGATCGTACACAGAGAGTATGGGAAGGAAAAAAAATCGAATTTCACTGATGCTTGTGTCCAATAAAATAAGCGTTATTCGCTGTGGCTATATGGCCGGTAACCGGTCAAGGTTTTCAAAACACTAAATAGCCGGCAGTCCTATATTCTCAGTAAATTTCTCAAAATCGAAAAATTCCAGCTAATCTAAACTATCATATGTCGATTTAGAAAGGTCAAGCGATCCTGAAATGCTTTATAGATTTCAAGCCTAGTGTTTGGTTTACGCTAGGCTCAGTAGACGAAACCATGTTTTGTGACACTTAGAAATTTTTTCAGTTCGACTGCCGGTCAAGGTTTTCAAAACACTAAATGGCCGGCAGTTCTATATTCTCAGTAAATTTCACAAAATCGAAAAATTCCGGCTAATCTAAACTATCATATCTCGATTTAAAAAAGTCAAACGATCCTGAAATGCTTTATAGATCTCAAGTCTAATGTTTGGTTTACGCTGGGCTCAGAAGACAAAACCATGTTTTGTGACACTGAACTTTTTTCAGCTCGACTGCAAAAACATGGTTTCGTCGGGGGTTTCGTGATATAGAAATCCCACAAAACCGGCTCGTTTGATCAGGATCACGACATATGATAGTTCAGAATGGCTGGATCTTTTCGATTTTGTGAAATTTACTGAAAAAATAGAACTGCCGGCCATTTAGTGTTTTGAAAACCTTGACCGGCAGTCGAGCTGAAAAAAGTTCCAAGTGTCACAAAACATGGTTTCGTGATATAGAAATCCCACAAAACCGGCTCGTTTGATCAGGATCACGACATATGATAGTTCAGAATGGCTGTATTGTTTCGATTTGTCAAATTTACTGAGAATATAGGACTGCCGGCCATTTAGTGTTTTGAAAACCTTGACCGGCAGTGGAACTGAAAAAAGTTTAAGTGTCACAAAACATGGTTTCGTCTTCTGAGCCCAGCGTAAACCAAACCCTAGACTTGAGATCTATAAAGCATTTCAGGATCGCTTGACTTTTCTAAATCGACATATGATAGTTTAGATTAGCTGGAATTTTTCGATTTTGAGAAATTTACTGTGAATATAGAACTGCCGGCCATTTAGTGTTTTGAAAACCTTGACCGGTTACCGGCCATATAGCCACAGTAAAATACCAACGGTGTGTCCACTTACTTTGGAGTCTGCTTAATACAGGTTTTAGTGTAATCAGAAATCTTACTCATTTAATCTAAGACTGAAAAGGGCTCGTCTGGTCAAACCAGGGGTCAACCCGCGTTCGCATGCTAGGACAAAATGACGAAACAGAATACATACCATGTATCTCACTTGTTGCACTTCCCATTAGAAAAGGTAGCTCCATTTCCAACTGAGCCTTTGTAACAGCTTTCCCGTCGATCTTCTCTAATCGCAACAACTTTAAATCAAACTCACCGAGTCCAAACTTTCCGCTTATTGTTTGATTATATGTCCATTGAATTGTGCTTTGTCATGTCAAACGGTATGCGACTTATGTGTCATTCGAATGCCGATCCTTTGTCATCATCTCGATAAAAACTCAGAATAACTTTGACCACGCCACTCGACGCTATCACGGAGATCAAGGTCAACGCTCTACGACCCTGGTACCTTTCGCATATAATATCGGTTAATATGTCACCTGGTCACGCTGCGAGGCAGGTAAAAGTCACAAAATAGCTTTGCTGTTAGGAAAAAACTATGTTGCTTTTATTAACAACAACAATCGTTCATTTAGTATAATTAATAGAATGTCACTTAACTGTTACCGTATTTTCTCGATTAAACGCCGGGCCCCGAATAAACGCCGGGTATAATTGAGGAAGTTGTAAGTAAGCTCCTCAAACGTTTGTTTGTGGTATAATAAACTTAAGATTTAAGGGCAAGGTACAAGGCTGCCAAGAAAAACGAATAATAACCCTTTCTTAAAAAATGGCGGGCGAGAAAAAACTGCTGATACAAAGAAACGCCGGGTCCACAAGGCCAAGTTTGAAATAAACGCCGGGGGCATTTAATAGAGAAAATACGGTAACTTTTCATTTATCAGTTAACTACTATATTTTTGGGCAATTGTCAGTTAACTGTCAACCCCATCAGCACCCTCCTAAATGCACTGGTATTCTAAATTTCACTTTTGCCGGAACGCAATTGGCATGAAAACAAAACGAAAAAAACTCGCGAGATAATAACGCCTTTTGTCACAACATTTCACCCACGACTGAAAAACCTTAAACAAATACTGATGAAAAATGGAGTTTCGTTCAAAACCAACCATTCCTGAAAACTATTTACAAAACGCCGTCTAACACATCATACAAGACGTAAATCACTTAACGACACGACTCATAACAGCCAAACTTTGAAAGCTAATATAAATGCATCGCAACCGCAAAACCACATAGCGGAGTCGGTGCAGGCCTGTCATGAACCTCATTTCGATCTAAGGGAAACTAAAAAAGTGACCGCCAGGAGTGGTGCCCTGTTTATCCGCTCCAGACCCAATATTTTCTATATAAGTGCGTCCATAGCAGACGTGACCGAAAAATGACCACGTGATCACCATTTTCCCGCCATTTTTCATGTCAAAATATATAAAACAGCAGACTTGATACTTTAGCTAACTACAAAACTTTCCGTTTCATTATGCAAGAGTAAGAACAGCAAAATACCATAAATTTTGACTTTCGTTCTTTTTTCGAATACTGCTGGAGAGTTGAAAAAGAAATGGCTGATGGCGCGATGTCTGCTAAACATAGCTCAAATTGTTCTGGCATAGGGAAAGGCAGCTCTAGAGAAATGACATGTTGTTACGGCCTCCTTTCATTAGATTCGGCAAATGTGAAGTTCAATGTTTGAATCGGGCCTTACTTTAAAGAATATTAAAGATTCAGTCACCATTTGTTGTGTCAATTGATATTTTGATAATTAATATTAATGTATCATCTGATCAGATATAAAGTCATTGCACGTGACGTATTATCGATGTGGGCTTTTAATTGTTTTGAAATTGCGGCAATCTATTGTATTTGATTTAGAAAGTCTTTTCCATTGTCAAATATCCCAACCGAAAATAGACAATGAATAACTGAAAATGCACTGTGTAAATTGAACCAACAACACATTTTTATCGTCAATTAGCTAGCAAGGCGGGAAAAGTCTTTCACTTTCACTTCACTGACATCAAAATTATTTACATTCACACTCGTGATTCTTTGTTACTCATAACTTTTTTTGACTTGCACCAACACGAATTTTCAAACC
Organism: Cladopsammia gracilis; assembly: GCA_022457155.1. NCBI lineage: Eukaryota > Metazoa > Cnidaria > Anthozoa > Scleractinia > Dendrophylliidae > Cladopsammia > Cladopsammia gracilis. Next base: position 311,472 of record JAJGOT010000038.1, read on the forward strand.
AAGTTCTCTCAATCTTCTCTATCCTGCCAAGAACCATATCCAGTTGACTACTGCGCCTCGCATTTTCTACATAATGTCTGATTCTACAACGCCATCTTTACCATATTTATTTTATATTTATTTTAGATTCTTCTTTTTTTAACCTCATGTTTCAACGCATTAACGAGATGGCTTTAAGAGCCCTTTGATTCCTATTTTGTGGTAACTTGAAAACTTTATACGCATCTTGTTGTAAAAAGTATTGTACTTGGTCAGTAAAGAATATCACAAACGGCGCTTCACAGCGCATCACAGCGTTTCATCGAGGCCATAGTTGATCAATTCTTAGTAACGACCAGTAACGCTAAACTGATTTTAACGGCAAGAAAAAATTCGCCCACAGTTTGATTTTTCCCATTACAATGATTAAAATGCTTGCACAATCCTTACGGGATTTAGACAATTACTACTGTCACTAATGAGCAAAATTTCACAGCAACTCGTTGGTTTGCTTGTTCTAAAACAATGAAAAGGTGCATTAAAACGGATAATGCTCTCGCTCCTCGGCCTTCTTAAAAATAATGACCTCGCGCTACGCGCTCGGTCATTAGTTTTAAGGGGTCTTTTAAAAAGGCCTCGGAGCTCGGTCATTATCCCTTACATAATCCAAATTGCAGTTTCGCACTTTAAAAATCTTTCACCTCTTCCCTTTTTTGGTTTGTTTTCCTTTAACATAATATTACCCTAGCACAATTGTAATTGTTATCCGTGTGCAGCATGCGGAGAACCGTAGAAGGGACCCTTTCTAATCCATTAAAAGCTTCCCGTCTATACAGTTTTTGTAATGTTGTGAGTGTTTTATGTCGTGAATGTGCTTTCAAGGTGTTTCGATACAGTTTTTGGAGGACAAAACCTACATTTTTCAATCGGCTTTTAACCCTCTTCTCTTAATGGTGGCAATCGACTTTGAGAAAGCTTTCGATTCGATAAGTTTACAGTTTTTGTTAGACGCCCTGAAATCCTTTTACTTTGGCGAATCTTTCATCAAATAGGTCTCTGTGTTTTACTCGAACATTTCCAGCCGTGTTACTAATAACGGTTTTTCAACGCCCTTGTTCCAAGTTGAAAGAGGTGTCAGAAACGGGACCCGTTATCACTGTATTTTTTATTATAGCTCTAGAGATTCTATTGATTAAGATTCGCTCAGACCCTCAGGTGAAAGGCATCACGGAGTCATTTCTCGGACATACAAGATGAAGAAAAAACAGTACTGCTTTTGTGTGATCCGACGATATGCAAAGCGGGTGCAGCAAATTAGGAGGTTCTTATATAAGTAAATACTTACTTGAAAAGTGAAAACCCAGTAGGAATGCTTGATTTGCCTCAGTACCCTACGAAGTAAAGTATTGCAAAGCAGTCAAACACATCGTTGAGATATAAATAAAATCATTTCCCGTTTAAGAAATTCAGAACATTTTATACGTAACTGACCTGAATAACGATTAACAGCGTCTGCTTTGTAAAGAAAGTTGAATTGGTTTTTTTCTCGTCTCCACTGTTATACCTCGTGACGAGTACAAAAATGTTTTGAGTTGTTCAAGGAGGGGCGCACTGAGGCCTATAAGAAACCGGAAAACCGTTGAAAATTTCCGTGAAAACCGAAAAACCGCAAAAAAAAAAAAAATCGATCAAAACCGAAAAACCGAAAAACATAATGATCAAAATAGCAAATTCACAAACCTTAAACCCATGACCCTTGATACCAAAGCGAAATATAACTACAGTTGAACCTCTACATAACGGCCCTCACACTCTGTAAGCGATTTCTATAAGCTCATCTTTCTTCTTTAATTTTAAAGCAATTGCAACAGAATTAGGCAAAACTTCTATTGCGTTTTACAGGCGACTTTCACCGGCAACATCACTTGGATGGCACATCACGTGAACTTTCACGGGTTGATCGAGGTTAAATAGAAAGGTCTGGAAACTAGGAAGCGAAAAACCAAAACCGAAAAACCACATTTCTTTTTCATAAAAACCGAAAACCGGATGTTTAAAAAGGAAAAACCGGAAACCACTACGGATACAAAAACCGAAAAACCGGAAATTTTGAGTGCAAATGACGAAAAACCTATCTAGAAAATGACCAAAACCGAAAAACCGAAAACCCCAATGCCCCCCTCTTCAAGTGATAAGCCGATTAACAGCGTCTGCTTTGTACAGAAAGTTGAAATGGGTTTTTCATCGTTTCTACTGATGCGGCTCGTGATATTACATGAGCGTTTAGCGTTGTTCACGTGATAAGCCGAAAAGTGTTTTCATCTTTTTTTGTGTCTGTTTTACAAGCGTTGTAAAAAATAAGTTTTCTTTGCGCATATTTTGATTGACGTGAGAGATAAACTCTTTGCTATTGTTTTCATTTAAAAACTTGAATTATATTTATTGCATAAAATTTTAATTTTCTTTAATATTCCCGGCTGGTTTTTATCAGCCATATCTTTGGAAATTTGTAAACATTGTTTTGCAATATTATCATCTGGCAATTTTTGTAAATGGATCCAAAATTTAAAAATAGAAGAGTCTATCATCAATTTCAAAGATAATCTACCTAGTTCATTTCTGGCTGCAACATTTGGATATTGCTTATTTACTCCTAGAGATTATTTACAAAGGAAAATATACGTTATACGTTAAATATATTACATCTTTTTCCAAAGTGTTAAAATCATCTTTATCGTAAATCCCCCATACCTCCGATCCGTAAAGGAGAATGGGTAGAAAAAGTGAATTAAAAAGTTTATTTGTGATATCAAGTGGTACTTTTGAGAAATCTAAATAACGACGGGTAGCAAAGAAGGAAGCAAGAAAGAAGCAAGTATTAGATTACACAGTGGTCAAACACATCGTTTACTGGTCTTTACTACATGTTTTACTCGAGATATAAATGATCGTTTGCCTGAGATGTAAATGAAGAACATTTTCCTTTAGGAAAATTACAGAACACATTCACACAACTGACAGAATAAAGATTACTAGCGTCTGCTTTGCACAGTTATATTAGAAAGATGCAGGTCATCTCAGGAGGGGGGGGGGGGGGAGTGCGCAACCCCTGCACCCCCCTAGTTCCGCCCCTGGCCTTTGTCAATATTGCGAAAGCTTGAACACTGTAACTGTTTTATAATTCAACACATTGATAACAAATCACAGTTTCGAGAAAAAATTGATTGAGATATACATCCTTTTATTAAGAAAAAGGCTCACAACAATATTTTACCTCGCGCCTCTTCTTACACAACAAGCAGCGAATGCCAAAACGTTTGCGGAGCTAAAATTAATTTGAGAGTTTCTACGAAGAATTTTTAGAACAATTTAGAAATCCATGATATTCCAGAAAAAGAAAAAACCGTCAAGCAGATAATCACTCTCGGAAATTCACGCAATGTTATTATCCACAACAGCGACACTGATATCTGTCACAGGTTACACACAAATAGGAATTCTAACCAGCCGAAACCAATCGCTGTTATGGTGCTCGCAAACAACTCAGAGGTTTCAGACATACTGGCCGTGTTTTCAAGTCGCTGAGCGAGTGACAGTCGGAAATCTCGTGAAAACAGTTGCTTGTCCAACTCGCTTAAAGTTAAGCGAGTCGGCGAACTACAATAGAATTCTCATTAAATTTAAGCCACCAAACCAGGTCGCTTAAGCTTGTCGGCAATTAAACAACAAAGAAGGGCATTGTATTGTCGTTCTTTTGTGTTCTGATTTTCTATTGTTTTAACAAAAGAAAATATATCGCGCATGGTATAAGAAAAATGAATAAAGTTCTGTCCGTGAAAACGCATAAATATTTTAAGCTGCTTAACGCGGTCAGTAAACAAATCACCTACAGGAATGTTAAGCGAGAAAAACCGCCTCGTGAAAACACAGCCACTATTTAGAGAGAGAGAGCACGTGCTTGACATGTTATCAGTTTTTGTGTGTAATGAAGAAGTACACAACAGAGAACTTGACAAGAATGCGACGGGAGCTATTTTCCAAAGCCGAGAGATGCAAGTAGTTGCAACATTGGCACAGTGTATGGACTGTTGACGGTAAAATATTAAAGTCTAGAGATGATCATCCTACCTGAATCTACAGCAGTGAATATCTAGATAATATTTTAATATTCTTTTACGTTATTAATTATTGACATTTAATGCACCTTTTCATTGTTTTGAACAGGTTATTATTTGTAATAATCCGCATACATGCTCACTGAAATGGAACAACAGGTCATTATTGTGGTCAGTAAGTGGAACAGGAGGTTATTATTAAAAATAATAACCTCCTGTTCCCACCTCACTGATCACAATAATAACCTACTGTTCAACCTCAGTGATTTTCTAGAATCTTCTGAATTTAGCAGATCAGCATAATTACTCACGCGCGAAGCGGCATGAGGTAAGGTTTCGGCTCCGTTTTTCTTGTTTTTATTATTTTTATTTTTTTGTCACGATTTTGCATGCAAATTTATGCACGCATATTTTAAATTGTGCACTTCCGGTTGACGTATTTGCCATTTTCACTTCCTGTTTAGTGACTTCCGGCTATTCTCACTTCCGGTAAAAGAGCGTTACTTAGATGTCACGACAGAATCTCCTACAACCCTACATACATTAGTATGTTCACGTTTGGTATATATAAGACTTAGAAGAATCACTGGCTTCATTGTGGTACAGTCTTCATGTCCACAACATTAAATAGTAAACAACGTGGTTTGCAGGAACGATGACTGAATGAAAGGAGTAACTCTTCTCCATGTCGGACATCTTCTTATCATGTTTAAAATATATCATAAAATTTTCTTACGCATGCGCGTGAGTAAAGGCTGCTTGCAGCCTCTTGTTTATTAAAAATTCCAACATGGATAGCACTCACAACACCCCTGACAAATACTTGTGATGTACGTGTCAACAAAATAAACAATACTGATCCCTCTGGACCAACAACATACACCTTGTATCTCCGAGGGACTTATATTTTTAGGTTTTCAGCTACATTGCTTAATAGTTTTAAATAAACCTTTACTATAGACACTGGCCGTGTTTTCACGAGCGATTTTTCAAGTCGCTGAGCGAGTGACAGTCGGAAATCTCGTGAAAACAGTTGCTTGTCCAACTCGCTTAAAGTTAAGCGAGTTGGCGAACTACAATAGAATTCTCATTAAATTTAAGCCACCAAACCAGGTCGCTTAAGCTTGTCGGCAATTAAACAACAAAGAAGGGCATTGTATTGTCGTTCTTTTGTGTTCTAATTTTCTATTGTTTTAACAAAAGAAAATATATCGCGCATGGTATAAGAAAAATGAATAAAGTTCTGTCCGTGAAAACACATAAATTTTTTAAGCTGCTTAACGCGGTCAGTAAACAAATTACCTACAGGAATGTTAAGCGAGAAAAACCGCCTCGTGAAAACACAGCCATTATAAGGCAAAATCTCAACATTTTCCATTACATTGAACGTGGAATGAAAAAATATCGACGGTGAATTTCCTATTTTTATCTAAAGTTTATATCCCCAAATTCCTGCTGACTGTCAAGGAACTTTTTACCCTTGTCATGTAAGAATTGAAACGTTTCAAAAGTGTACTATTAAAATTTCACTTCGCTAGCTCACATTTTTGCCAAGATTGCATCCTCCTGATTCCTTTTTCCTATTTTGTGGTATCTTGAGAACTTTATACGCATCTTGTTGTAAAAAGTATTGTACTTGGCCAGTAAAGAATATCACAAACGACGCTTCACAGCGCATCACAGCGTTTCATCGAGGCCATAGTTGATCAATTCTTAATAACGCTAAACAGATTTTAACGGCAAGAAAAAATTCGCCCACAGTTTGATTTTTCCCATTACAATGATTAAAATGCTTGCACAATCCTTACGGGATTTAGACAATTACTACTGTCACTAATGAGCAAAATTTCACAGCAACTCGTTGGTTTGCTTGTTCTAAAACAATGAAAAGGTGCATTAAAACGGATAATGCTCTCGCTCCTCGGCCTTCTTAAAAATAATGACCTCGCGCTACGCGCTCGGTCATTAGTTTTAAGGGGTCTTTTAAAAAGGCCTCGGAGCTCGGTCATTATCCCTTACATAATCCAAATTGCAGTTTCGCACTTTAAAAATCTTTCACCTCTTCCCTTTTTTGGTTTGTTTTCCTTTAACATAATATTACCCTAGCACAATTGTAATTGTTATCCGTGTGCAGCATGCGGAGAACCGTAGAAGGGACCCTTTCTAATCCATTAAAAGCTTCCCGTCTATACAGTTTTTGTAATGTTGTGAGTGTTTTATGTCGTGAATGTGCTTTCAAGGTGTTTCGATACAGTTTTTGGAGGACAAAACCTACATTTTTCAATCGGCTTTTAACCCTCTTCTCTTAATGGTGGCAATCGACTTTGAGAAAGCTTTCGATTCGATAAGTTTACAGTTTTTGTTAGACGCCCTGAAATCCTTTTACTTTGGCGAATCTTTCATCAAATAGGTCTCTGTGTTTTACTCGAACATTTCCAGCCGTGTTACTAATAACGGTTTTTCAACGCCCTTGTTCCAAGTTGAAAGAGGTGTCAGAAACGGGACCCGTTATCACTGTATTTTTTATTATAGCTCTAGAGATTCTATTGATTAAGATTCGCTCAGACCCTCAGGTGAAAGGCATCACGGAGTCATTTCTCGGACATACAAGATGAAGAAAAAACAGTACTGCTTTTGTGTGATCCGACGATATGCAAAGCGGGTGCAGCAAATTAGGAGGTTCTTATATAAGTAAATACTTACTTGAAAAGTGAAAACCCAGTAGGAATGCTTGATTTGCCTCAGTACCCTACGAAGTAAAGTATTGCAAAGCAGTCAAACACATCGTTGAGATATAAATAAAATCATTTCCCGTTTAAGAAATTCAGAACATTTTATACGTAACTGACCTGAATAACGATTAACAGCGTCTGCTTTGTAAAGAAAGTTGAATTGGTTTTTTTCTCGTCTCCACTGTTATACCTCGTGACGAGTACAAAAATGTTTTGAGTTGTTCAAGGAGGGGCGCACTGAGGCCTATAAGAAACCGGAAAACCGTTGAAAATTTCCGTGAAAACCGAAAAACCGCAAAAAAAAAAAAAATCGATCAAAACCGAAAAACCGAAAAACATAATGATCAAAATAGCAAATTCACAAACCTTAAACCCATGACCCTTGATACCAAAGCGAAATATAACTACAGTTGAACCTCTACATAACGGCCCTCACACTCTGTAAGCGATTTCTATAAGCTCATCTTTCTTCTTTAATTTTAAAACAATTGCAACAGAATTAGGCAAAACTTCTATTGCGTTTTACAGGCGACTTTCACCGGCAACATCACTTGGATGGCACATCACGTGAACTTTCACGGGTTGATCGAGGTTAAATAGAAAGGTCTGGAAACTAGGAAGCGAAAAACCAAAACCGAAAAACCACATTTCTTTTTCATAAAAACCGAAAACCGGATGTTTAAAAAGGAAAAACCGGAAACCACTACGGATACAAAAACCGAAAAACCGGAAATTTTGAGTGCAAATGACGAAAAACCTATCTAGAAAATGACCAAAACCGAAAAACCGAAAACCCCAATGCCCCCCTCTTCAAGTGATAAGCCGATTAACAGCGTCTGCTTTGTACAGAAAGTTGAAATGGGTTTTTCATCGTTTCTACTGATGCGGCTCGTGATATTACATGAGCGTTTAGCGTTGTTCACGTGATAAGCCGAAAAGTGTTTTCATCTTTTTTTGTGTCTGTTTTACAAGCGTTGTAAAAAATAAGTTTTCTTTGCGCATATTTTGATTGACGTGAGAGATAAACTCTTTGCTATTGTTTTCATTTAAAAACTTGAATTATATTTATTGCATAAAATTTTAATTTTCTTTAATATTCCCGGCTGGTTTTTATCAGCCATATCTTTGGAAATTTGTAAACATTGTTTTGCAATATTATCATCTGGCAATTTTTGTAAATGGATCCAAAATTTAAAAATAGAAGAGTCTATCATCAATTTCAAAGATAATCTACCTAGTTCATTTCTGGCTGCAACATTTGGATATTGCTTATTTACTCCTAGAGATTGTTTACAAAGGAAAATATACGTTATACGTTAAATATATTACATCTTTTTCCAAAGTGTTAAAATCATCTTTATCGTAAATCCCCCATACCTCCGATCCGTAAAGGAGAATGGGTAGAAAAAGTGAATTAAAAAGTTTATTTGTGATATCAAGTGGTACTTTTGAGAAATCTAAATAACGACGGGTAGCAAAGAAGGAAGCAAGAAAGAAGCAAGTATTAGATTACACAGTGGTCAAACACATCGTTTACTGGTCTTTACTACATGTTTTACTCGAGATATAAATGATCGTTTGCCTGAGATGTAAATGAAGAACATTTTCCTTTAGGAAAATTACAGAACACATTCACACAACTGACAGAATAAAGATTACTAGCGTCTGCTTTGCACAGTTATATTAGAAAGATGCAGGTCATCTCAGGAGGGGGGGGGGGGGAGTGCGCAACCCCTGCACCCCCCTAGTTCCGCCCCTGGCCTTTGTCAATATTGCGAAAGCTTGAACACTGTAACTGTTTTATAATTCAACACATTGATAACAAATCACAGTTTCGAGAAAAAATTGATTGAGATATACATCCTTTTATTAAGAAAAAGGCTCACAACAATATTTTACCTCGCGCCTCTTCTTACACAACAAGCAGCGAATGCCAAAACGTTTGCGGAGCTAAAATTAATTTGAGAGTTTCTACGAAGAATTTTTAGAACAATTTAGAAATCCATGATATTCCAGAAAAAGAAAAAACCGTCAAGCAGATAATCACTCTCGGAAATTCACGCAATGTTATTATCCACAACAGCGACACTGATATCTGTCACAGGTTACACACAAATAGGAATTCTAACCAGCCGAAACCAATCGCTGTTATGGTGCTCGCAAACAACTCAGAGGTTTCAGACATACTGGCCGTGTTTTCAAGTCGCTGAGCGAGTGACAGTCGGAAATCTCGTGAAAACAGTTGCTTGTCCAACTCGCTTAAAGTTAAGCGAGTCGGCGAACTACAATAGAATTCTCATTAAATTTAAGCCACCAAACCAGGTCGCTTAAGCTTGTCGGCAATTAAACAACAAAGAAGGGCATTGTATTGTCGTTCTTTTGTGTTCTAATTTTCTATTGTTTTAACAAAAGAAAATATATCGCGCATGGTATAAGAAAAATGAATAAAGTTCTGTCCGTGAAAACGCATAAATATTTTAAGCTGCTTAACGCGGTCAGTAAACAAATCACCTACAGGAATGTTAAGCGAGAAAAACCGCCTCGTGAAAACACAGCCACTATTTAGAGAGAGAGAGCACGTGCTTGACATGTTATCGGTTTTTGTGTGTAATGAAGAAGTACACAACAGAGAACTTGACAAGAATGCGACGGGAGCTATTTTCCAAAGCCGAGAGATGCAAGTAGTTGCAACATTGGCACAGTGTATGGACTGTTGACGGTAAAATATTAAAGTCTAGAGATGATCATCCTACCTGAATCTACAGCAGTGAATATCTAGATAATATTTTAATATTCTTTTACGTTATTAATTATTGACATTTAATGCACCTTTTCATTGTTTTGAACAGGTTATTATTTGTAATAATCCGCATACATGCTCACTGAAATGGAACAACAGGTCATTATTGTGGTCAGTGAGTGGAACAGGAGGTTATTATTTAAAATGATAACCTCCTGTTCCCACCTCACTGATCACAATAATAACCTACTGTTCAACCTCAGTGATTTTCTAGAATCTTCTGAATTTAGCACATCAGCATAATTTATTAAAAATTCCAACATGGATAGCACTCACAACACCCCTGACAAATACTTGTGATGTACGTTTCAACAAAATAAACAATACTGATCCCTCTGGACCAACAACATACACCTTGTATCTCCGAGGGACTTATAGACACTTTCAATAAATACCACGATGCATCATTTTCCGCTAATGACGTCAAACATATTATTTTGAATTCTCTTGCAATTCAAAAGAATACATTTGACATCATAGCGGAATGTGATGCATTGTGGTATTTATTAAAAGGGTCGATATTTTTAGGTTTTCAGCTACCTTGCTTAATAGTTTTAAATAAACCTTTACTATAGACACTGGCCGTGTTTTCACGAGTGAGCAAACCAGGTCGCTTAAGCTTGTCGGCAATTAAACAACAAAGAAGGGCATTGTATTGTCGTTCTTTTGTGTTCTAATTTTCTATTGTCTTAACAAAAGAAAATATATCTACAGGAATGTTAAGCGAGAAAAACCGCCTCGTGAAAACACAGCCACTATAGGGATGTCCGATTTAGTGGTAGTGGTTTGCCATGTGCCAGATTCTTAATAGATTGATAACAATGGTCATGTTAACTTACTAACGCCGGTGCGTTATCGTTTATTGAATTTACTGTTGTTTTCCCCAAAAATCCTAACCCGATAAACAATGTTTGAGAAATACAGAAACTTTATTTTTTGTGGTCGCGTAGCCAGAAAATTTCATGAGGTACGGAATAGAATAGAAAGAAGAGCAAATTAGACGACTTAGGCGGATTCGGGTTTCAGTAGAGCATGCTATTGGACGACTAAAAGTTTATCGCCATTTCTCCCAGTTGTTGTTGCCACTTGTGCTTATCTGACAAATAGGAGGCAAACACTACTGAGACGACTTTAACCAGGTGCAAGGAAAACCGTTTGTAGAGTTAAACACGATAATCGAGAATTTAAAAAATTCACTTGTCAGAAAACAATAGTCCCGCATGTTGTGCCAAAGTGGCTGATATGAGCTAAATCGGACATCTCTTATAAGGCAAAATCTCAACATTTTCCATTACATTGAACGTGGAATGAAAAAATATCGACGGTGAATTTCCTATTTTTATCTAAAGCCTATATCCCCAAATTCCTGATTATTATTACTGCTGACTGTCAAGGAACTTTTTACCCTTGTCATGTAAGAATTGAAACGTTTCAAAAGTGTACTATTAAAATTTCACTTCGCTAGCTCACATTTTTGCCAAGATTGCATCCTCCTGATTCCTTTTTCCTATTTTCTGGTAACTTGAGAACTTTATACGCATCTTGTTGTAAAAAGTATCATACTTGGCCAGCTGTAAAAAATATCACAAACGGCGCTTCGATTCACAGCGCATCACAGCGTTTCATCGAGGCCATAGTTGATCAATTCTTAGTAACGCTAAACTGATTTTAACGGCAAGAAAAAATTCGCCCACAGTTTGATTTTTCCCATTACAATGATTAAAATGCTTGCACAATCCTTACGGGATTTAGACAATTACTACTGTCACTAATGAGCAAAATTTCACAGCAACTCGTTGGTTTGCTTGTTCTAAAACAATGAAAAGGTGCATTAAAACGGATAATGCTCTCGCTCCTCGGCCTTCTTAAAGATAATGACCTCGCGCTACGCGCTCGGTCATTAGTTTTAAGGGGTCTTTTAAGAAGGCCTCGGAGCTCGGTCATTATCCCTTACATAATCCAAATTGCAGTTTCGCACTTTAAAAATCTTTCACCTCTTCCCTTTTTTGGTTTGTTTTCCTTTAACATAATATTACCCTAGCACAATTGTAATTGTAATCCGTATGCAACATGCGGAGAACCGTAGAAGGGACCCTTTCTAATCCATTAAAAGCTTCCCGTCTATACAGTTTTTGTAATGTTGTGAGTGTTTTATGTCGTGAATGTGCTTTCAAGGTGTTTCGATACAGTTTTTGGAGGACAAAACCTACATTTTTCAATCGGCTTTTAACCCTCTTCTCTTAATGGTGGCAATCGACTTTGAGAAAGCTTTCGATTCGATAAGTTTACAGTTTTTGTTAGACGCCCTGAAATCCTTTTACTTTGGCGAATCTTTCATCAAATAGGTCTCTGTGTTTTACTTGAACATTTCTAGCCGTGTTACTAATAACGGTTTTTCAACGCCCTTGTTCCAAGTTGAAAGAGATGTCAGAAACGGGACCCGTTATCACTGTATTTTTTTATTATAGCTTTAGAGATTCTATTGATTAAGATTCGCTCAGACCCTCAGGTGAAAGGCATCACGGAGTCATTTCTCGGACATACAAGCTGAAGAAAAAACAGTACTGCTTTTGTGTGATCCGACGATATGCAAAGCGGGTGCAGCAAATTAGGAGGTTCTTATATAAGTAAATACTTACTTGAAAAGTGAAAACCCAGTAGGAATGCTTGATTTGCCTCAGTACCCTACGAAGTAAAGTATTGCAAAGCAGTCAAACACATCGTTGGGATATAAATAAAATCAGTTCCCGTTTAAGAAATACAGAACATTTTATACACAACTGACCTGAATAACGATTAACAGCGTCTGCTTTGTAAAGAAAGTTGAATTGTTTTTTTTTCCCGTCTCCACTGATATACCTCGTGACGTTTATACAAAAATGTTTTGAGTTGTTCAAGGAGGGGCGCACTGAGGCCTATAAGAAACCGAAAAACCGTTCAAAATTTCCGTGAAAACCGAAAAACCGCAAAAAAAAATCGATCAAAACCGAAAAACCGTCGAACAAAATGATCAAAATAGCAAATTCACAAACCTTAAACCCATGACCCTTGATACCAAAGCGAAATATAACTACAGTCGAACCTCTACATAACGGCCCTCACACTCTGGAAGCGATTCACTATAAGCTCACTTTCTTCTTTCATTTTAAAGCAATTGCAACAGAATTAGGCAAAACTTCTATTGCCTTTTGCAGGTCACTTTCACCGGCAACGTCACTTGGATGGCGCATCACGTGAACTTTCACGGGTTGATCGAGGTTAAATAAAAACGTCTGGAAACTGGGAAGCGAAAAACCAAAACCGAAAAACCGCATTTCTTTTTCATAAAAACCGGATGTTTAAAAAGGAAAAACCGGTAAACCACTACGGATACCAAAACCGAAAAACCGGAAATTTTGAGTGCAAAAAACGAAAAGCCTATCTAGAAAATGACCAAAACCGAAAAACCGAAAACCCCAATGCCCCCCTCTTCAATTGACAAGCCGATTAACAGCGTCTGCTTTGTACAGAAAGTTGAAATGGGTTTTTCCTCGTTTCTACGGCTCGTGATATTATATGGGCGTTTATTGTTGTTCACGTGATAAGCCGAAAAGTGTTTTCACTGACAGGCGCTAGAAACGAGAGAGATCGAGACAGCGAGTAACACAACTTCCTATAAAACGATTTTCCCTCCCTTTTCGCTCTGCACGCTCTCTATGTCCTCTACGCCCCGCTCGCTTTACCCGCTTTTGAAAACCCCCGAACTCTTTTCCCTTCCAGCGTTTGCCACGCAGGCCAAACGGAGCATTACTTGGCCCAAGATTGATCAGAGGAATAAGATCATATGGAATATAACTCTGCCTTTATTTTGCTGATCCTAACCTGCGTGACAGGCGCAGGCGCTAGAAATGAAATGGGAGGGAGAGCGGACATCGGGCAGCACAATTTCCTAAACAATTTCCCCTCCTCGCTATGAACCCTTTTATTTTGTTAATTTTGGTAACGCCGGACTCATTTCTCCGATGTACAAGCTGAAAGATCTAAACAGTACTGCTATTGTGTGATCCGACGATTATGAAAGCGGGTGAGTAGTATAGGGCGTTGTTTGTACTGGCTCGTAAAACCCCTCCTGGCGAACAAAGTGAGCCAGGAGGGTTTGTTTAGGTCTTTGGGGGTGAGCCATGTCCTGGGAAGTGAGCCAGAATCCTGGCGGTGAGCCAGAACGAAACAACGCCCTATATACTACATGCTATATAATATTTTTTTTTTTAAAAAATTATACACCCCAACCCATCTGGACATAACACACCAACTGCTTCTCAATGTCTACTCTAAAAGAAATGATGGTCCTTCTCCAGGAAGCAAATAAAAAATACGATGAATTGTTTCAGAAGTATGAAAGCTCTAAAATCAGTTACAACCGTCTTTATCAAGACTATATGAAATTAAAAAACATGACTTCTATGCTCGACAAGAGTCGCAAGAATCGCAGCGATCGTCGATCGTAATAACAATAATAACAATAATAACTTATCGCTGCGATCGTTGCGAGTATATGGAAACCAGGCTTTAGCAACAAGTTTTATTTCAGTGTCCACTTTTAGTCGACGACTGATTCGTCTTCCTATCATACAAGATACTAAAATGTTCAGTGAAAGGCCAAACTATATTGTCATAAAATGCGATGGGCTTTTGAAACAATAATGTTAAAAACATGAACTGGTGGAGTTCTTCCTTCATTTCTCAAGTATTAAATACATAATTTGGCTTTCTTAATCTGTTTGATCATCTACCAAGAACGCAGAAACATTTCCCGCCCATTGTCTTCAGGAAGGCATTTCGAAAAAAATAAATAAATAAAACAGGATTTTTTCTGGTTTATATTATGATATATCATGGTGCTTCCAACCTATTCACAGAGCACAGAGCTACCAAGCCATTAAATCGTTTGTTTAAAGAGACTTAGCAGCACTAGTTTGCTTATAGACCGAATGCAAATATGGCCGTCCAACAATTTTTTGTTTGGACAGGTTCTCAAGAAAAGAAAAGCAATTGAATGATGATAAAGATCAGTTCAAAATAAGTCATTGTGTGCATTTTCAAGGCCATATTCTTATTTTAGGAAAAGTTATAGCCAACCAAATTTTGGGAAAAACATGAAAGCGAGGCTAGTCAGGATAGAATGTCTTTTCTCATACAAATGCTTACAATTTCAGTGAGCCATAACTTTGCAACCGTTAAACCAAAAACACTCAAACTTTGCAAGATAATACACTTAGCAGCACTTGTTAACGTGATATCATTAATTTCTCTGAAAACGTGGCTAAACAAAAAATTGCCTGGCGGCCATATTTGCATTCGGTGTATATTCCTTACAAGTTTTCGGTATGTGGGTCGTATGTGTGCATGGGGCCTAATGAGTGACTCTGTAATGCAAGTTCTATCATATATTTACAGATAACGCATGCCGCTAAACTTTCTTATTTTAAATACTATTTACAGCACAGGTATGGAAAAATGATGTAAATACAGTTCTAAAACAACTCTATAGTAAAACCTGACTGAGCAATACCATCCCAGTGAAACAAAGCAGTTTTCAATCGAGTGTCAAAAGTAATTTAAAAAGCTCTGGTTTGTATTACTACGGTAATTGATTGAAAAAACTACATGTTACACCAATTCTTTCTTGATTAATAAAACGTCAGTTAAAACCAAAACCAATTGTGGCTTGCTTGCACACATTTTCCCGCGCTTGGCACCGGCTTCATGTATTTGCTTCGATTTCTGATTGGTTCATTCTGATTGGTTCATTTCTTATTGGTTCATTTTGTTGTGATTGCGAGAGTGATCACTTAGGTTTGGTGTTGCGAAACCCAACTTAAAATCAACCGCTCAGCAACCGGAAGTCTGGTGTTTCTTTTTATCGCACACTTCTGCTTTTCACAAAGAAATGAAAACTCTTTGTTTAACGTTTGTGACATGATGCAAAGAGGGAGAAAGTTTACTTCTGGTTGCTATTCGTGAAGTCCCGGATGTCACCATTCTCGTTTACTTGTAATAAGGTCCCGATTACTGCACAAAATCCTGTCACAACACAAAACTATCCTCATTACAATGTATATAGACTGCCCCTCGACATAAGCACTGATGGAGAACTACCACCTTGTGGACACCTCGCTTTTATCACCAAGAGGAGAACAGGATCTAAAAAATTATTCACCTCAGTTTCCGTGAAGAGTGGTAGATATTTTAATACCGCGCAGACCGGCAAATATCCACCAGTATCACCCAACTAGTGGACTAATGCAAATCCTGCATTTTGATTGGCTACGCTACTAGAGGTCTAATAGTAATAGTAATCGAGTAGCGAAATTCGCCGGTTTTATTTTTCGTTTTATTCCCAAATAAATATTTCTTCAACTTGCAATTGCTTTTTTTTATTATTGCCTTTTTCTGTCCGACTAGTTGGGTGATACTAAAACAATTAGACCCATCGCCCTCAAGGGCCACGGGTCAATAGCCCATTCTGCTTCGCCTCATGGGCTATTGACCCGTAACCCTAATTGTTAAATAGGTCGCGAGAAGTCCATCATTCTCTCAGGACTACTTGTAGTCTAAACTAATATATATACAGCTTTATAAAAATATAGCAATTTTAAAAGCATTACAACAGACAACAGCAGGAACGTTCTAAATATGCCACAGGCAAGTGCAGCACTTTACTGGTTCGTAACAAATCCCACGCCTTTCACGTCGGTTGAGAACAGAATCAGGCCACAGATAGTTCATCAACCAAAAGGGAAGCATGATGATCAGAAATCCTGCAGAGGAACAACACAAAAATAGCACATATTATAATTAACAAAACTGGGAAAGAGTGAAAAATGTACAATATGACTTATAGTATCTGAGCAATTGTTAAACCGGGCTGGATACAGAATGTATGTGCCAGCCCGGCAAATTACCTTTTTGCTTGGGCGAGATTTTGAAGATAAGCATAGTGGGTTCACACTACACACAAGTCCACCTTAAGTTAGCCTAAATCTTTGCCGGCTTAACAAAGGACTTTATCCCCTGAATCTTGTATTTAGCTTCATTTAACTTCAATGCACCTTTTTTACTTTTTTGGTCACAGAATAGAAGATAAGGAATATCGCATGACCTGAACAACTATGAAATAAGGGTTTTGTTTAAGATAACATTTGTGATAAGTTGACATTTCAGTTACAATCAACTTCACTTATGAGAATATTAACAGCGTTATTTTTTTCTTTATTCGTTTGAATTTTCTTGTCTTTCTGTGACGTCACATAGAGCTGGTGAGCTTTTCTTCAGGAACATGCAAATTTAATGACAGCTGTGAAAATGCAAAAAGTAAGGCCGGAAAAAGCGATCTTCCGGGGCTTTGATTAAAAATTGGTTCGGAGAGGAAAGTAAAGACATGATTTCCTTTAGAAATATTCTAAAAAAATCAACATGTCAAAACTTGATAGAACTGGTACTGTAACAGAGGTTAATTTTATTTAATCTCAATCAGGGGTGCAGAAGCCTGATGGCAGATTAAGATTTATTTGTCTGAAAATCCCTGATAAAATTGTGTTTGTGTTTGTGTTTGTGTTTTCAAATCCATCAAGATGTTACAAAGATAATTCAGTCCATGTACGGTACACTTTTTATGACCTGAAAGAAGCGACCCTCCGAAAGTAGTAATGTAATAAAGGTTGTTACTTTCAGAACTTAACCGTACTCTACACACTGAAAAAATTAACACGTCACAGGTTGTGTATCATTGTTTTGTAAAGTAATTACAATCCCAACTCAATGATAGATTTCTACATCAAGCCACAAACATTCATTTAGCTTATAAAGATTCAATTTATCATTCTACTATACAAAAACATCAACTCTGTTTAAACAGAGCTCATGTTTCAGGAGTTACTTTGCTAGCTTTCAGTGGGTCCACAGTGAGAGTAGCATGTAAATTTATGTTATTGTCTTGCATGAAGTGATACCAGTGTGCGAAATAAAAAATATGAACACTGCGACAATTTGAACATGTACACAATGGTTTGTCTTAATGCAAACGTACATGCCAAACTTCTAAATTATTTGAGAAACCATTTATGGAATTTTGACTCGTGTTATAAATAAACACCTACCAGTTGCCAGAACAGCAAATATTCCAAATGACAGACACAAATAATACAGCTCAGGGGAATGCCCACTCTGGAAAAGAAAGAGTATTGAATTAATGACAAAAATCACTCTATTTTTACAGCCTGGATTTTGATTGGCTATGATTTGCCCATCATGGTCCACCCATGATCAGACAATTAAAGTGCACCTAACCCCAAAATTTTTTTTGGGCTTAATCAACTCTATGTACGTTGAAAAGTTGAATAGGTAAATATTTCTTGTTTTTAACATCGCGTTAGTGAGTTATTGAGATTTGAATTTACAAAATGCTAATTAGATGACGTAAATTCGGGAATCATTTATTATACAACTACTTGTTTTCACCTCCAGGCAATATTTTTTACGAATCAATTGACTATCCAAAGTTTACATTATTTTGGTATTTCTCAAATTGATTTTCCTTCAGTTGTATACTGCGTATTGTTAATTGACGTAGAAATAATGGCAAATTGCCGAATTTACGTCATCTAATTAGCATTTCGTAAATTCAAATCTCTATAACTCACTAATGCAACGTTAAAAACAAGAAATATTTAACTATTCAACTTTTCAACGTACATTGAGTTGATTAAGCCAAAAAAAAATTTGGGGGTTAGGTGCACTTTAAGGAAGGAAATTCATACATAAACTGAGTTCACTGTGTCTTGAACATTTTTTCAAAATAACTCAGCAGTTATGATTTGTCTGCCATTATTCATGTGTCATGATTTGACAGTATGATTCTCCCCTTGTGATTTACCCATTGTCAAAAAATGGTAAGGGAATTTCACAGAACTTTTATGTATTATATTTTACTCTTTGAGCTCTGATTTCATGAGCAAATTTCTTCACCATTGTCTTATCTTGGGTGAATCATGAGGGGCAAATTACAGTGTATAGCCAGCGAGTCATGTTTGAAAAACCTGCCTGCTGTACATGTATGTACACTGCAGTAAACAGACTTGTTTTCATGAACATGCATGCAACAAATATTTATACTTCAAACTTGATTCAAATTCAAACTTGATTCAAATTCTTGGCCACCCCTTTGCCCAACAACTCAAGTGAAGCGTAATTATTTTATTTGGATTATTTCTTTTGTTTGTCTTTTAGAGCACTTTTCAATTGAGTGTCGTAAAACCAAAACCAAAGTAATTACTCTGACCAATCACAACAGTCGTAAACATTCCAATGAACCAGTCAGAGCTTGAAGCAATTACATGTCAGCGGCGCAAAGCGCGGGAAAACGCGTGCGAGCAAGTCACGATTGGTTTTGGTTTTGCTTCTGATTGGTCGAGAAAGTGGCACGAGATTTTTTTTAGCCAATCACAAAGCGTAGCAATCCAAAACCAAAGCAATTGTATAATTACTTTCAACACAAAAAAACTGCTCTAAAATAGAGTAAGTCAATCAAACATTGCTACACCCTAATTTTGCTTATAACTGCTTTTATTAATATCACTGGCCACAATTATGTGAACTTTTTGAAAATGTGTTAGGAATCTTGGACCAATAAAAACTGAAGTGCTCAGTGTGAAAACATCCAAAGTGCTAAAAAGAAACAGCAAAAAGTTTGGGGAAAGGCTCCAAACATGCCCATTTTGTGCATGTACTGAAGACTTTGTGTGTTGATTGTTGATTTCAGTGTTTGTTTATTTGCCTAAGAATTTCCTAAGAATCTCAATGTTTTTTTACTGCCCAATTGCTGAGGTTAAATTTTAAGAAATTTAGCTTTAAGGAGAAATTAAACAAGGATCAACATTTAATACAAAAATATTGTGCATATTAAAAAAAATCCCTTGAACATCATTTTGCTATAGTGTTTGCTCCTCATTCCCATCAGCATACTGCTGGTAAGTAAAGCCCTTTTGATCTTGTACACAGTTTATACCAATCTCTCACCAAAATACTTACACATGTTATGGAAGCTAATGTTGATGCAAACAGAACCATGCCAAGAATAAGTGACCCAAAACCAAAGAAATGAAATGCAATCTTTAGCTGCCATGGCACAGGTTCCATAACGGCAAACAGAAATGTAAATGCTGAAAGTAAGAAAAACAATGTTGCCACTTCTGAGAGGTCAGACCATAGCAGGTCTTTCGGTACATATATTTACATGTTGTGGTTCAAAGTTTGTTTTTCTTTGTCTTAGATTATAATTAACAACTATTCACCAAAGTGGAGGTGGGTAGTGGTGGATATTTACCGAGCCACAAAGCGCAGGTAAATATCCACCACTACCCACCTACACTGAGGTGAATATTGTTTTAGTATATACTGAAACAGTGAGAAAATATAACGAAAATGATGCTTTTTAACTCATTTATTCCTGTCAACGATTACAATTTTCGCGCGCAAATTGCTGCGAGGTGAATAGCACTTGCTATTCTGAGTTTCAGTAGCCAATCAGAGCACACCAACAATGCTATCCACTGTTTCAGTATATACTAACAATGGATGTCAGACAAAGACAAATTAAAAATAAAACTGGTTTGAAAATTTTCAAACCAAAGAAAACTTTGAACCACAGCATATACAAAGCATCAATCATGGCATTTAAATTCTGATGCAAGGGACAAAATTATCATTTTGTTTGGCTGATACATTTTTTTATCCCAGCCATACCTCCATACCTGCACTACGGCCATCTCTCGTCAATGGAAACAGTCAGCAAAATGCATCCCCAACCCACAAAATAACCTCTTTGTAAAGGACAGAATAGTGATGTGACATGAGTGGTGTCATGTTACACCCTGGGCGGGGGGGGGGGGGGGGGTACTCAACAAAGTTTTGTATGGGATGCTCCACCCTGAGGTCCAAACCATTTCCCTTTTTTATACCATTTTTTGACAGAAAAGGTAAGCTTTTCATATACCTACAGAAGAAAAACGCCATCTCTTTAGTATACCTTTGAAATAAACTTATGGAACGATATCCATGGAAACAACATCAATCAACGTTTACTTACTTCTTCACTTCAGTATAAAAATTAAAATACTTTAAAAGACAAATTAGCCGTAACATGCGTCTGTTTCAGATACATGTACTTTGAAAGGCCCTTTTATATACCTAAATGGCAGTTTTCCCTATCCTCTTCTATACTTCAACTCATGAAATCCCTACCCTTTTATACAGCTCCAACCTAAAAAAGGTACCCCTTTCAGGCAGAGCATCCCTGTATAGCCCATTATAAACAGAACCCAATGCCCCCCCCCACCCCCCGGCACCCTACCTCCCTACAATGGCCACCTCTTCACGACGACCAGTAAATTCTGTCTCCAATGTATCCCTAAAAAGGGTATGACTGTATTTTTGAAAAGTGGTTGTCTCACCATAGATCTGTTGTTCACAATCTCATGACATACTGGTTTAAAAAAACTGTTTACCTATCATGGCAAAAGTAAAGACAATGCCTGCAACTGAGATGTTAAGCAGAGGTTCATCACAGGTCCTTGAGCTTGGGGGTCTACAGTGGTTACAAACACAGATAAGATTATCAAAAGATGTAATTTTCACACCATACATTGCTCCTTGTAACAAAATAAATTTGATAACATCTTTTTGACATTTTCTAAAGTTCCAAATGTTAACAAAACAGGTACCTAAAGCAAACTTGTTTTTCGCCCAAAATGTTTTCTCCAAAAAGGTGACTGCATGATTAGCACTTGCAAAGCAAAAGGTCAATGTAAACAAACCGTTCAAACAAACAAAAAATAGCTTGAAAATTTATCTTTCTTTAACTTTGTCTAAGCAGATCAAATACAGTGTTGTTTAATTTTCCTACCTTGACAAATGGCTTAGGTAAGTACGTAATGTATGAGGTTATAGGTAAGTAGTTTTCCACTGATTTATCAGTGTGACAGTGCATGGTGGGGATGCCCACAGGGGTATTCCGGCTCGTATAGTTGCCATGAGTACTTCCCTGCTTGCTATGAATTGCATAAGACCCCCCATAAACTCTAAAGTAAAGTAACCTTTTTTTATGCAGGGTAGCCCATTCAGCTCTAGACTGATATCCATTGGGGCCCTGCGTAATTAATGGGTACCAGCTCTCAAACTCGTATACATTTTTTGACGATGAGTTTGAAAGGCTATTTCTTAAGCAAAAAAAAAAATAAAGAAACAAACAGAGATATACAGGGATTTTATTTGAAGCTGGCTACTGTGAATCAATGGCAAATTCCTTGAACAATTATAGGTTTTGACAGAGCACAAAATGCCACATTATCAGATAATTTATGTGAAAAATAAGCCTTTATGCCAAGAGAAATATGGTTCCAAGCAGACACTTTAACAAGAGTCACTTATAACAAAATTAATGAATGAAGGGGTTAGTTTCTAAAGGAACTATGGTGCTGCGTCAGTGGGGAGCACAACATGAAAATTTGGGTTTATCAACTGAGTCGATAAGGTAAATTATTATACATTGGTGTCACTAGCTTGATTTTGATTGGCTACAAGCATGCAGCTAATTATTGCTTGCTGTTTCTGTTACGTCATACCTACAGACAATGAATTTTATATATGTAGAAGTGACATCATACCTACAGACAATAGTTTGTCTGCTGTGCATTGATCACTTTTTTGTGCGCGCTCTTGTCTTTACAAGTGCAGCTCAGGAATATGCATAATAAAACAATTATCCACCATAAAGAGATTTAATGGGGCTAAATAGAATTAGGCAAAGTTAGATCCAAGCCAATGCAGCAGTTTCTCCATTTATATGTGGGGGGCTCCAGGGAGATCAGCAGGAGCATTGCCATGTGCTTTTGCTTGTCACTGCCGTGATAGCTCGCTCGCTGCTTTTTCCCTCCCCCTCCCACATTCTTGGGTAAGTATTCATTCCACACACTGGTTTCTCAGTGTTGTGTTGACAGACCTGTGCCTGGAGGTGGGCTGTGGCTCAGTTGCCATGGTGACCTCCTTGCTGCTGAAGAGATTGCTGCTGTCCTCTGTTGCTACCTTTACGGCACCTACCCTCCAATACTTCAATTGGCTTAGAGTTTAATAAGCTGATATTTCAAGCGCTCGCCCTTCACTACAACAAAAACATCAGCTTTAATTTCCACTTATAACAGTTTTGCATAATCTTGATTTGCAGGGTCTTTACTTTGCCATTTGTTGATTGTAGTGTTTTCCATTACATCATATGGTACAAAGAGAGTAAGACAGGCAGTGAAATTCGGATAAAGTTTTATTCTGAGTGCCAAAACAACAAGTTAATTAACTGATGGCGCCTCATGGCACAGCAGATGTTGCGTAAGAGTGAGGCTACATGTAAACAAGGTTATAAATACACCACACCATTCACATAAAATTTCTGAAAGTTAAAACTCAGTTATAGTCAATTTAAATAAATGAATACTTACAGCTGAATCACATAAACCTGTGGTATGACAAACATAAGGGAAAACAGTATAACAGCAAGTCTCCTGTTGAGAAAGAAAGGGGATTCAAGACAACTGAGTTCACCAAGGGAAATGGATTTCAGTTCAATATAGCAAGCTGAGGTTTGAGATAGCAGGGAACTATTGTATTTCGTTTGATCCGATAGAATGACACAAACACAAAGGTGATTCTTTTAGACTGAGATGAAAGTAGGCCTCGGAAAGTAAAAAGAAATGTCATTAATCTGGCTTGGATGTTACACAGATCATTTCCTAAGATACGTGATCTCAACAGCACTATTTGAATCTGTTTGAATACAAACTGTGGTTTTAACAGCCTGGCCCCAGTTGTTCAAAAGGCAGATAGCGCTATCCACCGGATAAATCACTATCCAGTGGATAAGTATTAACAAAACCAATTGTCAAATGAAGAATGATCCTCGCAGTTATGAACGCAATTTAAGCAATTGCGAAAAGAAGCCTGAAAAAATTCAGGACTTCAACGGGGTTCGAACCCGTGACCTCGCGATACCGGTGCGATGCTCTACCAACTGAGCTATGAAGCCACTGATGTTGGGAGCAGGTCAATTGTAGGTTCATATGTGCCCGTGAAAGGAATGAGTGTGAAATGATATATATGAAATAAATCATATATGAACTGCGGAAATGAAATCAAATGAAGAATGATCCTCGCAGTTATGAACGCAATTTAAGCAATTGCGAAAAGAAGCCTGAAAAAATTCAGGACTTCAACGGGGTTCGAACCCGTGACCTCGCGATACCCGTGCGATGCTCTACCAACTGAGCTACTGATGTTGGGAGCGGGTCAATTGTAGGTTCATATGTGCCCGTGAAAGGAATGAGTGTGAAATGATATATATATTCACATATATCATTTCAAAACCAATTGTGTTATTCCACTGGATAGTGATTTATCCGGTGGATAGTGCTATTCACCTTTTGAACAACCGTTGCCAGGTATATCAAAGTTTAAGAGATTCACATAGTTGTTTTGGAGAACACGTCTTCAGTTGGTTAATAGAGGGGATTGTAAACAACTTGAATGCATGTCCAACTGTTAATACAATTACGATTTCAGCCAAACCAAGAAAATG
The DNA here is from genome assembly GCA_022457155.1 of Cladopsammia gracilis. Taxonomy (NCBI): domain Eukaryota; kingdom Metazoa; phylum Cnidaria; class Anthozoa; order Scleractinia; family Dendrophylliidae; genus Cladopsammia; species Cladopsammia gracilis. The sequence continues at coordinate 335,757 of JAJGOT010000038.1, forward strand.
CATTGTAAACTTACGCTGCTCCTCGGGTATCTTTTGGAAACCATCTTGTAAAATGATAAGCACAGTGAGCCACAAAGTAGTACCACATACTGTATTCTTGATAAATCGATGCAACTCAAATTACATGTAAACAATGGCGAACACGTTTATAAATCCTACATTTTACCACAAAAATCTTAATTATACATCCACATACACTTAAATGAATATAAAGCTTGGTTTGAGCTAAAAATCTGCCAAAATGTTTGGTTGCTGTGCAAATATTCAGGTCTTCGTAGAAACGAAACAATCGCGGAATTTTGCCACCATGTTGTGTCCCACAATCCCTCACGCTGTCACGCATCACATGAGTCTCATAATCTCTCGTCTGATTGGTGGTTCTTCGAAGAAGAAGAAGAAGAACAAGGTTTCGAAAACAATTCAACATTTACAAGCTTATATATAAGCCTAGAAATAGGCTTTTTAAAACAGTCAAAGTTTACTTTAAAGCAGCTCAATTTTTTTGATGCTTTCAAGTCGCGTCTGCTTGTTGATTAGAGGTCTGGGTACTAGATATTTTTGCTCGTCCAACATGGCGGATCTGAAGGGCAGTGCTCTTGTTATTTTGGCCGAAGGTGCCGAAGAAATGGAAGCTGTCATCACCACAGACGTACTTCGGCGTGGGAAAGTGAGTAAACGCACTTGAAATTCTGAATTGAAAGCATTAATTTAGGAAACATGGCATTTGCAAACTGAAATGTGTCACATGTTGTTACTCCCGGCGGTACCAATCAATGAAAAGCAATAATCAATATAATCAATAACAATCAATAATAATCAATACCAATTAATTGATTGGTATTGGAAATCAATAAAAATCAATGCCTTGGAGTTGAGTGAGTATCGATTTTCATTGATTATCATTGATTTCTATTGATTAATATTGATTTTCATTGAAAACTCAAATCTCCGTTTTAATTCGATTCCAATAAACGCCCTAATAAAGCGTACAGTAATTGTTCTGATTTGTGACAAAAGTTCGCTTTTGTAAAAAGAATAAATAAATTACAACAACAAAATTAACTGAACAATAACATTTTATTACCTATTTTAAATTGTATATCGATCCGGCACGCAGACAGAATTTAGTATTTCGTGTTATAGAGGGAGTTACGTTTTTAGCACCGTGAAGTTATATTTGCCCGGATAACAGGATGTCTGTCATAGCGCAGTGTCCGCAAGGCGGACAGAGAAAGAACGGAACTAGAACGATCTCAAACGTCACGAGAACGGCAGAGATGGTCAAGGTAGCTGCCGTTTTCAACGCGAGAAGACCTGCTTTCACATATTTTGTAACGGCAAGTGGCAGAGTCGGCAAGTTTACATTTCCCGTTTGTGGTACACGCGATGGTTTTTAATGGGTTTATAACTACCTCATTAGATAGATTAAGCATTGCATAATTTTTACCCGCGAACGGCAGGGATAGTCAAGGCAGCCGCCGTATTTGTACGCGACGAGACCTGCTTTTATACACTATAGGACGACAAACAGCAGAAGACGAGCTTACATTTCCTGTTTGCGTTATACGCAAAGCTTAATAGAGAGATTAAGTATCGCGTTTCCGGCATACGGCAAACATTGCACGATCAGTTATTGATTATCTATAAAAATCATTAATAATCAATAGCAATTAAGGCGTCTGGGTGAGTGAGTATCGACTTTTATTGATTGGTTAAACCAATCAATATCAATCAATGGATTATTATTGATTATTATTGATTGTATTGATTGGCAATCAATGATTGATTTTCATTGATTGGTACCCCCGGTGTTACTCTCTCAGCTTTGTGTCTTGTCCGTGGGTGCATGTTTGTGTAGCCTGTTTCAGGCTACATGTTATGTTGTTTATGTCTTATGTCCTGAAGATGCAATATCAAAATAATATCAATGACATGTTGAAATACTCTGTACACATCACATGTCAATTCATTTTGGTACTAGTGTCCCAGCGCAGTGTCCTGGGTCAGTGGGTGGGGATGCAGGCACATTGGTGGGCGGGATAAGGAGGGGGGTATTGGGGGGTCCTGAACACCGCAATACTGCCAAAAAAATTGACAAATACCGTAATATCGCAAAAAAAAAAATCGCCAAATACCGCAAAATGTCAAAAACCTTGTCAAAAATCCATAGAATACCGAAACCGCCACTCCGTTCATTAAATTTTCCGCAAATGTCTGCTTAGATTTTGTTTTTCGAATGTTAAGGCAAGTTAATGACTTTTAATTGGTTGTAAAACGACCAAAGTGTTATCACCTTTCATGAAATATAAACTGGCGAGACAGATAGAGGATCTTAGAGCTGTTTTGAAGCATTTTCGAAACGACCAGTTTGACAAGGACGACAAGAAACTGAAAAAGGATCAAAAAGGGTCGTAAAACACTGGAGGATAATTTTTAAAACCAACCAAAACGCTAAAAAACAGAATCCCGCAGGTTTTGGGAATACCGCAATACCGCAATTTTATATTAGAATTACCGAAATACCTCATGAAAAATTGCCCAATACCGCAAACCCCAATGTCCCCCTCGATAAGGAACCATACTCATGTCTACTCATGGAAGGAAGTCAGTCCCTGTTTTTTTTTTTTAAATCATGTTATAACTTTTCCTTAGGTTAAAACAGTCATTGGAGGTCTGGGCAGTGCAGATCCTGTTACGTGCAGTCGCTGTGTAGTTGTTAAACCAGATATGAGCTTAGAGGATGCTGTCAAACAGGTACAAGATAACTATAACAACAGGGACCAGTTGCCACTATAATGATATTCCAGAGATGTAGGGGATGTATTCTCACCCTTCAATTTACAAAGTACAAATTTATAAGTTTGACAAATTTTCAGTAAATTTTATTATTTTTTATACATGTACTACTCGATTACAAATAAAATACTTAAATAAGGCAGTACTGTTATGTGCTTGCCAAAGTTTACTTTTTTGTTTTATAACAATTTTGTTTAATCAATGGATGGTTTGCCTGGGCCTAATGCCCATTGGGTAAATAAGCAGGAATTTGGAGAATTGTTTGCCTCCCCTAAACAGTATTCCCCAACAAGTCACAGATAGTTTCCTTTTTGTTTTCAGTTTTATTCACAAACACAATCTCTTAGTTCTCACAGCAATCTGGCTCAATTTTGTTAACTCTCCTTTAAAACACTGCATCCAATAGGCGATTAGATTACACAACCATTAATTTAAAGATAAACAATGAGTGACACATGATTGGCTCGCTAAATTACTAGGGTTATCTTTGAACATAACTGCGGAAATCGCTAATGGACTAATGGAAAACTTTTGCTGTGATCAACAACAACAGCAGCTAATTATTCTCACTGTTCAATCAGTAGTTGTCACTTAACTCTTACGCAATACAAAGTTTACCGACAGGAAAAGCTACTTGTAAATGTGCCATCTACTTGTCCTGGATGACTGGATAAGACTTTTTTAAAGTCCTGCTACCAGATCCCAATCTGGCATATGCTGGTGATTTGCATGTACAAAGCTTTCCAGAAAATCAAGCAAGGGAACACAAATCCTGCTTCTTGAAAACTTACGTGTAATGCTCAACAATTTGACCTATTGCTGCTTATCTGGTTTGAAAGTTTAAAGATGAGAAAACAGGCTTTAATTGTGCACAACATCTGTTTTTCTTTTTTAGTCTTGTAAGACATTTCAAATTGCGTATTAGTTGTTGTTTAAGTAGGGTCCATATGTTGCTGTCATTTCCTTTGTTAATCATCTGTTGTTTAATTTCTAGGGTCCATTTGATGCTGTCATTTTGCCTGGGGGATTAGGAGGATCTCAAAACCTTGCTAAAGTACTGTACTATCCTCTGCAACAGAGTTTTTAATACAAACGTCCCATAAGTGAACTACTTGGGATCATATAGTACTGTTCTAGCTGGTGTACACGTTATTACTTATAAAGGTGTCCATATGACACTGTTATCTAATGATAACTAATAGTAATTGGACTGAGTGGAGTATAATTCAGGGATCCAATTAGAGCTATCCAGTTACAAAAAGTTGAAACTGGATAGCTGTAATTGGACACCCATGTGACCACATGTCAATTTAGAAAGAAATGGGCATGCACATGACCAATCACAATCAAGAATTTTGTTATTGGTACAAGTAAGTGTACTAATATATATAGATAGTCTAACAGCAGAGCTCTTTTAACAGAAAGCTGATGATAAAAGCTTAACTAAGGTGAAAGGTTGGAAGCACAAGAATTAACATTCCACTAGCCATGACCATGAAAAATGATGGGCATAGGTTCTATGAGAATGGAGCTCTATGAGCGGGCCTTCAGCCCACGAGAGCTCTGGTATCATTAATTTTGTCTCACAGTGTAGTCACTTGCCATTTACCGGTAAATCTTCAATATTGGGCAATCAGGTTTTTTTCCTTTCATTGATGTAATTGGTACCTTTGGATCTTAGAGAAAAGGCATTTACAAACTAATCTACATGTATTTTTTTAGATTAAAAAGTAAGTGAAATTGTTATTTAAGTCACTGTTTAATTGTAGCTCATTCAGATCCCCTGTTAAACTAATGATCAGTGCACTGGTTGTAGCAGCCTATGTATTTTACTTTCATAATTATAATATTTTACATCAGATTTTTTAAGCAAAATTTAAAAAATTGAGTAAAATTAAAGGTTGAGCCTAGTTATTGGCAGGGATGTTTTAAGACCATTTGCAGTTTATATGGTGACAGTAGGTGCTACATAGGAAGTAAATGACTAAGTACATGTACATGACTTTTATATGGTTTAATTTCTGTTTTTGTAGTCCGCTAAGGTGAAAGAAATTCTCCAGGAGCAGGAACAAAGTGGCAGAATAATTGGAGCAATCTGTGCTGGTAAGAAAACTGTTTAGTAATGCCAAGGTTTTAACTCCGGAAAACAAAGGCATTGATGTTATTTGTCTGTTGTTTGTTTTTGCTTTTGTAGCCCCCACAGCTCTTCATGCCCATGGAATTGCCAAAGGAAAGACTGTGACATCACATCCTTCTGTGAAAGACAAACTGGATGGTATGTTTTGTTAGATGTACCATGATTATGAAAACCATACTTATACAGTGTATGTATGAGGTGACAAATTGATTATTTGTTTATTAATTGGCTGTTTCATAGAGATTTGCATAGTCTAGTCTGTTGGCCAGGCTTTTCTGAAAGCAAGCAGCGAACGAAAACCAAATCAACAGCAAGCAAACAAAGCCAAACTAAGCCATGAGAGGAGTGGGGCATCAGAGAAAAGAAAACTTTTTTTTCCTCGCTTCCTCCAACCTCGCCCCATGTCACACTCCTCTTGTGGTTTCCTTGGAAAAGCCTGGCTACGCAGGCTATACATAGTGATGCACACAGGAAAGAGCAATGCAGATGCTTTCAAATATTCTCCAACTCAACTAATTTTTGCATCATTGGGTTATGTAAGCACAAAGTGACCATTTTAGTCTAATTCTTATCTAAAATAAAAATAAACCCAACCAAGTATTTGATTTCTTTGTCCTTCTTCTCTTTACATGGAAGAAAGCTGTTATATTGAGGTGTAACATTAATTTCATTGGTTATCTTCTTACCAGGCTACACCTACTCTGAAGAGCGAGTTGTTCGAGATGGAAACCTAGTAACTAGCCGAGGGCCTGGCACTGCCTTTGAGTTTGGCATTGAACTTGTCCGTGCTGTGCGAGGTGATGATGGAGAAGCTGAGAAACTAGCCGGCCCAATGCTGCTTAAGTAGTTATGACTGTAGGCTGTTTTAACAGACAAGACATGACTGAACTAACTAATTCTTCAGTGCAACTTAAGATAAAATGGAAAGTGGAATTTAATTAAAGGATAGACCATACTGGGTGTTATTGGAAGACTTAGAAAATTTTTTCAATAAATAGTCTGTCATCAATTTAAGAATGTGAAAATGAAAAAGAAAGCACCGAGTAAAACATCATACAACAATACCATGTTTGACTGAGACTATTCTTAAATACAGTAAATAATCTATGGACTACATGTATGGCAGTTTTACAGAGGTCTTTAAGTAATGATCCACATAAGAAGGATAGCGCTGAACTGCAATGGAATGTCGAGCACGATGGAATGTCAAGTTTTTTCATTGTTACAACTAGTGATCTCATTGGCCTAGACTCAAAAACTGCTAAAAAGTTAAGGTTCAAGGTGCATTTTGTCTAATTTTTTTAAGGTTTCAAGTAATTTGAGACCCAATTGCACAACATACAATTTTTAAAAGATATTGTATTTGGGGAACTTCATCAAAGAAGCAAAATTAGTAGCTATTGTCTTCTGCTATTCTGATTGGTTAAGAACGAACATTTCCTAAAATTTATTTGACGCAAATGGATTTTCTTTATTTTTATAATGAAATATAATTATTAACCATCAGCTCCTCCTCTATTCTTGAAATCAAAGATATTCTATTTTGGGAAAGAGCTAATGCCGCAGAGCAATAAAGTTTGCTATCGTTCTCAGGGCTGTCATTAAGGGCCATCACCCGTAGCATCTGTTACGGGTGAGTGCACTTGATGGGACCTTGATGTTACGGGTGATCTTGCCTGTTATATGTTAAATTTAGAGACAAAGCAACAAAATTGTTATCGGTGTTAAGATCAGAGCAACGCCTGTCTCAAATCTTAATGACAACCCTGGTTCTTATGTGGAACAATACTTAATAAGTTATTTGGTATTCTTGTATTCGATAGATGTTTCCCAAGGTGTATAAAGGTTCAAACAGAGCCCCATAGATATGAAAACTACCGGTATTGCTCACTGATCAAGTATATCCCTACCATCACTTTTATTCAGTGGCCAAGCTCACAGTTAAAAAATCTTTCCAAAATATTGTTTGTTAAATATTGAAAAACTGGATAAGAAATTAGCTACTGCTCAGTAGCTTTGGTCACACTTTGGGATTTTGTCCACAGACTTTAATGTTACGACAACTTTGTACAGCATAATAAACAGCACCCAGGAAAGTACTGCTCAACAGCTTTCATTTGAATGGTCACACTTTATAGGAATGTATCCACAGTCTCAAACGTAACAACCAGAAATGACTGATTTGTCTCTGATATTGAAAGGTTTAATGACATGTTTAATATCATGTGTAACCCAGGAAGCACAGTATCACACAAATTATATGCTAAGATAAATTGATTCAGTTTCTTGTATAACCAATAATGGTCACCACTGTAATGAAGGAGTATAGTTAGTATAGGGTTTGTAGTTTTTGCTACAACCATTAATATATCCACAGTTAAATTAATGTTTTCCTTTTAAGGTGATGTAATAAGATCAGACTAAGGATTTAAGTTCTTCCTGTTTAGCTATAAAACAAGGTCAATTTCTTGACCCCATTTCACACAAGCAGGAAAAACTTGTAACTGTTAGAGTGATCCTTTTAAGTCCAGACGCTTCCCAAGGGAAAAGCCCCTGGGAATGAGGTATAAAGACTATAAACATTTTTGTGGTGGTTATCTTATTTTGCAAAACAATAATATTGTTTTGGCGTGGGGGTTGGAGGGCAAAAGAGGCTGTGGTATTATATGTCATAAGAAAATGGTTAAAACTAAACAAATACACCTTTCAGTGGCTCTCAAATGTTATCAACAATGCCTCTACATGTTGTATTAAAATATACTTTTAGGTGAGAAGAGTTGGCTAAGAAGTACTTATCACTTATTTTAAATTTTATTTATATGACCTCAGTCCTTGTCAGACACTCCCCCTTTTGTAAGCCTTTATACTTTCCAGCTGTCTGAGTGAAAGGTTTTTGTGATGGCAAATTAATCCACCGGATGTTAAATTAAGATTAGACTGTTAAGGTCATAATTCCCCCTGCCCAGGAAAAAGAAAAAAAGAAAAGTTTATTCAGGATTACAAATAGGCTTTTGCAAGTGAATAATTGCCAAAATAAAATATCAAAGTAATGAATTTTAAATCCCAAAGGTCCTTTGCATTTTCCTGTCACTCTGCAGGAAGGGAGTTGTGACTCTCGTGCTCCGTCTGAAGTCCGTCTATGTTTAAGACTTTTAAGTCTTAGTACAGGACTTTATTTCAATAATTAGCAAACTAATCTCATCAGATACAGAGTCTACAAGGAAAAACAACGCTTGCTGATATACGTAATGCTATTACATTAAATAGTGGTTTGTTTACTATCTTATTTTTGTGGCACGATTTTAAGGCGTGAACACTGCGAAAGTAATGACTTCCGGAATCGAGAATTGACGCGTTATTTATGCTTATTTTTGGCGCTGCGGTTGAGACCGTAGTTCACGTTTCGATCTTGTGAATTCTGAGGTTATTTTAAGATCAAAAAAAGGTATATAGCAAGAGACCAACTGAAGCAATCAGCTTTGTAAAAATATGATCCCAGGCGAGCAAATAGAAAAGGAAAGACGAAAACCCACTGGATTGAAAAGTATTGAAAAGTGCCGCCTTGGCCAATACCGATAATTGTTACCGTTATTATACGAAACTACGCTGTGTGGTATTTTTGAGAATTCAAAAGGAGAGTTGTTCCATGAAGGCATGAAGCTTTACGCAGTTGTTCTTGTTCAAATTGGTGAGTATAATGTAAATGTAAATGAGGATAAAATATTTACCAATTTTATTTATTGTGATTGTATGATGTCTTGCCCAGTCTCCCGACGACTCTCAAGGAAATGCGCAAAAATTCTCAGTGTGCTTCGGAACTGCGCATTCGGTTGCCTTGCTGTAGCGAAAAGCATTTGAATATGCCATTACATCCGATATGTTCTTCCTAGAAAATCGGTAATGGTATTTTTGATGCCTTGAGCGACCGAGAGAGAGATTATATTTATTCCAGTGTATGTGGTTTTCTTTTGATCGACTTCCTTCAGATGCGGGCTGACATCGGGTGAGTATAAAAAATGCTGAAGCAAGATTGTAATTTCTCGGTGCTTGTTTTCCAATTGTTGTAGCTTTTCTTTGCTGTCTTTCCGGTTAAATGAAATCTTTACGTAATGTTTATTTGTATACTAATGATTTGACTAATTCAAACTGTGAATTTTGCTTACTAAATTTGTGTGATCACATTTTCGATCTCACTTGCTTTCGAATTGTGACATGTTCCCAAGTTTATCTTGTTTTCATAACCAAATTCTTGAATAGATCGATCTGTTTCTTCATCATATCGTCTTCAATAACTTTGCTTTCGATTTTGTATCTTTGAATAACACTATTTTTTGCTCTTGATATCTATGACCAGTGCATGTCATAGACACTTATGGTACACTCCAAAAGCTTTCGATATCAGTCTAATGCAATCAATCATCATGTGTATATATTCATCGCACAACAACACAAAGTTCAGGAAAGCATTTGCATTTTTCGTTTTGTTTATGATATCGTCAACAACGTTTACAGTTTTAGCTTAAATATAATCTCGTTATTGTGCGTATTTCGTTGTGTTATCTGTTATTTGTTGCAAAAAAGTAAACTTAATGAAGCCAACAATATTTATCGAAAACATGATGTTTTGTTTCGAGTTACACAGTACATACGGACGGCTTTCTAGTAACAACAAACAAAAGAACATCGAATGCAATATTTAATCCCGGTAGGACCGGCGATATTGGCCAATTAGTCATTGAAACTAAGATCAGAATTGTTAATAAATATTAATTTTCTTTGTAGCTCCGACAACTGACAATCTATGATTATAATGTTAAAACTATTTTTAAGTTCTCTCATTTTAGAATTCTAATTTGAGCAGTAAGCTTAATTACTAGTTACTATTTATAGGAGATAAAATGAGTTATGATTACATATAAACACATGTGCATGTAAAGTTGATCTAAGAGTAGGGTACCATAGTGACTGATGGTCTTTCATAAAAATTTAAATTAAATGGTACTCCCAACCTTTGTGGGTAGCCTGTGGAAAAACAATTGTACACGCACCTGTTTTAAGAGTAATATGACAAACTGTGTATCAATAGAAAGCTAAATAAATGTAGTTTAAGATAAAAATATAATTTTAGTGACTTTTTCTTTTATAAATGACCAGGAGCCAATAAACTGCCAATTGACCATATTGGTTAGCGAGATATCTGTGTCTAAAGTTGGAGTAGCTAAAGATGTGTGAGATGTGTTGTGTAAATGGTCGCCACAGGAAAAATATTTTAAACATCAAAATTTGCTGACAATGTTTTGTTTGTCATTATCCCAGGAATGTTTTGGCCAAATTTCACAAAAATCCTTCAAATCTTAACATATATAAATTCAATTGAACAACCCTTTGTTGTTTAGCAGTTTATTGGCTCCTGGCTGTTCGTAAAAGAAAAATTTGCTAAAATTATATTTTTATTGAAAACTACATTTATTAAGCTTTCTATCGATATATATATATATATATTCGTCACTTCACATTTGCCACTAAAGCAGTTATCGATTCCTGAGGCCATTTAAAATCGTAGAGTTTGGCTGTGCTTCCTATTTTTCCCAAGCCAGATGGCTTCTGACTTGGTTGTATTAATCTTTAAGCCACTACATTCTTTGAATTAGTTCAATAATCCTAGGAACGTTCCAAGCAAACAAACTTTTTTTTTTACATTTGCGTATTGAGTGAGTTTTATTTCCTTTCCTTTAACTTGAATGTCTACAATCGAGTAATCTGACTTGATCGCACATGATAAAATCTCAACAGCAAGTATAAACAACATGCCAGAGAGCGGCGTCCCTGTCTAACGCTGCGATATAAGCTAAAGAAGGGTGATGAGAAACCATTATCATGCAGCTTGAAATATTGTGATAAATAACCTCAACTCACCTTTTAAAATCATTGCCAAAATTATAGGCCTCTATGGCTTTTAAAAGTGAAAGTTAACTGTCAAAGGCCTTTTCGAAATCAATAAACATAGGTATGCCTTCAATATGTTGTTCTGCGTGAAGCTCAGTATATCTATTGATGTATGGTCATATATATTTTTGTCATATTACTCTTGAAACTGGCACATGTACAAATTCTTTATCAGGACACCAGCAAAGGTTAGGAGTACATGTACTCTTAAAAAGTCCAAAAAATGTCTACGGCTTGCAGATGAAAATTAATGTTAGTCTCACCATGCAATGTCTTGAAATATAATTTGTTTAAAATATGCCTGACCACTAAGAAGCAGCATCTTACATTTTTATAAAAATGGAGGTCAATTTGATGGTAAAAGCCTTTCCCAGATTACAGTGTTTTCATTTTGAAATACATGTAGAATAACACTTAATTGAAAAATAATTATATGTACATAGTAATCACACAATACAATGTGCAGTTCCAGAAAAAATTCCATACTCCTCCCACGGAAGGTTTTTTTGTTTAGCACCCCCATCCCCTCAGGAAATTCCAGTTTAGCTTCATACTTTGCTTCTAAAATGTTGGCTTTTAAGACTCCCCTCCCCCTAGGAATTTCCAATGACCTTCCATGGGGTGGGTGTGGATTTTTTCTGGAACTACACAAGAAACTAAGCGAGTAGTGGAAGCCCTTACCGCTAATAACTACCCTACCAATTTCATTCACAATGGTCATCAACCGAATAGACAACAAGAAGTAAACGATACCGACCAACGTAGCATGGTTATCCTGCCCTACGCCAAAGGATTCTCCGAGAGAATTGCAAGAGTTCTTCAAAGCTTCAACATCAAAGTCGCTCATAAGCCTATTCGGACAATCTCAAACATACTTAAAAAGCCAAAAGACAAGATCGAGAAAGAGGCCACCAGAGGAATCGTGTATAAGATCAAATGTAAAGATTGTGATTGTGTTTACATTGGTCAGACATCGCGCGCACTAAAATCACACGTGAAAGAGCACGCAAAGGCTATAGCAACATTGGATAAAAACTCTTTGTTGGCCAAACACCACATGCTCCACAGCCACCAAATAGATTTGACAAGCGTCGAAATTGTTGACAGATCATCAGCATGGCGACAAAGACTAATTCTTGAGGCTTGGCATTCCGTGCGTAACACGAACGCTATAAACGAACAGATAGCGCTTCCAAACGTTTACAATAACATAATAATTAAGAATGCTCTAGAGACTTTTGTTTCACCTCAAAATATTCTTTCGAGGTGCGATTTAATATTTGCATGTATCTTATACCATCAGGACGCCGTTTAACATTTGCATTTTTATCTTTTGCTGAAGAAGGCAACAGTGTTGCCGAAATGTCCAAAACAACATTTTTAGCCAGTGTCAACTTTTTAATATCTTTTTATTTTTTACACAATTCAGACTTCTGACATATATTTTAATTTGCTTGGATGTCAGCAATCCTACATGTAATATTAATTAATGGATGGCAAAAATCACTTGACCCCGGCGAGAATCAAATCCTCTCCAGAATGGATGGAACTGCTGGTATTTAACCCCAGCAAAAATAATTTCTCATTTCATCTCACTTCATACAAGACTGTGCTACGTTGCTCATACACATTGTTCAACCTTGTAATGAATATCACTCCAATCAGAAGAAATGTTGACATCAAGAGAGATTTGTATTTAACTCCTATTTCCCATACCTCGAGATGGTAATTCTATGTTATTTCTGAGACCTCACTCCAGTTGTAACCAGCATGCAAATAGTTTCTTCCCATAGTCTATTAGACACTGGAACAAGTTACCCGGTGATATAGTGAATATTAAGGATAATGACATTTTTAAATGTGCAATTTGTGACCATCTTGTTAAACAAGGAGAGTGGTTTTAAGTTTTAATCTATATTTTATAAGTATTTATTTTGTTAGATGGAAATTTTAATTTTACACTGTACAATATTATTATTTTATAGAATTTACTATAATGTTATTTTTAGTGAAACTGATGTGATGCAGTGTTTTTGCTTAATAAAATTAATAAAATTAATAAATAATAAATAAAAAATAAATAAATAATAAAATAATTAATTAATTAATAATTAATAAAATGTAGATTTAGATAAAGTCCCATTTTGTGATTTCTTTGCTAGGCATGGAGGAAGGAGATAAAGACGGAGCATTAAAGGTTGAACAAAAGGCAGTCCTCATTCCTACTGCTAAGCCACGCCCTGCACCTCGAAAACGATCCAATCAGCCGAAACCAGAAACTACCATCCAGAATGGAAAGCCTGAAAACATTCCACCAAAGCCTGCTGTGCACCCAAAACCACGAAGACCACCACCAAATGCTCCAAATGTAAAACCACCTGAATCTGCAGGGAAAGGTGTTACAAAAAACAATGACGTGGCAACTGATAACCAACCTTCAGTGCAACCAGAGTTGATTAAAGAGATAATAAGTAATAACATAATACCAAAGAATGTACCATCTGGAATAAGTCCAAATAAACTGGTTGACACTAGAAATGGGTCTACCAATCTAGAATTTCAAAATTCAATGGAGGATGAGCAATTGTATGAACCATTACAAGCAAGATCAGAAAGTTCATCATCAAGCTCTGATGACAGATATGAAGCTATTGTATTACCAAGGTAATAATACATGTACGTTGTGAATCACCATCGTATTGCAATTTGAGGGTGTAGGGGTGGGTGTGATATTGGCACTGTTATGCTTGGATGACTCCATTCAAACCCTTCTAATTTTGTCTCTGTCAGTTCAAAATGTTTTGGAGTCAGAGCATAAAACTGCCAATATATAACTCCCAAACTGCGATGCTGATTTTTAGCAAGCAGACATTTTTTGTCATGCTCTTTCCAAATATCTCATCAAATCCGATTATTTCACAAATTTAGTTTTTGTGATGTCATCACTTTGGTATGAATTCTATTGTTACAGTACATTGTTTAACAAGTTATCAATACATACTTACAGCCTTTTGCAAAGCAACTGTTCCGTCTCTTTTGTTGCAAATTGTTTCTCTCCTGAACAAATGGTAATTCACATTTGAGTAATACTCGTCTGTATTAAAAACACAGTTCCTTTGAGGGGGTCAGAATAACCTGATTCCCTTACTTTAATTATAGCTTACCCTATTTTTTGTAATGAACACCTAAGTCATTTTTTACAAACTTTGTGTTAATTTCAAAGTCATTGAACAAAAGACAAGGCATTTAATTTATTTTTTATTTTATTAGCTTTGCCAAATCAAGTACATATATATATATGAGAGAGGCAGGGTATCCGCAACAGCATAGCCACTGCGGGCCCAAGACTTAAGACAAATAAATTGTTATATTCATAATGAAACTGAATGGTTTCAATAGACATTCATTCTCTGTAATATTTTGAGGGCATTAATTATCCTTTTTTTTCATAGAGCAGTTTTCAATTGAGTGTGAAAAGCAATTACACAATTGCTTTGGTTTTACATTACTACGCTTTGTAATTGGCTAAAATATCTCATGCCACTTTCTCAACCAATCAGAAATACAACTGTGACTTACTTGCACGCGTTTTCCCTCTCTTGGCGCCACCGACATGTAATTGCTTCGAGCTCTGATTGGTTCATTGGATTGTTTATGACTGCTGTGATTGGTCAGAGTAATTACCTTGGTTTTGGTTTTACCACACTCAATTGAAAACTGTTCTATAAGAACTGTGAATTGGAGGAGGGATTCAAACCTCAACTGGTGTTTTTTTTTTTCAAGTAAATGCAATTTTATGCACCACCCAGTGGTTTCATTTCAATGTTTTTTTTCATGTTGTTCATTAGCTTCATGTACATTAATTTAATTTTCAAGTATAATAATTGCCTTTTTTAATTTTTCAGACCTGAAAAAATTACACCATCATCTCTTCATAAGACAGGTGGAGTTGCTGTAGATTCAATCCAATTACCCCTCCATTCCAGAGTAGGTGGAATTGCTGGTAAAAGCTCCCCACCTGTTCCTCGTAAAACAAGCAGCACAACGGACAAAACATCCCCTCCTACCCCACGTAAAACAAGCAAATCTTCTCCTCCTATCCCACATAAAACAAGCAATGCAACAAGCAAATCTTCCCCTCCTACTCCTCGGAAAATTAGTGGCATTGGTGTGAACACTCCAACACAATCCCCTCGTAAATCAAGTGAAACAAGACATTCAGAGACTGTCAAAGAGAGCCCTAACACTTCTCCAAGAGCTCTTGATCCAAGCGTGGCTAGTAGCAAATCAAAACCTTTACCACCAAAGAAGCCTCTTCCATCTTTGCCAAAGGAACTTGCACAAGATATAAGAACTTACAAATCAACAGCAAGTAAACCACCTCTTCCACAAAAGCCTCCTCCTGACTTGGCTTCATCTTCTAAAAGTGAATCATCTGTTGCTGCTCTAGCACAAAAATTATCAACAATTCCTGTGTTTCCATTCCGTGATACCAATAATGGTAAACTTGGTGTGTTACCTGCTCCGGGTTCTTCACCGCGACCATCACCTCATTCCTCACCAAGACCATCACCGCGTAATCCACCTTCAAATTCATCTTTAGATAAATCTGATTCCAAGCCCGTTTCAGGTTTGTTAAAATCAAGTGACACAGCAAAACCCAAACTTCTTCCCAAACCTGGTGCTTCACTAGAAAAACCTCACACGGGTAAGTAAATCTGTACAGATTAACACATGGCAGGGATCAAAACTAGCAATACCTGCAAAGTGGCAAAGAGATATTTTTGGTTCCATGTGCCTTATTATAATATTATTATGAAATTTCGACAATATCAAAATGCCTGTTTGAGTTTGAAGACTAGCAGTAAGCAGTCGGAATGTCACATTCCACATCTAAGGTAACCACATTATGAAACAAATGATAAAGAAAGCTATTATGTTTTGCTTTATATTTTCAAGTTTATATTGTGAATCTTCCGCTATCTCAACCATTTTATACAGGGTATTATCATATGACCTGTACACGGCCTTGCCAATTTTTTCTTCGCAAAAACATTGATGAAAGTCCCGTATGAGGGCCATACACATTTGCGTGAGTGGGGCCGGAAAAAGCCCTACTGCCCTACTACAAAAGTGGATGGCCTCACACGTTAAAATTTCAAGTAATTTTGTCTCCAAATTGGTCATACAGTCGAAACTCTCGTAAGCGGACACCCTCGGAATGCAAAAAAAGTGTCCGTAACTGGAGTTGGACGCTTACGAGAATGGTTCTCATAAGCAGCCACTAGAGGTGTAGGGGATAGATGGCCACTTACGGGAGCTCACCCAGCTAACAATAAATACAGTACAGTACCGTATTGGAAATACAAAAAAACACCGCTGTATAAATGACATTTTTGTTTTATTGCGCCCTATACTGTACTGCGATATAATGAGGATAACTGAACAGTATTACAGTGTATACTGCAGTACTAGGACTTTCCGTTAGTGATTTTTAAAAACAACAAATTGTAGTTGCGACCAACATCAACATATTCAACATTAACAGCCTCAACAAAAAGTAGTGATACGGTTTAAAATGTTTACGACCTGTGCGTCTTACTGTAAAATCATTGTGATGAACGGCGATGTGAAGTTGATTGATATCAATAAAAACAAGATACAGAGGTTGTTAATGGGATTTCTTTGGGGTGTCCGCTTACAGGAGCTTTAAAACAAAGAAAAAGTCTAAGTCGTAATCTCTGAAAGTGTCCACAGCTGCTTACGGGAATGTCCGCCTACGAGAATGTAAAAATACAGAGTTTGTATGGGAGTTAAAATGGGGTTTCAAACAAGGAGGCCATAAGTAGAGCTGTCCGCTTAAGAGAGTGTCCGTTAAGAGAGCTTTGACTGTATGATAAAATACTTATTGACTAAGTTAGGTTGGGCCGGGTGGGAAAATATTTGGCTGTCGGTCATGGCACACAGACCTCGCTGTGCTTGGTCTGTATGCCATCATGACCTTGAGCCAAATATTTTCCCATCTGGCCCTCCCACTTTGTCAATAAGTACATATTATTTTAATACATGGCATACCTGTACATGTATATTAAGGTATTTTGTGTTCAATTAAACAACAGGGCATGAATCACAAAAGCAACCACCAGGTAGACCCAGTCCCCCCTCAGCACAAGCTGTGGCAAGGGCGCGGTCTAGAACAGTGGAAAGTCTTGAAGATAAAGATAGTAATCTAGCAGATGACACCCCAAAAGAGACAGCTGGTGAGTATAGGTACTTACCTTGTAAGTCAGATCAACTCTGCAGTTAGAAACATAGGATCAGGTGTGGTTAAAAAAAGGGAGGGAGGAGAACTGAACTTGAGTCATAAGTGGTTTTACATACATGTTCATTATAAACAGTGCTTGCAGTCGCACATCTTGTTATCCGAAGTGATTGTCATCATTCATATTGGACAAGCATTCATGTAGTGCATTCATGTAGTATTTTAATACAGAAAAATTGGAACAAAATTAAAATTGTTCAAATTTTTCTGTGCTTTACTTGCAACTGCTTTGCTGGTAGTTGTATAACAACTTCAAAAAAGAAATTTATTAATTTAATTTGAGTTTATAATGCATTATTTTATTCATGTATATGTTGTAGGTTAAAATTATTTTAGGTTAAAATTATTTCAAACTAGGTTAATTTTTATTTTCCTTTGTCCCAGATTCATTAACATAATCTCAGACAAAGGAAAATAAAAATTAACCTAGTTTGAAATAATTTTAACCTAAAATAATTTTAACCTATGACATAAACATTGAACTCTAAAGGCCACTCATTCCCACACAATCATACTATAGTATCCTTTTTATCAAATGGCATAATTATGTTAATTATCCTAATTATTTTTGTTTGCCTGTCATTTAGGCACCATTATTGCATCTGATAACCGGAAGAAAAGGTTGGCAACGCAAAGGAAAACTCTTCATCATGGTATCAATCATCCATCTAGTGACTCTGTGCAAGCAAACAGGCGACCACCACCCCTACCCCCAGGGGCTGTTCCTGTAATGGATAAAACAAGGGTGTTAAAAGGTCCAGCTTTGCCATGTGTGCCACACCCGAGGCCTGTCTCTGCTTATGATCACACACAAAGAGGTGCTATTAGACCTAATGTCAGCAAGTCTGTGTCAATGAGTGATATACCGAAGGTTGTGTCAGCTGAAGGTAAATACTGCTTGTATTGCAGGTTACTATTTATTTTACATTTTAACAGCCAATCAACATCCAGTTTTGTCAAAGAAATGAAATGGAAATGGTTAGGTTGTAAATTGGGTTGTGGCAGCCAGTGGAGGATACAGGCTGATTGTCACTAGCCACAAAGTCATAATCAGAAGTGTATCTAGTGAAACTTAGATTATCTAGATTATTAAATCTGTGCTTGAAGGACCTGAAAATTGGGCATTGTAATTGATTCATTCTTCCATTTCCGTTTGCGACTCTGACAATCTAGTTTTCAATACATACAATGTACATGTAATAAGGAACAGAGTCATACACTGTAAATGCATGTAAGTGCAATAATATAATTGAAAGAAAATTGAAACCTTCTGATTTTTGCAACTACAGTTTTATCATGGTAACAATAGTTTGATTATTCTTGGACCACATGTCCTGATGTGTATATTTGCTGTGACATTCTGAGATCCCTTGTTTCATGTTGTCATATTCTCATGTTTTTTTTGCTCCTGTCTAGACCAAGCTCAGTACTCTTATGCATATGAACATACTCTTGTGGGAACAAGTCCACCCAAACGAGCGTCGTCAACTCACAACCCACCCAGAACTCCAGCAGATGAGTCTGGTGATACCTACCCATCTATGTATGTGACACCCGATGAAAATGTCGTCAATGAGTTTATGGAAGACATCCATGATAAAAAAACAACAGCTGCTTCGTATGATGTGGCAGATGAACAAGCTATAGCTGGGTTCATGAGCAGTGTAAAGAAGAAACAAACCTTGGATGGAATGCATTGTGGTGAGTGCCTGATCTGGATTGGATTTACTGTAATTAGTCCCTGGAGACTTGACAGGAATTCCCCTTTCTAACATCTTATGGGACTGTTGTTATATAGTTCATGTTTATTGGAGGTGTATCCTAATGCCTTTCATTTTCCGGTATTCTAGCAGCTCTATTGTTTATGGCATTGCAGCTGCTTCTGTTTTCAGGGCTAGGAGCCATAATGTTTGTTGTATTGTTCTGTAAAAGAGTATCAAACCAATGGTCCAAGACCTTACAGGAGCTGCTACATCACCCTCATTTTCCTTGGAGTCAATGGTTTAGGATTCAGCTTTTCTTTAGCCCATTTAAACTACATTTAAGATAAAAACAGAATTAGTTTAAAATGTTTTTAATTTCAATTGATAATTTTAACAGAGCTGAGTTCAGATGAATCTGACTCTTCTGACAGTGATGCCCATGAGTACACAGTACCACCGATAGATGAGAAAGATGAAGATGAAGGTGAAGATGATGATCATGATGATGATGATGGTAAATTTGTCTTTTATTAGCAACTTATTTTGGTCAGATGTCACTTTGACTCTTGCAGCTTAAAACTTTTTTCCAGTTTTAAGTTGCATTTCCCATTATTTTATTTTCCCTCCATACAATTGCAAAATTGTGTAGAACTGAACTTTACCTTGCAAGTACTGTTTGTTAAAGTTCTAACATTTGACTCTGGGTAAAATCCTGTCAGTGTGACTATTAAAAGTTTTCCAAATGCAAAATGTTAGGAAGTGTGTCAAATTTGTATTCCAGCACTTGTAGAAGTTGAATGACTTTATGTGTACATGTACATGTACTCTAATTATTTACCCAACTCATAATGTCCTTTCTCATTTCAATGCCCTCTTAAATGATGATTCCTTTTTCGAACAGTAAGGAGAAGTAGTTCCTGTTAGTGTTGTTAAACATTATTGATGTCCTTTGTTTCAGCGTCATCAGAGAACTCATTCTCATCAGATTCTTCACATGACTACTGCGTTCCTCCAGAAAATATTTCCCCACCTGAGCCACCACCCCACGGTGACATCTATGATGAAGTAGAAGGTATTTATGTGGAGGTAAGCCATCCAAAAACACATTCATTTTGTAAGTAAACTATTATTCAGGCAAGAAACAATTCAATTTTAATTACCCCACAGAAGTGGCAATGCCCTCCCCCTCCAACTCAGATGCTAGCTGTCATTACTTTCATTAAAGTAACTTTACATGTGACATACTTCCTGCAACTAAAGCACTTTGTACAAGAATTCAAAATCTGTGGTTTAATTACATGTAGTTATCTTGATAAATTGAATTCAGTTTACATTTAATTGCTAAATACAGTGTGCATGTACTGCATAACCAAGCTCTATCATGTATTCATTTTCTTTCCAAACTGTGTCTGTTTTCCAGTCAGCTTCAAAGAAAGCTACTTACAATAATATTATTTTTACAATCACAATCACAATTATACATGTACAATTAACATTGATTAACATTGAAGACTTTATTTTTATTGTACAGTTTATATTGATCTGTATAAAATTATTTTCTATCAGTTTAAATTAATGTTGTTGTTTTCTTTCGTAGGCAATACATAAGTCTTCAGAAGATCCGTTTTCTTCAGGTATAATACATTTTTAAATGCTTCAGTTCCACTTCATGTGATTTCCAAGCTTACATGTATCCTAAAAGACCCTTTCTTAGGCCCCGTCCACACATATCCGGATATTTTTGAATCCGCAACTTTTTTTTACGGATTAGAAAATATTCGCGTCCACACCTAGCGTATTCGAATCATATTTGCCCAAATTCGCCAGATACGTGTGGACGGAAGGCCAATCCGCAACAAAAAAAGTTGCGGATTAAAAAATATCCGGATACGTGTGGATGGGGCCTTAGCAAATAATAAGAGATGTACATGTATGTCTTTCTTTTATTTCGTTATGGTATGCAGCTACATGTAGGTAGTTTCTGAAGAGGAACTGCTATGAAAAACAAAAAAAAAACTTTGTTTTATCCATAACAATTTTTATCCTTGGTTTAACAGAAAACTGACTTTTATGTTATTTTTTTAGAAGAAGAGGCAGACAGCTTTTCTGAAGGTTAGTATTGCCGTGTGCTTTGTTTGTTTATTGTACATTGTGTATTCAGTGGTTGTACATTATTAACAGATTGATGTTAATTAACAATGCCATCACAGGCTAAAAGTATATTACAACGAAACCCTGCTTGAAGGGCAGTGCCTTGTTAGCATAAACAGACTGTCAGGCCAAATGAAAAAACCCATGCATTTTCTACAGTTGTATTAAATTAAACCCCATATTTTGTCCCATATTCACCAGGTATGACTGTATTACAAAGTCAATTCTGTACTGTAATTCAACAATTAATGGATTTTGAATTAACGGTGGTAGAGTTTCACAAATTGCAACTCCACATACAGTAATTAGATATGCTTTCCACTTGGACCATCCCACTTCATAATAATCAAGGGATGTCAAGTTTTTTTGTGATACCCATTATCTTATCTTAACTAAATGTCAGCTTTACCAAGGAAAAACCACTGCATTGAGGTCTCCTTCAGATGTAATAAAATTATTTCATTATACATAGTTTTCAAGGGTGTTTAATAGGAAAACTAAGACCCTCGAAAACTAAGACATAAGACCTAAGACCCATCTTAGTTTTTGTGATCACGAAAACTAAGACCCCTAAAATCCATTCTGTCGAGTTATGAAGTTGAATTATGACTGTTCCAAGTCTAATTCACCAAATTATCTTCCTTCCGATCCGTTTCTTCAAATTTGAAGTTATAGTTAGGGGTAAATTTTGGGGGTCTTAGTTTTCATAATTACAAAAACTAAGACTCTCAAAATCCAAACCGTCGATTTTATATGGAGTCGAATTATAACCCCTCAAAGACTTATATAATCCGTTGCGTTATCGTCCATACGGTCCGTTACTTCAAATGTAAAGGTATATTTATGGGTAAATTGACGGGTCTTAGTTTTCATAATCACAAAAACTAAGACCCCCCAAATTTATTAGTTGGCGGCGCCTATGTTAAATGTTAAGCAGGGTCGTTTTGACTGTTTCACCAGTACAACCAGTTGATTGCACTGTAACTACAATGGAAGATCAATATTTTCCAGTGAGACTTTTTCGCAATTAGGGGCCGCTTTCAAGCCGACCAAAATAAATGCAGCATGTCCGTTTCACGCCACGACCCCGAGTGGTGTGACCTGAATATGCGATGCCTCAACCGGAAACTGAGTATTTGTTAGAAAATTGGAACGGTCATAATTCAACTTCATAACTCAATGGAATGGATTTTAGGGGTCTTAGTTTTCATGATCACGAAAACTAAGATGGGACTTGGGTCTTAGGTCTTAGTTTTCAAGGGTCTTAGTTTTTGTAACACAAGTTTTCAAGCTTATTTTGTACTCACTCAACAGAGCCCTTGTATCAAGTATACAGAAGGTGCACACTTCGACGTGAGAGAAGCCTCAGCCGGCAACGACTGAGCAGTGATAGCAGTGATAAGTCAATAACTGACGAGGCTTTCTTGGAGCAGTTGGAGAAAGGAACACTGAAGAATATGAGGATGCTTTGGTGTGAATTGCCAGAGGTTTGTAATATAACGTTTATATTATTTTTATGCATGTTGAATAAGCAAATCATCTTATTGTAAGTTGTAGGCACTGTTTTTAAGTCTGCTTGAAGCATCAGTAAGAGCACTACAAGAATAAGAGTTTGAACTCTCATCAATTCTTTTGAAAGTAAATAAGATTGCTTGAGAAGCAGTGTGTTTTGCCAAAGACAAGGTTAATGCTCTTATATGAAGTCGCTATGTGGTTTAGCCAAGACAGCAATGATGATGATGATGATGATGATGATGATGATGATAAGAACATGACAGTTACAATCCAAATAAGAAGGAATCTAGTTTGGATTTGAATCTAGTTTGGATTCAAGTAACAAGTTTACTCTTGGTGATTCCTTTTGTTGTTTGACTCAAATGTCAAATTTGCCTCTGAAGTAAACAGGTTACCATCTGGTGGCAATAAAATTTAATGAGTACAGTTTCCATACTCCCTTCCCGCCCAACCAAGTTTCCTCTGTATTAATGACTCAATAAGATTTTGTCTAGCCCCTGTCATCATGGCATTGTTTGAGTAAATGTGTGAATTTGTTTCTTTGTGAGATGACTATACATGCTTTCTGGATTGTAAACAGGACCAAAAGATTAAAGGTCTTATAATGTAAATGCAACTGTTATTTTATTATTATTATTATTTTTTTTTTTTTTTTGCAATAGGTTCAAGAAAGTGGCATTTTGGACACCATTAAACCAGAAGAACGCAAACGGCAAGAGGTTTGTTTATGCTATTTTATTAATAGTTGGCTTTTCGTTCAAACTATAGTTAATCGTAAATATGTTTGTGCTTTAAAGTGATACATATTGTGTATTGCTTTCAAAGTTGCAAAAAAAGGTACATTTAAAAGTTCATCTGCAAAACTGCTATAGCAGAAATTTGCATACTTGTAAATTTTCATAGTACATGTATAGTAAATAATCATAAGGTTATTTTGCTCAGTACTAGTTGAAATGTTTTTAAGCCTTATTTACTCTGCACTTTGCAGGCAATGTTTGAGGTGATTACGTCAGAGGCCAGCTATCTCAGAAGTCTAAATATTCTGATCCAACACTTCATCAAGTCAGATGAGTTGAACTCAGGATCCTCTCTCTGTGTTTTACAACGAGGCCAGTCACATGTGCTGTTTTCAAACATCAACTCCATCAAGTCTGTTAGTGAAAAGTAAGTTAGCACACTCTGTAGGGTTCCATATTGGGCCCCATTCCTATGAGTGAATGTTCAAACGTTTTCTACAGGATGTTTACAGATTCTTTTATTTGTCCAGTCCAAAACAATATGAATATGATATAAACCTTGGACATCAAAAGAACTCCACAAGTGAAGTAAGATTACTCTCTGCCTAAGTTACTTCACCTCCTGTGTGAAATTTTGGATCGAAATGTTTAAGAGGGCAAAGTGACCATGAAGTGAATTGACCAGATATCACAGGATCAGTCGTTTTCAAAAGTTTGCATTTTGTTCTCCACTTGGATGCCTGTTTGCAGAGTAAAATGTGCTCGAAAGCAAACTTTCAGACCATTTTCAAAAGTTTTCATTTCCAATGCATACTCATATGGTTGAAATACCAAAATGGAAATTAAAACAGATCTGTGTGGACATGGCCTTAACTGAACTTACCTGACTAACAACAGCTATACAGCTGTATTTCAACAGCTAGGTGGTCACTGAGTCTTCGTATCGACTGTACTGTAGATGTGGACTTAAATGTCTTTATGCTTTTTTTACAGCATTATGCATTATGTTCCAAAATCAACAAGATACCTTATGTGTTTGTTATAGACAGACAACCTAGGAACAACAACACTGATGTTTGAGGCTAAAGTCAGCTGATCCACTACATTTTTATAGAACATCAGTTGTACATGTAATTCTTTAAGCTTTTGTAATTACCCTTTTTATTTTAGCTTTCTCCAGGCCTTGCGAGCACGTCAAAAGGAAGCAGTGGTGATGTCATCCATCAGTGATATCATAGAACAGCATGTGAGTGAAACACTTCTATAATCCTTAACATCAAACTACAAATTCTCCCTTCTTGTCCTTATACGTTTCTTTTAGATGTAGTGGGGAGAAATTGTTAAAATATCAAGAGAAATGTTGGTGATCATGTCGTTAATTCTCTTGACCTATCTGATTGATCGAGCATTGATAATACAAGGAGAAGTTTGGTGTTGATCACTGTTGGGGCTTAAATGGTTAACACAGCAAAGAATGGCCACAGGTCCCACTCACGTCAGTGGGCATCAGTTGTAAAAATAATAATCTTGTCCTTTTCCAACTGTCACTTACTTTTGTACAATTTCCCGCTCTACACAGGCTACCCAGTTTTTTGAGGTTTATGTGAAATACTGCTCCAATCAGATCTACCAGGACAGAGCACTGAAAAATCTAAGGTA
This sequence comes from Cladopsammia gracilis, assembly GCA_022457155.1. Lineage (NCBI taxonomy): Eukaryota > Metazoa > Cnidaria > Anthozoa > Scleractinia > Dendrophylliidae > Cladopsammia > Cladopsammia gracilis. Next base: position 360,723 of record JAJGOT010000038.1, read on the forward strand.
AGGTCACGTAACGAATGAAATTTCTTTTTTGTATCCTGATTTACTTGACATGAACATCAACAAAAAAAATCCTAACTGGGCAGATTTTCATAGCATGGTCCAGGATTTGAATATGGGATTGCCGGTTTAGATGAGCGGAGATGGATGGTCCAGGAGTAGTTATAAACTGACATTATTCATGTTGTTTCTACAGATCGAGTGTACGTTTTGTTGAAGCTGTGAAGAGAATGCAAAGTAGAAAGGAGGTACAAGGTTTGACGCTCCAGTCATTTCTAGTTCTTCCCATGCAGAGAATAACGCGGCTTCCTTTACTGTTGAATGTGAGTACTTCTTGCATCACTGTCCTTTAATGCATGTTTACACTTTAAAAAAATGCTTTAGTACATTGCACATAGTCTGTTGGGCTGTGTCACCTGTAAAACATCTTTAGTAGAAAATCGACCAAAACAGTAAGGGGCAGGTGTGTTTGTTTACATTGGTCATGAACGTCATGGGAAATTGGAAATATGCGCTTTATACATGGAAATGCATGACCATGTACTATTGTAATGTACCATGAAATTAGTATTTTATCCCCGAACCGATTTTCCTCACTTTTGACTCTGAAACTTATCGACGGAAATCAATCGTTAGCTCAGCTGTTGTAGAAAAGCACGTAATCATCGGTGCTTGTTCTTTGGATTTTGCTTTCTGGTAGCCTTATAGTTGTACCTAAGCGTTCTTTATCTTTCTGTCTATATAAAGCATGGAGTGGGGCTGCTGTTTTTGGCGGAAGACCTTAGATAACAACGGCCTGGACTACCTCGGACACCTTATTGAGACTTATATAACGGAGTAACTGGTTAGCTTTCATTTGAGGTTGGGGGTACCAGTTTATATAGTTAAATTTAGGACTAAGCAACCCGAGAAGCTAGGTGGTACAGTGGTACGGTAGGCTATGTAAGCCTAAGCCTAGCTGAGGACACAGGTTCAATCCTGAGTGGGGATTTTAGATTTTCTTTTTTAAACTTAAAATTTATTGAAAATAAAATTCTAAGTGTCGACATTACGTATATAATCGCGTTCGAAGAACGCAATCCTAATTTCGTGTTGGAGACAAATTTGAGATTTTTTGGCAGACGGTCTTCCAAATGGCCGCCCCTATTGGTTTTTTTCAGGGGCTCATTTCCGCCTGAAATTCCTTCGAACACGTCTCCATGATCTGTGATTACTGCTAGTTCTAAATAAGTGTCCAAGGTGGTCCAGACCGTTGTTATCTAAGGTCTTCCGTTTTTGACACGCCGCCTGACGCCATTGTCTCTCTGTCTGTGTGAAGCCTGGGACGGGAGAGGAAAATCGCTGAAAGTAGGGATCAGGCATAAATGAGCGTAGAACACCAGGGGACTGGGGCGGCCTTCTGGGTATTGTTACCTGTACCCTTCCTTTAGACAAGTTGTTCTTATTGTTTGGTGACTGTTTTCAGGCCATTTGTCAGCGCTGTGAACCTGGCAGTGAAGAGTTTAACAGAACACACCGGGCTTTAGCTGCTATCAACAAGGTAAATATCAGTAACTGAACCTTCGTTTGTGACTAACCCTGAAAGTAATTTTTTAACTCGGTCTGCACTCCAGAAAGGTCTCACTAAGGCTGCTTCATGTGGAGGCTTTTGGACTGAGATTTGTAAAGAAGCCATACAAACGTATTGTAGAATTAAAACTACGACAAGAGTAAAAACAAGAAGACGGAGAAGGCTAAATACTGACGATTTAGTCGCCCGTGACTATTAACGTACTTCGTTTTCATACACAGGCATGGATATCAATTTCACTCCTGCCTATCCCCTAAAATTCACGAGTGTATTGCCTACTAAAACGTATAACTACGTGTTATTCGTTGAAAATGTCGACTCCAATGCGTTATAAAGTGCTCAGATGCGTTATACAGTGCTCAGATGCGTTATACAGTGCTCAGATGCGTTATACAGTGCTCAGATGCGTTTATATACAGTGCTCAGATGCGTTATACAGTGATCAGATGCATCCAGGGCTGAGTGCAGTTTGTAACAATATTCGTGTTTTCATTTATGCAGGTTGTGAACGACTGCAATGAAGGTGCAAGAAGAATGGAACGAATGGAAGAAATTTGTGTTCTGCAAACACAAATTGAGTTTAAAACAAAGGTGAGAAAACACAGCAGAGTTTCATCATGCTGATATAAAACGTCGCTTAAATGTTTTTTTCCACTGCATAGTACTATGGGTATTTTTTTTAAATAATGGTGATTTTTTTTCATAAATCATATTTTTTATGGAATAGAATGTGAACTTAGGAGAGCAAGATTGGCGCAACATTGGCGCAACATTGACGCCACTTGCTTCCCAGTGGTGTTCCCGATTTTGATTCCCGGACTCGTCTCACCATGATCCGTGTTTTTATTCTCCGAGTTCTCCGGTATTCCTTCCCTTTTTAATCCCTCCGGTATTCCTCCTCGAATTGCAACCATATCTTCTCGCTCCTCGAGAATGTCTGGGTAGGAAATTTACCCTCCTCTTCCAAAAGTAAAGTAACTTAGAAGTTGATTTGTATATTTTTGCAGCCGCTGGCCCTGGCGACACCGTCTCGATATTTGCTCAGGCGAGGTGATATAATGCAAGTTTTGGAGGACTCCAAAAGCCCGCTGAAGAAATTAAAACCTAAATTTAAACCAATGTACATGTTTCTGTTTAATGATCTCCTACTTCTGGTAAAAAAGAAGAGGTAAGAGAGCTTATTGCTATATGATTAAGACAGTAGGTTATTTTGCGACTCATTTGGGTGATAGCCCTGTACACGGCAGTTTGTTGTTGTTTCGTGACAAGGGTAGTTATAGTTATCTCTGTGGAGATGCGATCGTTCTAAAGATCGATGTTTCGAGCCCTGATTCTCTGTCATCGTGGTATTTCTGTAGACATTGTCTATCTTTACCCAGTTAACCTTATGTTCCAACACTCCATCCGTACAAATAAACCGCCACACAAGTGGACAAAGGCACGTAGAAGTTTACATGATAATTAACCTTCCATTTTCTTGTTTATAAATGCGGCCAGGACGTCCCTTATGCACCTCTTCGATTTTTTACTTTAATTTAATATTCCGTTTCTTCTTCCTGAGATCAGAGAGCTTAGTTGATCACAGGTTACTCCGAAAAGAGTTTGATCAACAGCCGTTTCCATGATCACACTGTTTTTCTATCTTTTTTCCACGCAATGAAACCTGATATTGAGCTGACAAAATACTTAACTATTTCTAAACCTTTTTTTTCTTCTTTAGTGAGAACAGGTATCAAGTCTTGGATTACGGCAATCGTAATATGACACAAGTCGAAGAACCTCAGGACACAGATATGAATGTGGAGCACATGTTCTCACTGGTTTTACTTGAAAATTCGGACGGGAAAACTAAAGAGTTTTTAATGGCCGGAAATAGCGAGTAAGTAGTGCTGTGATTTAGTATTTGTTTTTCCAGTTATATTAACTGATTTCGTTTCTTTGAGCTTATTTTCCTTCGCTGTTCTTTGTCGACTGTTATTAATTTTGTTTCCTCCCGTTAGAACGGACAAAACTCGTTGGATGGAAGCATTTAAACCGCCAGCCGCCGAGCAAGAAGGAGAGACTGTCTATGCATCCTGGGGTAAGAATTTTTCTTTTGACATACTCCAAAAGCTACTAAAATTTATGAGAGTACATTTCTTCAGTCGAGTTTGTTCGAACTAATTGTTAGTGCGCATCCTTACTGTTTACGTGATTTATGTCGTAGTGTCACGCCACAATGTCACGTCTTTTTTTAAATAAATCGAGTGTCAAAAGATTTTCGTGCAATTGTCTTTCGAGAAGTGGTCATAACATGTATACTCGAACAGGACCATCTCCTTTTTTCTAGAAAGTTAGGTCCTGTTCAATTGAGTTTTGACTGTTACCCTGATAATAAATTACTCTTGTGTGGCGTATAGTTTATTGAACTAATCAGATTCCTAACCAGTTACGTGAAAAGTGCATTCGACTGGCCTTATTGTAGGTGCAACAAATACTAAATCAGGAATGAATATGAAAAAACATTTCAATTTCATGTGTCGACATGAGATAGTTTATGATATATTACGGTGAAAGAGCAAAAAAAAAAAAATCTCGCCGTGTAAGTAAAGTCGAAGTCCATTTCTAATTTTTCACCTGGTTAGTCAAAAAAATGAACAACATTTGTAGTCTAGATCATCGAAGATCCCTGGAAGCCCATTCTGAGTTGGAAAAAGTGCTTGTTTATTAATTTTTATGTGAACATTTTTTTATAGATTGTCCTCAAGTTAACGCTCTTCATAACTACACTGCACAACAACCTGACGAACTTTCTCTTTACGAGGGTGACGTCATCAATGTGCTGAAGAAACTCCCGGATGGTAAGCTAATGACCTCACTTAACAAATTAGTTGTGTTCGTGATATATGAGGGTCCTTGAAAAATGACCGAAGCTCATGGCCTGCTATTTCTGGCTTTCAACAGCGATGCAAGCGCAAACATGCGACAGCACTTGAAGCATAAGAGGGATGAACACACTAGTACTTCACGTTTGAATACTTGTAATTATTATGTACAAGCACAAAGAAAGGAAAAATGTTGAAGCGACGATGTAGAGATGACATTATTGGTTTTGTTGTGCTTCGTTAGTTCTGTTGCTTGTATTGAGTCCGTTGTCAGGCACTTACACTTGACGTAAAACATCAGCGATATAATGTGATATATCAGATTATCTTCGACTAGTTATTTTATTCAGTTCTAACATTAGAATCCGTTTTGTTTCTTGTCAGGTTGGTATCATGGCGAGAGGTTATGTGACGGAACACAGGGTTGGTTTCCCGCCAATCATACGGAAGAAATACTCAATGAACACGTGCGCGCCCGCAATTTACGTCAGCGGTATAGACTGTTAGCAGCTTCTAAGCATTTGATTGGTGGAACGCTAAGGATGTGATCACGTGACAATTTTAGAAACCTTTGAAATATTTTTAAATCGAATATAAATTCTTTTGTATCTCGGTTCCACAAATTTGTAAATACCCACAATTTTAGGTTTTAGCTAAGAAAGATATTTTAGTATGAAATATTTTTATAAAGATCGGATGATGTTTCAGTCAATTTTAGTGGCAAATATATAATTTTTATTGTGTACTGGAATCGCGTTTCTATTTTCTATTAAAAACATTTATGATAGAACAAAATTATAGTTGGATAGTAAAAGAATTGCCAACAAAATTGTCCAATCCGATTTTAAATTACATCGTGTTCTTTTGAAAGTTCATTTCAATTCAATTGAATGCGATGTTTTGTGAATTTCATGCTTTTGCGGTTGGGAAAATGTTTCACGTGATGAAAATAATTTTACTAAAGTTGGATTTTATGTGTTTATATAGTAATGCTTCCAGCTTCGTGTTTTTAATTATATTTTATTGCATTAGTAATATATATTTGAAATGATTACTTCAGTCACCTATACCTTGTAATTTGTTCATTTTGCTTTTGAATCAAACATATCCATTTCGTTTCGTTAGTCAGGCAGGAATAACGTACTGAAAGTTGAGAATAAAATATAAATTCACACCAGGGGAATGCAGTGACAAATATGTACAGGGAATATTAATGATCACGTAATGTATATATTGTAGTTTAAGTGAGGTCTTTAGTTGGATGTCTAAGGTATTCTTCTGTATGATTTGTATTGATTGTTGAATTATAAAAAGCAACCGTTACATCCGTTTTATGGAAGTAAAGAAACCTTATTTATTCTTTTACCCTGGCTTGTTCTTTTGTTATGTATTGTGCAGAAGACCGTTATATTTTTAATGTACTATTTTGGGTAAAGAGGGTGGTGGGAAGAGGGAAGAGGACACTTGTTCGAAGAGATATGGTTCATCAAGTAATACAGTCCTTTGATGAAACGTTGTCACTGATCGGTCTCATCCCTGCGCGACCAGATCGAAAAGGATTATGGAGAGAAATTAATTCACATTCAATAGCTGCATATATTATCAAACACGTCTTGAGTTCGCTGTGCAGTTTCTATTTTGCCGAGATAAACCGCTTTATAGAACGAGGACATATCGACAAGTAAATTGCTACCTCTTCAGTTTTCATCCCGAGAACCCGCTCGCCACCGTAGGTCTTCACTGTATGGTCGAGGCATATCTCGGCAAAATAGAAACCGCACGGCGAACTCAAGACATGTTTGATAATATATGCAGCTATTGAATGTAAATTGCGTTCTCTCCATAATCCTTCATGGTCTGGTCGCGTAGGGATGAGACCGATCAATGACAACGTTTAAGGTCGCGGGGGACAGGTTCCGCTCGTCAGTATGCATTTATGAAAGAGTATGCACGAAGTGCGACGGCTGATACCGAAAATGCGCGAAATATTCACGAACAGGCTCTGTAATGTTTCTGCATCAATAATTGCACGTGCAAAGCGCTGTCTGGTAATATACATTATTTTTCAACGCATTGTTCTTTCTGCATGAAGTGTTAACAATAGCGGTCAGTGGATAAAAATTAGCAAAATTACCATAAATATATATATATATATATATAAAACAATCACAAACTGGAAAATTCGACTTTGCCGATATTTCGTCTTTATTACAAAAGACTTCATCAGGGCAACTGATTAACAGCGGTTAAAACCGTTACTAAATACGCGTTAGATGATGCGAGACGCTAATGTTACAATACAGTTAAATCTGCACGCGCACTATCAAGCGCGCGCGTTACAACAATATAGCGGAAATAATTCTAAAATACATCCCTTCTAGGGTTCCTACTACAAAAGAAGTCGTCACTATTCAAACCCTGTGGGTAAATAGACCGAAGCCGGTAAGCCCACTGGGCCTCTCGCTCCCTAAGATGTTGTTCCACCGTACATTTATCAATTAGCTGAATTCTAACATCATCCAAACCATTATGATCCAACTGATTGAAATGCTTATAGACAATATCATCCTTTGACTTAATATCAGCAGATAACCTTCTGTGTGAATTAAGTCTAGATTTATGGTTATTAAACCTAGTTCTAAACTTATTAATGGTAGATCCTACGTACTGCAATTCACACCTTGCGCATGATAACAAGTAAACAACGTGATCTGAATTACAGTCTAACCTAAAATTAATAACGAATTCCCTCCCAGTAACGAATTCGAATTTTCCAGTTTGTGATTGTTTTATAAGTTTGTCTGGATTTAATATCACGACGAGGATATTTTTGATGAATTTAAAATTATATATATATATATATATATATATATATATATATATATATTGCATTCGCGTTTGCTCGGGAAGCCTTCGGAAGCGTAAAAACAAGCAATTTTGTGTCCAAGAATTCAGCGCGGATAGAGAATTTCATGAGTTGAAACTGCAGGGAGGTAAACTAGGTGTATTGTAGATTGGCATATCTGACTCAAAATTTTTAAATAGGCTTTCAAAGGGAAGATATGAGGCTTCAAATTCTAACATGGACAATTTTACTCCTTTAAAAGCTAATAACTTTTAATTGAAGTTGAAATAAAAAAATCTGAGTCAGATATGACACAATAGACGTTTTGACGGACCAGTGAGTGGTGAAATCAACTTGCTTTCTGTTCTTCTCGAGGAGCAAACTTGGACACAAAACCACGTTTTTAAAAAACATAACTTTGGTCGCTTACAGCATTGCCGCAAAGCGCGATCTCTTCAATAAAAAACAATCCTTATGCAATTCCATTATTCGCCAATATCTCTGTTAAATTTTGGCGAAATAGGCTCCCAAACGTTCACGATATAACGTTTTTCAGAGTGGCACCCCTGCTACAATTTTGCCTTATGAATTTATTCATGGACAGGTATCCCCCGCGACCGTAATCAAAAGACAGTATATCAAACACGAGAAAGCGTGTTTCAACAGGATTTCCAAACACCGAGAACGGACTGAAAAAAAACAAGCTGCTCCTCGTTTGCTCAACCGCTTTTAAGGTGTTTGGATACCTGTTGAAACACTCTTTATAGTGCTTGATATAGCTTCTCAGACTGATTATTTAATACAGGGGTAACAATGGAATAAAATCGCCAAACCGAGGGTCTTTGGGTTGTTTGAATCCAACATGACGTCCTCTTGTAAAAGTCGGGAATGGTTTATCAAGAAAACAGAAACCGGAAGTGACGTCAACACTTGGAAATAATCGAGCGTTCTAAAGAGCCGGCTCGTGGCCGGAAGTTTGGAAGGCGAAGGTCGAGTTTAACGTCCGCTCCATGTCTACTTGCGCGACTTAGTGTTATTATGCAAATTACCTGTTTGGGTCATTATCCAAGGAGTTGTTGTTACGCCACAAAATGTAATAGTAACACAAAACATAAAAACTTTTGACGCAAAATGTAGAAGCAACGCAAAATGTAATAACGTTTGGCACCAAACGTAATATCTTCGTTAGAGTGATTTTACTTCATCTGTGAAACACTATTTAACAATTAGTGTGTGATAGTCCAAATTAAACAAAAGGAAACAATGGAATTATAGTCTAATAGTGCGTACTATTCTACTAACTATTTCACAGATGAAGTAAAATCACTCTAACGCAAAATGTAATAACTTTTGACACAAACTGGATACAGAATTCTAACGCAAAATGTAATAGTATTGTTGGTGACCTTTTTTTGAGGAATACTTCTGATTTGTGTTGGCAACGAACAGAACATCTGGGAATTGGTTAACTGGAGGTCTGTCCTAACGATATTTGATCTTTTACTTTCAAAATGAAAAAGGACGTGTTTAAAACATATGGTGGGTCAATGTGTGTACTTATGTAAACGAATGCAAAGATTATTATGAACATTAAATTTGTATCCAGCCTAAACAGTTAGGGGCCGGTTATTTAAACAGTCTAACTTTGACCGCGGTTTAAGAACATTAATGGACCTCCATATCTGTTTTTAAGGAGATTAATGTTTTTCTAATCTGCTTTTACACGCTTGACATTGTTTACAGTAAATAGCGTTTAAATATTAGGGCTGGCCAGATTGAAATTGAGTTAGACCACGGTTTTGTTAAACACCGTCTAAACTTCGTTTAAATAACCGGCCCTTATCATAAACTCAAGAAGTTACAGTTATAGTCAAGTTGCGTTTAAGGGTCAAAACAAAACGCGTTTTACATAATCTCGTTATTGCGTTCGAGGTTAGGAGAATGCTTTCTAATCTCGTGAAGGCAGAAATTATTGAGATTTTGGTGGACGCCAAATTAGCCGCCCCGCACATTTTTCAGGGGCACCTCTTGGGCTGGAAACTGCATGGTACCCACCCCATACCTCGCTTTCGTTCTCGTACTCAGACTCCCCCGGCATCGAACGCACTCTTTTACATGATCTGTGCGGTTTACTATCAGTAATAACCATTTTCAAGGAAGGCCTAGTCACCTTGGTGTATGTGTATATTCAAGAAAGGCCTAGTTACAAAGGCGTATGTGTCTGAATACAGACGATGTTCTGAAGAATAATTGTTGTTGGGTTGCCATACACCGTAGATATTTTAAGTTTCTATTAACAAGTCTGATTCTGTAAGCATATTAATTTAATCACATTATTTACAACGTTTGATATGTAAAGAAAAACTATTTCGCAACTGTTTGGTTACATCTTGATTATTTCAACACATCACAGGTTATTAATAATAAAACCAATAGTATTGTACTTAATTTTGGCAAATAGATGTGTTATTTGGAGAATCTTTTCATCTTAAATCTTAACTGAAGGCAGTTTATATGTCTTGTAAATATCCTTATCGCGCCTCTTCTGTAATTTCTATAATTAAAAATCAAAATATCATTTGAAAAAAACCTCGAAGTTAACTTCCAGTTAGCCCGAAAATCCCAGATGTTCTGTTTGTTCCCAACACAAATCATAAATATCCCGCAATGACATTTTCAGAAGTTTTCGCGGGACCTAGTTTCCAACCATTTGTTTTCTTGCAATCTAAACCCGTTATTCAGAGGATTGTCCAGTCCAGGGATTTCAACGCTCGCCCCGACCATTTTGACTGCGGCCACAGAAGGCCCTGGGGACGAGATGAAAGTACAATGGTGCAAGCTGCAGTGAACATAAACGAGATGGGTAAAGAAACGTTCGAGGAATATAAGCAGGAAAGTGGATGATTAGCAGATAGTAATTCAAATTGGTTAATAATGTCGACTTAAATATAATTTAGATATCACGTGGCTTGCAAAATAAATAAGCTCTTTTTGTCGAGGACATTTTAAAACGTACTTCGATGTTAAAGCAAAATAAAACTGTATATCGTCAGTGAATGTGAATAACGTCCACTTTTATGAGTCTTTTGTGACCTTGGCAGGCCAGGCGAAATTATCCCCGAGTGGTCATAAAGATCTGTTCACAAAGAAAATATCATTAATTTGCAAAGCACAAAAAGGATTGATTTTATTCATATCCACAGCTGTCGATATGACGTATGTAGATATAGGAATCTTCAAATAAGCGACCACGGAGCAAAAACCGACTTTTTTCTTTGGACTTCGTAAGTCGTGAGTAACGTTGTTGAATTTAATTTCCGTTTGGTGAAAAATTGCTCAGCAGGGCTCGTTAGGGGTGGCATTCAAATTGCTCAAAACTGAACATGGCTGCAAGCTTTGTTCCCCTGCCTTTCCCTTGCTCCCCCACCCCTACCCCCTAGAGAGCTTGCTCACTGGCTAGTTCACGTGGGAAAATTTCCTAACCTTGTCCCCAGGGCCTCCTCCTCGTTCAAAATGGCGGCGTGTAGAAACCCCGGAAACAAGGCTGCCGAAGTCCTCCAATAATCGTGGAGTATTTTGTCACGTGACACATGATAAAATGTCGTCGTTCTGCTTGAAACAGAGGCTCTAGATTTTACAAGAAAGAAATATGGCTGCCACTCACTGGAAATAACCTGTCATCATGTGTCACGTGAAAGGATTTTTGGAGCATTTCGGTAGCCTTGTTCGGGGAGGAGTTTAAAATTTTTTAGCGTGGTTTCAGCTTTGATCTCAATGAAAAGAACCAGACTGTTTTCTAACGTAAACACATTAACATTTAAACAAAGGAGGAAGGCTAACTGTAAAAGATCGTAAAACACTTTATTATTGTTCCAAGTTACCTAATTAAAACTAAAAAATCACGCGTTTAATTTTGAGTACTATATTATAAAGCCATGCCTTAAAAACGGATTAAGAAAAAATTGACGCGGTTTCCGTTTCTATTTACATAAAACCTCTGTCTAAAATCCTCATTTAATCTATTTGTTATCCCCTAGCATTAATGATATCTCTTTTCGACTACTCGAAAAATCTGCATCTGTAACAGTCTTCTCTATGGAGGGCAGAAAAATCGACACAATGCTCTCAAAAACCTTTACAAAATATTTAAAAAGTTGAAGCACGTATTCATTAAGAGCACGTATTTCATTACGACTGGATATTTTCAAAACGGTTTTCTTCTCTCGGTAAAGGCGTGAGATAGGAACAAACACAACAAAGAAACAGTACGAGCAAGTACGGTTCGTCAGTTTTAGTGTCGCTTTGTGCTTGTTCTTATCTTAAAAGTGTAAAATTCTTGTGCTACATGTTTAAATTTCACGTGGGAACCATGCAAAATGCTTGCATAGGTGTTTACACCTGTTCTCTCCAGGTTCTAAACGCGTTGCCGGGGAATGGAATTAAAAAAATTCCCTTCATAGACTTGATGACATTGAATAAAACTGAATGCCTTCATTTTGAAATTGTTTATCTGGTAATACGCTGACAAACACCACGAACGGTTGGATTACTATTATATCTTGTTACTTAATATAAAATGTCCCGTCTGTTGCCAGACATTTCCTTATCATACTCTGTTAATTATATTGCCAATAATATAACATTCGCTGACTTGGTGAAATTCGCTCATGTCGGTCTTATTTCCAATGTCTAATTTATCAGAATGTGGATGATATAACATAAGATGTGAATTAAAAATCGGCAGCGAATCGGCAGCGAATCATGCGCGCAAATGGGTTTGAGAGAGGGGGGGAGCGGGGAGATTTCTTCAATTCTTCAAGAAAATAACCTGCGTTGAAATTTTTCCATAAACACTGACGTGAATGTTGTTTGTTAGTAATGAAAGATCACTTGCACGCTATGAGGGAACTCTCCAGCTCCGCCACAAACGATGAACACTCTCCCATCCCCAGTGACAGCCATGTCTGTGATTCCAGCAAGGGTGTTGTAGTAAGACTCTAGTGCACCATTAGGCATATAACAGCGTACAAGCTTGTACAGTCCACTGTAGGCTAGCACTTTGAAGTCAGCCGGATCCAATGCAATTACGAGAGGATAAAAGGCATGCTCGTTTGGTTCTTTCTTTAGCATGCATTCACCAAACGCCCGCAGATATTTGCCCTGTTGGTCAAACACACTGACCATACAACGATTGTTCTTTTTATCCACATCCGATACGAAGTACTCGTTGTTATGCAAGACAGCTTTTCCGGGATATAACAGTTTGCCCGATAAACCAGTTCCAAAACAAAGCAATTCTTCTCCGCTTGTATTGAAAACCTTGATACAAGGATCGTAACCTGGCATCACGGGAGTACAGGTGACAATCAACTCTTCGTTGTTGGCGGTCGAAAGCCGCGAGAACCAATAAGAATTCACGGTCAATTTAACTAAACAACGAGTGAATCGCCCCGCGCTATCAAAGGCTTGAATTCGGGCTGGATTACCGAAGAGACAGCCGTCCGCAATTGCGATGAGGTGCCTCGTTAAAAACGTCACACCAGCTGGTGATTCAAGACTCCCTTGGCTTGACCCTCTTGCGCCAATCCTAGCCATAAACTCTCCTTCTTTGCTGTAAAGCAGGACGCTGTGATTTCCTTGATCACTAACCGCTATACTTCCTTCATCGTTCATAGCCACGGCAAAAGGCTGAAACTTTCGCTTGAAAGGCTGCGGAATAGTTAAAGCATGAAACCTTGTACCAGGTTTTAAGACTTCAAGGCTTTGCAAGTCTTCCGAAATAGGCGAATGGACAAGTGTGTTTGAAGATTCTAATTCCCCTTTCAAAGTCACTGAACCAAACATGTTCCCACTGACGCATTGAAGCACTTCTTTGTTGCCTATAAACTCGAATAAAGCTTTGGGTTTTTCGGTTTCGGCCGAATGCAAATGGCTCAGTTTAGTACATGCCACATTTGCATCCCTTATTCTGTTCATCAAATGCTCCTTATCGTTTGCGATGTCCAGGTTGTCTCGCAGTTTCAATCGACCTTCGATGTGAGTCAACAATGTTTCTGTTTGCAATGCAAGAAAACAAGCTGGATGTTTCTTCTCTTCTCTTTCGACCAAACAGTCCACTTCACTACACAACGCTTCTTCTTGTTTACGCAAAACCTCGACGAGATTTTCGAAGTCTTCGTGAATTCTTTCTTTGATTTTCTCTCCTTGCCGTTCCAAATCGATGCGCGCTTCGTCATAAATTCTTCGCACGATCGTTAACCTTTGGCTACACTCCTTCAGTGCGTTCTTTATCACTTGAATAACTTTCTTGGCTGGCGATTCTCGTATTAATCGAGCCAAATAATCATTTGTGGGAAAGCCCTGCACTCCTCGCTCGGGGACAGGACAGACAGCGCGACAAATCGGACAGTGAAAGCTTAGCGTGTGACGATGCAACATCTCTTTAAGGCATTTCTTGCAAATGTTGTGTAGACAAGGTAAAACCTTTGGCTCGACATATTCTTCCAAACAGATCGGACAAGTCGACTCCTTGCTGAAAATATGATCAAAATTACTAACCGGAGAGGCCATAAGATCCCTTGAAGCAGGCGGCGTACTGCCGGTATAACGCAGTCGTTGAACTTCGTCTGTTGTGATTTTTTTGTTTATGCCGATCCACGCGGTATAGTAATAACAAAAGAACTCATTTGAATTCCGCGATAAATTGTGCAAGCCAAATATTGATACTTTGCAAGGCAAATTTACTTTTCGATGAACACAATAGCAGGCTCTGCTTGTCTCGTGGCGCGCAAAAACGTGCGCTGTAGCAACATTTCATACCACACGTCTCGTTCTTGAACGTTTAAATGGACGATGACATAAATCGTTGTGACACAATTTGTAGGATAAGGAGGGTGAATATTTTTGTAGAATATGTAAAAACCATAACACGACTGAAAAAAATGACAAAGCCTGGTTGTCAATAGTAACAGAGCACAACTGGGCTTTAATATGTCCAGTGAAAACAGGCCCGGCATTAGCATAAGCATAAACGAAATCATATATCAAGCATAAGCATAAGTATTTCACTGGACACGAATTCGTATACTTACGCTTATGTTTGTACTTATGCTTACGTCGGCTGTTGAAAACCAGGCTTTATTTCGTGATATTATTCATGTTGGATAAAAGGTCACGAATCGTACCAAATTGATTGTCAAAGGGAGAGAATAAAAATCACTGAACAAGACTGATATATTACACAGGCACGTGATAGGCAGAGGAAAAACGGTTGTGCGTATCATGATATACGAAACGAATGATATGAGAGCATAACTTTTGTGTTCACCCAAGCAACAAAGTCACCATCCGTGTGTGCATTTTATTCGCGTGAAACGATACAGATTTAATGATCAAGTAGCCTTGCCGTATAAACACTCGATGTTTTAAGCAACCGATAAATAGTGCAATTATCAAAACAACATATCGAGAGTGAAATACGAAAATTTTAGTTGATAAGGTAAATTGGCCACCGTTCTGTACGTCAGAACGATTCGCAATTTTCACCTCTTTATTATTCCTAATTTTTCCAGCTGAGCCAAAACCTCACCCAATATTTTTCTTAGCTTGCTGTTAATATAACCACACAAACTGCTGACCATAAAAGGTTTGTTTTCATGCACGAGCTCAGTTTTATTCGGGGCTCAATAAGATGGTATCGTAAGGGAGGTCAACAGAACGACCAATCTTTTATCGCTGGTCGGTGGTCTTACGCTTACAAACTGGGAGTGCTCTCACTTTTTATCACACAGACAAGCTACTATGTGCGTTGTGATTGGTTCACACAAGTTTTGAGACCCAATCGCACAAAATGCAATTTTTAAAAAGATATTGTATTTGGGGAACTTCATCAAAGAAGCAAAATTAGTAGCTATTGTCTTCTGCTATTCTGATTGGTTAAGCACGAACATTTCCTAAAATATATTTGACGCAAATGGATTTTCTGTATTTTTATAATGAAATATAATTATGAACCATCAGCCCCTCCTCTATTCTTGAAATCAAAGATATTCTATGTGGGAAAGAGCCAATGCCGCAGAACAATGAAGTTTACTATAGTTCTTATGCGAAGCATTACTTAAGCATCTATTTCATCAAAAATAGTATCACTTCTTTCCTCGTTTGACTTTTTTCCACTTAGTACTATAAACACTAATTCGGCACGTTGTGTTTCAACGGTTATTTTCTTTTTTTCTAAGCTTCCACTATGCATGGGCGACTCGACAGCGGGGAGTTGGCCAGGGGGGGCGACATGACTGGTTTCCGTTTAAAGTGTCCTCCACTGTTGTCCTCCACATACATTAAACAACAACAAAACTTGTAACAGCATAATTTTACCTTTATTCTTTAACATTCTACAAGCTTTCTCTTTCTAGTTATATATATTCATATCGGTGTTTTAAAAGGCTAGTTCTATAAAGCTACATAACATCACAATCTAGCATTAATGATCTGAACAAACTCGGGCTTCAGCGATGCGCCTCCCACAAGAAACCCATCTACATCACCTTCTCTGGCTAACTCTTGGCAGTTCTTGGCGTTCACGGAACCTGTTAAAATGTACAAAAAAATAGATAAGCCATTATTATTATAACGCATCATTCCACTGTCCGCTGTGACGGTAGATTCGCTCCAGGGGCATACACAATGTTCAATTTTGTCATGATCACACTTTTCGCATTTTCTTTTTACCCAAATTGTACGCAATACACACAGGAAAAGGTGTTTGCTTTTTCAAACAAAACAGTCTTCTTTCCGACATTAAGGACTTTAAGATCCACTACGGCGAACCTCTGCTACGGCTGATGCAACCGAAAGAGACTGGGCCGACTACGCCGTCTCCCGGCAAAATTCAAATGAACCGGGTACGGCGACTCGGCGATGTAAACAAATGTAACCTTGAACAAGTTTTTTGCTTTGCTGTTTGTTTGGGAAACAATGGTTTCTTGGAAAGAATTGAGAGAGCTTATAGTGTTATATTACTACATGGATGTCCTCGATGACGCCGAATTTCTCTTGCTATACGACCTTTACAGCCCACAGAACCTGGACTTTCCGTGTGACTTGTATCCAAATTTCGATCTTCAAAACTTGACCGAAGATGAATGTTGGGCCGAATTTCGGTTAAGAAAAGCTGATATCCCAAAGCTTTTTCAGGCTTTAAGGATTCCTGACGTCATAACTTGTCACCAAGGAACAATTTGCGAAGGAACTGAAGCGCTGTGTATACTTCTGAAGCGGTTGTGTTACCCTTGCCGATACAGCGACATGGTCCACTTGTTCGCTAAGCCCGTTCCTATAATTTGCATGATTTCAAATCATGTATTGGATTATATCTACCAAGCTCACGGCCATCGCATTCTGCAGTGGAATCATCAGCAACTTAGCCAAGCCAATCTTGAAAGATTTGCCGAAGTTGTTCATCGAAAAGGGGCCCCACTTAATAACTGCTTTGGATTTGTTGATGGGACAGTTCGCCCTATTTGCAGGCCCGGCACTGTCAACCAGAGGCTGCTTTACAATGGTCACAAGCGTGTCCACGGAATCAAGTTTCAGTCTGTTGTCACCCCAGATGGAATGTTTGCAAATATGTATGGCCTTGTTGGTAAGTTGTATTTTCTTTTGATAATAAAATATGAATTTTATAGGGTGAGGAGGCAACTGCCAAATGAAAGTGTTTTATTCATGTTGATTGAGAAATCTCATGAAATGAAACTTCCTGGAAACATACAACTGCTTTTTCATGAAAAAAAAAATAAATAAAAAAACTTGTTACAAGAACACTTCACTTTCATTACCCCCCTCCCCCCCCCCAAAAAAAAAAAAAAAAGCAAAAAGAAAAACATGTTTCATTGTGAGTTATAAAAAAATAAAATTATAGTATATGAATAAACAAACTTTCATTCATTTTTCCCTTAATTTTCAGTTACAAGAAAAATATTGAGACCCTTAATGCATACAATTTTCTGTTAACAAAATTTTACTACACCATGAACTTTTTTACAGAGGGTAGGAAGCATGATGCTGGTATGCTTGCTGATTCTCACCTGTTGGATGATCTCCGTCAGTATGCCTTCAGCCTGGCTGGACAACCACTTTGTATTTATGGGGATCCAGCTTACCCTCTCAGTGTGCATCTTCAATGTCCATTTAGAAATGGAGTTTTAACCCCACAGATGGAAGCTTACAATACTGCTATGAGCACAGTGAGAACAAGTGTGGAGTGGCTGTTTGGAGATATACTCAATTATTTTAAGTTTCTGGACTTTAAAAAGAACCTAAAGTTGGGACTGAGTAGTGTGGGGAAAATGTACATTGTTAGTGCTATTCTCAGAAATGGGCTAACATGTCTATATGGAAACACAACTTCAGATTTTTTTCCAGTGTGATCCTCCCGACCTTGACACTTATTTTGCATAAGTGCTAGTATACCATTATGGTTTTATGTTGTAAATTGATAAATTAGCATAACAGAAATGAAACCAAGACTAAGCACTTGACTTAAAGGAGAGCAGCTGGAAACACTGTTGGACAGCTGGAAATACTGTTGAGTTAATCTCAGCTGCCTCCTGTGATTTATCGGAATTTATCGATTACATTGATTTTGAGTCTGTCAATAAATGACCAGATTTTTGCACAAAAATAAACAACCTTGAACAATATAATGGCCAATTGGAAATTAAAGCCTTTGTTCTTGCCTTACTAGCTGTGAATTCATGCAAATCACACATGTACATATGCCACCCTGTCCTTAACATACTCAGACTTTCCAGATAGGTGTATCTTCAGAACTGTTGGCTCTCACTAGTAGACAAGCAAGGCCACAAGATTTAAATGCTTAACAAGGGTGAATCAGTGTGAAGCAAGCACAACCCTAAAATCAACAGTGTTCATAATACTTGCCCTTACACCAGGGGTGGGACCCCCATATCAAACAGACAGGGATGCTCGTCGAAAATTTTGAATTTGACCCCTAAGAGAGACCAATCTGGGCGTGGCTCAAGCTTTTTGTATCCCCTAAGATACCAAAAATACTAAAAAACTAATTATATTTCACTATTTCTTCACATGCAACCCAAAATGAGACCTTAACTGCCTAAAACTTTGAAAATTTTCTCAGAACACCCTAAGCAAGACAACGAGCATCCCATCAGTTTTTTTATGGGAGTCCCCCCCCCCCCCCCCCCCCCCCCCCCACCTGGGTCCATGCATTAGTATATTTTACACAAAAGGAAAGTGCAAGCACAGGGGAATGCAATGTTCTAATCTTTATTTAACTGTTTGAGTAACATACAGGATGTTAATCTTTTAACTGACAAATACAAAATTAAAAGGCACACTTTAATGACCTTCTAGCATTGCATATCCAAAATGAACTGTCCTTGAAATAGAGTAACTGACTCAAAAACACAACTTTTGTAATAAAACTTGGAATGATTTTACATCCCTTTTAATGTACAGTAACACTTGAAGCCCTCAAATACAATGAAACTGACCTGTACTTAAAAAATCCCAGACTCAGCATTTTAGGCACTCTTTTTTGACAAAAGTTTTTCTATGACAGACGTCATTGCCTGACTTTGCTGTGCCATTAACATTTGCATTTGTTGATTCTGTTGCTGCTGTTGAGCTTGCTGTTGGGCCATTGCCTGCAAGAAGGATTGCTGCTGTGCAAACATTGCTTGTAACTGAGAAGCTTTTGTTTCTTCTTCTTTTTTCCTCATCTTTAGCTCTTCTTCTCTGAATGCTTTGTCTGATTCAACCTTCTCCTGCATATACTGAAGAGCATCATTACTGCTTCTCCTGGACTTTCTTTCCTTTGGCTCTTAGCAGTCCTCAGATTTTCGTTTCTTTGTTTGCCCCATCCGTTCCAAAGCTTGATTTCTAATATCTTCTGCTGTAGCCTTCTCCTGACCTTTCTTTTCATTAGCCTCTGCAATAGCATCTCTTTCTCTCTCAGCTATATCCTCCAGCAGTGCATCAAGCTCATCTTGTTCTGGTACAGAGATTCCAGATGCAGCCAATTCCATTTTTTCATTTTCTTTGAATCTCTTTTGGATCAGGTTAAATCTCTCCCTGACTGCTCTCTGAGATAAATTAGATTTAAATCTCACAGTTTCAAAACCTCTAAGTTTTTTGGCAATTTCTTCCCACAGTCGTCCTGCTTCGTTTGTTCCTTTTTTGTGCTTATAAACCTATAGGCCATGGACTTCTCGGCAAAGAAGGATATCATGCTCTCTTGTCCATTGCATTGACTTCCTAATAAATTTAAAAAGAATACAAACTTTTCTGTGAGTAGGAAAAACAGCAACCTTCAGTTGACTCTCTGATTTATGGAAAAATAAAGCATAATATCATCTAGGCATCAATACAACCTTTGTATATAAACAGGGTTTTGTATTTTATTAATTCTTTTCGGTATTACTGACAAAATAAGCGCAAAAAGCTATTTCCCGCTTTTGAGATACAGTAGTGAAATGTCAAATGGAAATGTCGAGCTCGACATTGAACATGATAACTAGATACAATGAGTGGTCAATAAGATATTAAATGCGTAAAGGATTTTTGAGTTTTTGACTTCTTTCAGATCAGGAGAAAAACTACAATCAAGACTTGTGGATATTCTGGAATGTCCCGATTACATATAAGCTTATTGGTGCTCGATTTGCTTGAGAGTGCTTGTGAAATTTCAAAACTTTCGCTCTAACAAAGTTTTTGTCATTATTTAGGGGTAAATTTCATAATAAAAGGTACTGATTGTCATCAAAACAAAGAGCTTAAAAAGGGCAAACTCAGCAACCATCGATCAGCTAATCGACAGAAATTAATATACAAAATGGGATCGAAAACATTATTCTCCGGCTACGTGTTCTTAAAAAAAAAAACATTTATATTCGAGACAACTCGTTCTACATTAAGCTGCATGAAATTTATCTCTCTAAATACACTGTTTTAGAGACTAGAGGTGAGCAAAAATAATAAAAAAACAACTTCGAACTTACGATGCTTGCGATTTCTGCTTGTCCATCTGAATACTGCTTGACAAACTTCAATTTTTTTTCGCTAAATGAACGTTATAAAACCCAAACTCAATTTAAAAATTTTAAAAATGAATGATCTTTGCATTATAAGGAGTTTAATTGCATTCTAACGAGTTTAAATCTGATAGAAATACTGAATTTTACTCACGTTGTGAACACTCCGTCAAGTCGATGTGTTTGCCGTACCACACAGCCGTCCTACGGCGGGAAAGCTGCCTTGGACCACAAGTAGTGACGTCACCGGAAGTAATTTTTCACTATTTTGCCGTAGCCGAGCCTCTCCGTAGTGGATCTTAAAGTCGCTATTATTTCATAAACAATTCAGTCAATGAAATTAATTCGTGAGACGCCAATATAAGCGGTCCGTATGGCATAAATCGGACTATTCTCTATTTTCGAATTGCCCATAATACACTTTGTTTGCCCCTCAAATTTTGCATAAACTATTGTTTGTAAATGCTCTTGGGAGGACCGCACATTCCCAAGAACATTTCAAAACAATGGTTTATGCAAAATTTGGGGGGCAAACAAAGTGCATTATGGGCAATTCGAAAATAGAGAATTAAGGTAACCAATCCTTTCTCCTTTTCATCGTTGAAGAGTTCAGCTATCTAACAGAAAACATTATTACACTCTTTTGACCGTGAAACACCACAGTCATATAATAAACAATTTATTCAGCGGAAATTTGTTTAAAACGGTTGTGCATTCTTACCCGTTAGTTTTCTCGCTCTTAAAAATACCCAGCCGTATAATACAGCTGTCCACTGAATCACCTCTTCATATCAGTATACTTTATTGTGTGGGTGAGTTTGTTTCACAGCCAGGGCGAATTGTTCGGGGGCGAATTGACCAGTAACTATTGTTGGAACATGCTTACTTACCACCATAGATAATTCTAGTTGAACTAGAGACAGCCGCTGACACATTTTCTTTGAGCCATCCTCTCAACATATGATGTACCTCTTGAGCCTGCAATGAATGGAAGCTAGGTTGTCAAGGACTACCAACTGTTACACTGCAAGAAAACCCGTATTTGTGTGTGGAATGGTATCAGATATATTCATCTCTACTCCACCCAATCATGTTTTAATAACTGTTCAATTCTTGACCAATCGTGTTTGAGTTGGATGCCATTGCAAAGTAACATGTTAGCAGACGTGAAGTACAGTCAAACCTCTATAAATGGTCACCCTCGAGAAATGGCCAACTGACCAATTAATTTAACTGCCTAGTAGAGGTTGACTGCTTATTATGGTAAAAATTGAACTAGAATGCGAAATTGATCACATGATGTACAATTCACTGTTAACAACAACAGTAACAGAAAATATGATAAATAAAGATTGAGTAATAGCATGTTCAAAGAAGTTCATTCCTGGCTATCAGATATAATATATGGAGATTCAGGAGATTCTGCCCGAGCGTTATTGGAAGATTTTTTTTGGAATAGTATTCCGCAATTAATCAGAGACAAACCATCTAGAAAGATGTTTAGAAAAGCAATTTTACGCTGGTACCTTGCTCAATACTAATGAAACATTATCTCTTTTGACATTTACCAAGCTATTTTATAAGTTTTCCTTTACTTTTTTTACTAAAAAATTACAAGTTTTTTGTTTATACTTATATAACTTTAGGGGGCACAATATTAGTTTATCTAGACGTGTCCCTCTCCTCTCCTTCCTAATATAATGTGATTTAATTTAATTATTAACATCTGTAAAGGTTTGGAGTAAACAAATAAATGAAATGAAATGAATGAAATGAAATATATGTTATAATGTTGTTGGTAAGCCATCTTTGTTGAAAGCCACATCAGTAACAGCTTTGCCATCACAATTATTCAACATAAAACGAAAAAATCAGTTATGGTTGTATGTGATTTAGGGCTGCGCAGCTTAGTTTCGTGAAGTGAGACACTCACTTTGCTTAGCACCAATAAGAGTTCTTTGCCCATTAAGCTAGGTGACCATTTAATAACAAGTGACTGCTTAATAGAGGTCAAGCTTACAGTAAGTATGGGAAACGATTTCCAGGAATTTGCTAAGTGATCATTTAATAGAGAGTGACTGCTTAACAGAGGGAGGCTTAATAGAGGTTTGGCTGTATTTATATTATTATTTTTATAACTTTGATGAAAACTATCTGTTTTGCAATTGCAAAGAGAGTTGAGACATTGTGTACATTGTAGTACATATTACAAGGATAACATGGTTTTCAACATGTCCCTACCCCCTACCCCCTCCGCCCTTATCAATGTTGTACTACCAGATCCAATATTACATTCAAACCAACAG
The DNA here is from genome assembly GCA_022457155.1 of Cladopsammia gracilis. NCBI lineage: Eukaryota > Metazoa > Cnidaria > Anthozoa > Scleractinia > Dendrophylliidae > Cladopsammia > Cladopsammia gracilis. Next base: position 383,378 of record JAJGOT010000038.1, read on the forward strand.
TCATCAACATTGAAAAGGGGGGGGGGGGGGGAGGGTCAGTAGCACATGGCATTGATTTGATTTGTGTTACACATTCACTTTTATACGAAATGAACATTTTTTTGAAAGTGTCTCAACCTTTTTGCAACTGCTTGTAGCAATAAAGGATGAAATATCACACAGCATGAAAATTTTGGAAAGGCTTATTGCCTTTAACAGTATTTGTCAAGAAGAATGGACAGGGCAGTACATAAAGGAGAATAAATATTACTAGCAGTAATCACGGATTATGGAGACGCGTTCGAAGGAATTTCCGGTGGAAATGAGCCCCTGAAAAAAAAACCCATAGGGGCGGCCATTTGGAAGACCCGCCACCAAAAAATCTCAAATTTTACTGCACATAAACCACAGGAAAACCAACACGAAATTAGGATTGCGTTCTTTGAACGCGACAATTTTGAAAAAAAATAACAGGGATAATTTAGTTTACCTATCTTACCTGCTGGGGCGTGGCAGTAACTCCCGTGCCAATGGCCCACACTGGTTCATAAGCAATCACCACTTTACTCCAGTCTGAAACATTATCTGCATGTGAAACACAAAGTTCAATTAGCAGTGTATCAAGGAGATGATCAGCTGGACTACATGTATTATGAATGAGTAATCAAATTATATATTCCCAAAATACAAGCACAACATCATTCTTGTTACCTATATATGGCAGCTCCCTCTGGCACACTCAATGTTTCCTTGGTACAACGCCAGGACATGTCTTGAACACTTCATCTCTTTCACATAAATGCACTCAAATGTTTCTTCCTCCTTACACCCCACCCATGCCCCCTCCCAACCCCCCCCCCCCAAAAAAAAAAAAAAAAACACTTTTTGTCCTGAATAAAAATCAAAGGCTCCTTAGAGCTAACCCGTGAATTTGAAATGCTAACGCGTAAGGCAATAATTGCGGTAAGCTTATGTTCACTCTGTCACGGTTCAATATTTTTTTTTGAATTAAACGTAAGGATTTTTGACAAACGCAAAAAATAAAAATACAGTACATCACTTTCATAATGTTCAGTCCGAAGAAGACAGAAAAAAAAAAAAGAACGGCCTGTGCGAGATTCGAACCTGGGCCTTTCGGCTGTAAGTCCGCGCTTTACACCACTCGACCACCGTGACCACTGACTTGAAATGGGATAAATTTTATTACTTGAAGGTAGATAACCATCAAAACGCCTGTCTCAGTTGAAAATTCCTTTTAGATCGATTTTAACGTTGCATTAAAGACTCCAAATGCAAAACATCTTTAAGCTTACTGTTGTTTATATTTGTTTACACCAATTTAGTTATTGTTATCGCTGGATTCACGCTGTTCTTGTTACAAAACGCATTCGTAACAATGCATTACGTCACTAAGTTTACAGCTGATGGAAGGAGTGAGCGAGTGAGTGACTCATTTGCATATCTGTCGTCGTTACCAATAACCCGTTCATTACGCATGCACGTATATTCACGGGTTAAAAACAAGTGCAGAACATACCAGAAATGGCTTTGATCTGTCGTGACACCACTTCATTAGTTTTTCCAGTCTCTCTCTCTGACAGCAGTTCTCCAATGCAAGCAATCACCTTTAAACCCTCTGCTAATGCATGGGCAACCTTCTCACCAATAAGCTGATGAACAAGACACAAAATGAACAATTTCGATCTAAATCCCCCCGTCCTGACCAATGGATAAAAATCAATGAATGAAAATAAACTGACCAATTTATATTCTTGGATGTACATGATGGTGATTTATTTATAGTTTTTTGTTTGTACTTTTGTGTTTGTTAATTTCCCAGAGGGGGGAGGGGGTGCAAGGGGTACTCCCTTATATGACCCATATGGTTCAAATGTGCTGCTGCATCGAAATTGGGTTTTATCAAATTGGGTTTTATCAACAGTAGCCACTTACTGATATTATATATGTGTTTGCTAATTATGCACTTTAACAATCCCTAGTGGTCAAATAGTCAACTATTGTGTCAACTATTGTGCACTTCAAAAATTCCTTCTAAAGACTGACATACAATATAAATGTATGAAATACTGAACTGAAATTGGCATCACAATAATCAGTTTAAATTGTCACTTGATATTTCTGTGCAGTTAGAATGCACAGTCAAAGACATTATTATTTACAAGTTATTTATCAGCTACGATGAAGGTATAAGTATTCCTCTGGTAGAGAAGGTGGAGCTTCTGGGTGTTATGGTCAACAATAAATTGAAATTTGAAAGTCAAATTAAGAAAATATGTTGCAAAGTGAGCCAGCAGATGGCTGTTTTGAAAAGGATTTTTTTTTTATTTAAGTGAAAACAATACATCATTGTAAAAATAAATAAAAGGACAACACACAACACAAAAAAGAAAAAAAAAGAAAAAAAAAAGTCTATGATAACTACCCTGTATAAGCTACTTATCAAAGCTTCCTATACAATATTTCCAATTAAGCTGATTTATAAATTCAGTTAAATTACACAATTTAGAATTTAATTTCTGATCGTACAGATAGTATTTTGCAAACAAAAGACACCGATTAAATTTAAGCAAATAGCTTGTAGATGCGTCATTTCTAGAAGTAATGCCAAATAGTTCCTCTGTAAGAGAGGGTTGCAACCTGCAATTATGAACTCTATTAAACCAACTAGTTACTTCATTTATAAAATATCTAGTTTTAGGACAGTTGACAAAAGTATGCAAAATAGAGTCTGGTTCATCACAATAAATACATTTGTTACTGTTTACTATACCATAAATACATAGTTCTTTCCTAGTTACAACTATTCTATGAATTAATTTAAAATTAAACTCCCTTAATTTATTCTCACGACATGTTTTTCCAATTTGGATGAACTTTTGCTCCCAGTTAATGTTTCCTACATTAAGTTCCTTCTCCCATTTTTTTGGACCCGCAGGGACAGTCTTAGTTCCATTGATAAATAGCCAGTAGTAATCTTTACATTTCAATTTAATTAAATCGATTGTTACTGAGGGGGACAGTTGGAATTGAATATTTTCAGGCAGAAATGTGTGTTTTATTTGAACAGATCTCGCTTTCAAAATAAAAAATGAAAAAAAGGATGAAGAAATTGCTTCCTTTAAAGCTGCGGTAAAATCTTTATAGAGCATTCATTGCTCCACATTTTAATTATTGTGCCGAGTCCTGGCATTTTTGTAGTAATCGCTTGACAAAAAAACTCGAAAAACTAAACGAGCGGGCACTCCGCTTCGTTTATCACGACAAAAGTTCTTCTTATGAGACATTAGTTGTTAAAAATGGATATAGCACATTAGCAAACCAAAGACTTGCAAAAATGTTAAATACAGTGTTTCGAGCAATGAGGAATAAAAATGTACCCACAAGTATTTCCGAGTTATTGACAGCATGTGATTCTAATTATAATTTACATGGCGCAGTATTTTAAAATTACCTAAAATTAACTCAACGAAGTACAGGATTAAGTCATGGAGATATCAAGCTGCCCGACTACGGAACACTATTCCAAACTACGTGAGAAATATCGATACCAACCGCAGTTTCAAATGTAGGCTTAAGGAGCTCGACCTTGCAGATTTATAGTACCTTCTCTTCGTATTTAATTTAGTTTTCTCTGTATATATGTTTTATAGCTTTATAATTGTAATTTGTATATACTACATCATTTTAAACATTTTTATTTTGTACTTTTTAGAATATTTTTATATAGTTTTTATTCTTTTTCTTTCCGTGACTGTCCTGTAAACTAGCTTTATAGCTAAGTGATAGCCACGTTAATAAAGTTAAAGTTTAAAGTCCACACACCTCCAAAAACATTTGACATCTCTCACCTCATCAGTCTCTTTAAAAATATTCCTTCTCTCTGAGTGCCCCAAAATGACCCATTCGCATCCCACATCTTTAATCATAGCAGGACTGAAAATAGAACAGAATCACAAATTAGGCCATCCAATCTATTCCAATGGATACCTTGGGGACCATAAACTGGTGTCCAAAATAGCTAGAGCCTATGATGGCAGCAATTCTTAGAACTGTACTAAACATCTTCCACAACTTCAACTTGAAGTCTTGGTTCTTTCGGTCTGTAAGTGACAACACCCTACATTGTATAAGCAAACCTAGAGACTCCAGCTAAGTGATCCAATTAAGTTTAAAATTAAACAAAATACAGTTGAACTCAATCCATATTTTATGTTCTGTACCTGATTTCTCCTGTAAATGCTCCCTTGGCCACCTTGTAGCAATTCTGAGCTGACACACCAACACCTGGCTTGACTGATGCGCGCACATAATCCAGATAGATAGATGGTGGTGAAACTACAACCTCTGTGTACAATAACCAAGAAATTGTAATTTATTTAGTTAATGGCCCAGGGGGCAATGAGGGGAGGACAATCTTAGCAATTTCTAGTAGGAGTGTACTGTCTGTTTTTTAAGCAGTGAATAGAGACTCACATTCTCATTCTCATTGGTAATACATGCAACAGCAATTGAAGGGCTCCCTGCAAGAACGTCCTGAGTGCACTTTTGGAAAATTAATTTTCACTGAAACCTTGGATTTTTGGCCTCAAAAGGGACTCACTTGCCAAAATTATGACTGGATCATGTAAATACGACTGAAGGGATTTAAACCAGGTCAACAAATCTTCTATCTTCAAACAGAATAATTTTTTTTTTGAAAAGATACATAGGGTATCCTGGGGGGCCATAGGGTGTCATAGGGGCCCAAAACATTTTCTCAAAGATGTGGATTTTCTTCCCCATTTTGGAGCTGTTTTAAGTACCTTAACAATAATAAATCATTGATTTGACAAAACTGTGCTTTTAAAGGCCTAAAACATACAATTTTAGTGAAAGTTACCAAAACCACACTCAGGACGTTTTTGCAGGGAGCCCTTCAATTATTATTCATTGTACATGTAGTCACTATTATCTGTCTTCTCATTGGCTAAGAGCCTACAGTTAATTCTGGAAATCAGCTCACCCTACAGATTATTCACTACTCTGCTAGCAATCTGTAGAGTGCATGCTCAACGCATGATTTCTAAGACCAATGTCATGTTCACTGGTGGTGAGTGGCAGCTTTGCACACAGCCAAGTAAAAACATGGCTTGTTGATTTGCCTTTTCAACCGAGAAAGAAATTAAGGAATTGCTTCAATGATAACTTTTTTTTAGAAATGCATTTAACTTTTGCACTTGATTGTGTCACTCACTTAGTTGAACATTTCTATTCTTGTTGGAAAATAATAAACTGTGTTCCATGTGACAGTGCGTTTGTTGTTATTTTCTTTAACCCATTGATTCCTGAGAATTTTTACGTTTTTGAGTGATTTTCTGCATATAAATGAGCCACAGGATTTTGTGACTCCATATTTGGGGTTACCATCAAAAGTTCTGCTGTTCTAAAATACTGAAGGCTCAAGTGTACTAGAAACGTCATTCTGACATAGTGTTTTTGCCTCGTTGAGCTATAAGAATGGCTCAAATATGGTTTGTATGCAATATTTGGTAAGTTTACAACTATTTTTCATCTTTAGTAGCTGCCTGATGAGCATAATTAAAGAATCTGACCCACCCAGTTTGCATTGCACACCTACGTTGGTTCATCCGCCATTTTCAGGGCCCCCGAAAATCAACACTGTATTGTAGATGAGAAATTCACTCATGCAAGAGGTGATATGCTTGCCCAAATATGGAATAGAGCCGTATCATAACAATAAGAGAAGCGTACAATGCAAACTGGGTGGGTCAGACTCTTTAAGCGAGAAGGTAGCTAAGAATCCACTTTCTCAAAGAAGTGAGTAAGGTGATGTATTTTGTTTGCGAATTTGGCTTGTTGCTCGTAGAACTGGAAAAATGGCCGCTCTGAAACGAAGTAGCTTTGGGACTCCACTACTGATTAATTTCTTGACCTACCACGGCATATTTTGGAATTTGCGATCACTAAAGCACACAACAAGCGCGAAATTTCGGTGGTAGGTCGGAGTGGCTGTGGACTTAGTATAAATACGAAATATGTGGGAAGAAGAACAAACGCTGTCAAAACTTCTGGCTATTTCCCAGCATGCAGTGCAGTCGTGATGTTGAAAATCAAGGCAAGGCCAGGATGCACTAGAACGAGAGGCTGTAGCTCAGTTCGGGCAACGAATAAGAGCCAAAAAGGTCATTTCTAAGGTAGGACTAGGAATGAATTTTGCTGTGAATGTTAACTTTCGGGTTTGCAGCGTTGATTTCAATATAAAAAAAACTGAAGGCAAAAACGTGATTTTTGTTGCTTTTCTATGACATTAAAAATGGTCATTTTTGTTCTTGTCCAAATTCAAACGCTGATACAGTTCTGCAAAAATGGCTGACTTTTTTTGTGTTTATTGGGTGTCTCAATTTGAGGGACTTTCTAGTGAATGCTCACAACTGCTAGTTAACGCAATGCTCGCACGATTGAGAAAGTTGCAATTTTTTAAAGCAATGGAGTCTTGTACAGGCGGTTTGGGGCAGTTCAGGTGTCAATGGGTTAAAACAATTATTAGATTCAGTTTTTGTGATATCCAGAATAATCAAGGTCTCGACATAGTTAATCAAGAGACTGGTTGTGAAACCTGAGAATTGTCTTTGTTCGATCTTTTTGTTATCGTTTTTCGGCCTTGACCGTGCACAGCACAATAGATGTTGATCTTTTGTTCGAGCAATTGACCAATAGAAATGGTGCTATTAAGTTATTCAGTCATAGGGTCTGATAAAAAAACAAAAGATGTGCATGGTCCCGGTCGGTTCAACATAAATTGTATCTCCTTTGTTATCACCATTGAAGTCTGCAAGGTTTCATAACCAGTCTCTCGATTAACTATGGTCTCGATAAGTGTTATCAGCCTCAGCCTTCAGCTTTGGCTGATAACACTTACCCTGACCTTGATTATTCCAGATATCACAAAAACCTCATCTAATAGAGCAGTTTTCAATTGAGTGTGAAAAGTATTACACAACTGCTTTGGTTTTTCATTGCTATGCTTTGTGATTGGCTAAAAAATATCACGCCACTTTCTCAACCAATCAGAAGTAAAACCAAAACCAATCGTGACTTGCTCGCACGCGTTTTCCCATTCTTGGCGCTGCCGACATGTAATTGCTTTGAGCTCTGATTGGTTCATTGCATTGTTTACGACTGCTGTGATTGGTCAGAGTAATTACTTTGGTTTTGGTTTTACCACACTCAATTGAAAACTGCTCTGATAATAATTAAAAACAATTATTCACCAAAGTGGAGGTGAATAGTGGTGGATATTTTCCGAGCCACAAAGCAACGAGGGAGGGAGGTGAAGGGACGGAGGTGACTGAAGGGAGGGAAGGGGGTGTGTTAAGGGAGGGGGCCTGGGTTAGTTTAATATTACTGTCAGCACATAACCTATATATGCCTCAAAAATTGTGAACAAACTAAAAGCACAAATTATGTTCACTTGAAGTTTTTCATTATTTTCAAACATTAACTTCTATAAATAAACAATTTACTTGCCATCAGGGTTTTCATCAAAGGAACCAACATCACATAAGCTAAGTCTTACAAGTCATGTACAAAGGCCATTATTGGAAAGAACTACAAGTAAATTCAACCAAACAACATAAATCTTACGCCTTTAAAGCTGGGATAAAACACTGACCTAAGTTTTATCAATTTGAGATACTCGTGAAATAAAACCTAATACTCGTTCATCGTTTCTGAATAAGCAGTGATTTAGCAATGTGGATAAAATTAAATTTAGGCGCATCTAGCATATCATCTGGGACAATTTACATGCACAAACCTGTGGATGAACTCAATTCTCCTTCAGCTAAAGTCTTTAAAATTCCATCTATACTTGCTTTACTTCCATTCATCTTCCAGTTACCACCCACAAAAAATTTTCTCTCCATTGTGAAATCCCGGAGCAGACCTGACTTGTTAAAAAAGCTACAAGTTTCGTCCAAAAGGTCGATCGAGGCAAACTGGTTGTTATTTCATGATACGCAATCACGAAATGCTAATTAAGTATAAGTAAAGCCTTCATGTAAGTTTACCCTAGTTTACCCACGTTACCCTAGTTTACCCGCGTTCACCCTAGTATATCCACGTTCACCCTAGTTTACCCGCGTTCACCCTAGTTTACCCACATTCACCCTAGTTTACCCTCGTTCACCCTCGTTTACCCACGTTCACCATAGTTTACCCACGTTCACTCTAGTTTACCCACGTTCACCCTAGTTTACCCGCGTTCACCCTAGTTTACCCACGTTCACCCTAGTTTACCCACGTTCACCCTAGTTTACCCTCGTTCACCCTAGTTTACCCTCGTTCACTCTAGTTTACCCGCGTTCACCCTATTTTACCCACGTTCACCCTAGTTTACCCACGTTCACCCTAGTTTACCCACGTTCACCCTAGTTTGCCCACGGTCACCCTAGTTTGCCCACGTTCACCCTAGTTTGCCCACGTTCACCCCAGTTTGCCCACGCTCACCCTAGTTTACCCACGTTCACCCTAATTTGCCCACGTTCACTCTAGTTTGCCCACGTTCACCCTAGTTTACCCACGTTCACCCTAGTTTACCCACGTTCACCCTAGTTTACCCTCGTTCACCCTAGTTTACCCTCGTTCACTCTAGTTTACCCGCGTTCACCCTATTTTACCCACGTTCACCCTAGTTTACCCACGTTCACCCTAGTTTACCCACGTTCACCCTAGTTTGCCCACGGTCACCCTAGTTTGCCCACGTTCACCCTAGTTTGCCCACGTTCACCCCAGTTTGCCCACGCTCACCCCAGTTTGCGCACGTTCACCCTAGTTGCCCACGTTCACCCTAGTTTACCCTCGTTCACCCTAGTTTACCCACGTTCACCCTAGTTTACCCACATTCACCCTAGTTTGCCCACGTTCACCCTAGTTTACCCACGTTCACCCTAGTTTACCCACATTCACCCTAGTTTGCCCACGTTCACCCTAGTTTACCCTCGTTAACCCTAGTTTACCCACGTTCACCCTTGTTTGCCCACGTTCACCCTAGTTTACCCACGTTCACCCTAGTTTACCCACGTTCAACCTAGTTTACCCACGTTCAACCTAGTTTACCCACATTCACCCTAGTTTACCCACGTTCGCCCTAGTTTGCCCACGTTCATCGAAGTTTACCCACGTTCACCCCAGTTTACCCTCGTTCACCCTAGGTTACCCTCGTTCACCCTGGTTTACCCGCGTTCACTCTAGTTTACCCACGTTCACCCTAGTTTACCCACGTTCACCCTAGTTTACCCACGTTCACCCTAGTTTGCCCACGTTCACCCTAGTTTACCCACGTTCACCCTAGTTTGCCCACGTTCACCGTAGTTTACCCTCGTTAACCCTAGTTTACCCACGTTCACCCTTGTTTGCCCACGTTCACCATAGTTTGCCCACGTTCACCCTAGTTTACCCACGTTTACCCTAGTTTACCCACGTTCACCCTAGTTTACCCACGTTCACCCTAGTTTACCCACGTTCACCCTAGTTTACCCACATTCACCCTAGTTTGCCCACGTTTACCCTAGTTTACCCATGTTCACCCTAGTTTGCCCACGTTCACCCTAGTTTACCCTCGTTAACCCTAGTTTACCCACGTTCACCCTTGTTTGCCCACGTTCACCCTAGTTTACCCACGTTCACCCTAGTTTACCCACGTTCACCCTAGTTTACCCACGTTCAACCTAGTTTACCCACGTTCAACCTAGTTTACCCACATTCACCCTAGTTTACCCACGTTCACCCTAGTTTACCCACGTTCACCCTAGTTTACCCACATTCACCCTAGTTTGCCCACGTTTACCCTAGTTTACCCATGTTCACCCTAGTTTGCCCACGTTCACCCCAGTTTACCCTCGTTCACCCTAGTTTGCCCACGTTCACCCTAGTTTACCCTCGTTCACCCTGGTTTACCCGCGTTCACTCTAGTTTACCCACGTTCACCCTAGTTTACCCACGTTCACCCTAGTTTACCCACGTTCACCCTAGTTTGCCCACGTTCACCCTAGTTTACCCTCGTTAACCCCAGTTTACCCTCGTTCACCCTAGTTTGCCCACGTTCACTTTAGTTTACCCTCGTTCACCCTGGTTTACCCGCGTTCACCCTAGTTTACCCACATTCACCCTAGTTTACCCACGTTCACCCTAGTTTACCCACGTTCACCCTAGTTTGCCCACGTTCACCCTAGTTTACCCTCGTTAACCCTAGTTTACCCACGTTCACCCTTGTTTGCCCACGTTCACCATAGTTTGCCCACGTTCACCCTAGTTTACCCACGTTCACCCTAGTTTACCCTCGTTCACCCTAGTTTACTCACGTTCACCCTAGTTTACCCACGTTCACCCTAGTTTACCCACGTTCACCATAGTTTGCCCACGTTCACCATAGTTTGCCCACGTTCACCCTTGTTTACCCACGCTCACTCTAGTTTACCCACGTTCACTCTAGTTCACCCACGTTTACCCTAGTTTACCCACGTTCACTAAAGTTCACCCACGTTCACCTACGTTCACCCTAGTCTAACTACATTCTTAGACACGAAAGTGTACTAAGGTGACAGATTCCATATGAAATCTATTACAAACCTACACAGACATTTCTATTTGTGTCATCCAAAGGTAATGTAACTTAATTTGGAATTTGATTGGTTAAAGTTTAGGAAAACATGAGAAATTTCAAAACACCCCTTCAGAATAGAGGCTTCCCAGTTAGAACGTTAGAAAACACCTCTCAGAGGTCAAATTCTCTCATGGAAAAACTTCACTAGGACAGAAAAACATACTCATGGGGAGATGGCACCTTATACAGAATCAACTATACCTGAGAGAATCTCCAAGGAGCCACCCCTCACATCACATTGCAAGGTAATATCCCTAAAAAGACAATCTAGTTAAAGCTTAGCTATGAGAGTTGAGCACTTAAGAATCATGTTATTTGCGAACTGCAGGAGTCGTGCAGGCCCGTCGATACTTTTAAACTCTTTACAAAGGTCCCTACATTTCCCGCGGGGTAAGGCATTGTTGATTTCTGGGTGGCTTATCAAGTGTGGTCCACATGTTTCTTAGGGTGTTTTAGCCAATAAGCCAATCATCCCTTGTCGGTCCTAACCTGGCATTGCCTTTTAGTTTTTTCGTAAATGGGACACCACCCGTAACAACAACATGTACGTGTTAATGACCATTTTGCGCAATCGGAGCAAACGTTACCTATGTCATGTGCCATAACACTTTCTAGTAGCTGGTAGATATTAGTCCTTTTAGAGAACTTTTTTATCAAACCAAAGTAATAAAATCATATATATATACCAAAAAACCGGAAAAAACGACTTGCTGATATTTCGTCTTTATTGTAAAGACTTCTTCAAGGCAACTGATTAAGAAGCGGTTAAAACCGTTAACCGCGCGTTACATTTATCTGAAGCATATAAAACTAATTCTAGATTACAATAAATCTCTTCTAGGGTTCTTACTGGAAAAGAAAGCGTCACTATTAAGACCCAGTGGGTAAATCGATCTAAGACGGTATGCCCATTGGGCCTCCCTTTCCCTAAGGAATACCTCACTTACCGATTAATTGTACTCTAACGTCTCTCAAACCATGAGACATCATCCTTTAACCTATTCTCAGACGACAGCCTTCTGTGAGCCTTAATCCTAGACTTATGGTTATTAAATCTAGTCCTAAACTTGATAATCGTTGATCCTACGTACTGCATTAGTAGTAGTAGAAGGCTGAACTTAACCCCGCGATGGATTTCCCTTGGATTTCCCGCATACTAATTTGGATTTCCCTCATACTAATTTGGATTAGGTGCCTGCCTTCCTGCATACTAATAAGTGCCTAGTCAACTTCCTATTCCTTTTGTGTTATTCTGAAACAATAGAAACAATAGACCGACCCAAACTTGCCCGCTTTATTCTAAATCACTTTTAAACAAAACACAACTGACACAGATATCCTTTACAGACATTGATCAAAACAACATGCCTTGACCAGGACTCGAACCTGGGTTACTGCGGCCACAACGCTAGACCATCAAAGCTGTGTCGGTAAACTAGGGTGAACGTGGGCAAACTAGGGCGAACGTGGGTAAACTAAGGTGAGCGTGGGCAAACTAGGGTGAACGTGGGTAAACTAGGGTGAACGTGGGTAAACTAGGGTGAACGTGGGTAAACTAGGGTGAGCGTGGGCAAACTAGGGTGGACGTGGGTAAACTAGGGTGAACGTGGGTAAACTAGGGTGAACGTGGGTAAACTATGGTGAACGTGGGCAAACTAGGGTGAACGTCGGTAAACTAGGGCGAACGTGGGTAAACTAGGGTGAACGTGAGCGTGGGCAAACTAGGATGAACGTGGGTAAACTAGGGTGAACGTGGGTAAACTAGGGTGAACGTAGGTAAACTAGGGTAAGCGTGGGCAAACTAGGGTGGACGTGGGTAAACTAGGGTGAACGTGGGCAAACTAGGGTGAACGTGGGCAAACTAGGGTGAACGTGGGTAAACTAGGGTGAGCGTGGGAAAACTAGGGTGGACGCGGGTAAACTAGGGTGAACGTGGGTAAACTAGGGTGAACGTGGGTTAACTAGGGTGAACGTGGGTAAACTAGGGTGAACGTGGGTAAACTAGGGAGAACGAGGGTAAACTAGGGTGAACGCGGGCAAACTAGGGTGAACGCGGGTAAACTAGGGTGAACGTGGGTAAACTAGGGTGAACGTGGGTAAACTATGGTGAACGCGGGTAAACTAGGGTGAAAGTGGGTAAACTAGGGTGAACGTGGGTAAACTATGGTGAACGGGGGTAAACTGGGGTGAACGTGGGCAAACTAGGGTGAACGCGGGTAAACTAGGGTGAACGCGGGTAAACTAGGGTGAACGCGGGTAAACTAGGGTGAACGTGGGCAAACTAGGGTGAACGCGGATAAACTAGGGTGAACGCGGGTAAACTAGGGTGAACGTGGGTAAACTAGGGTGAACGTGGGTAAACTATGGTGAACGGGGGTAAACTAGGGTGAACGTGGGTAAACTAGGGTGAACGTGGGCAAACTAGGGTGAACGCGTGTAAACTAGGGTGAACGCGGGTAAACTAGGGTGAACGCGGGTAAACCAGGGAGAACGTGGGCAAACTAGGGTGAACGTGGGTAAACTATGGTGAACGCGGGTAAACTAGGGTGAACGTGGGTAAACTATGGTGAACGCGGGTAAACTAGGGTGAACGTGGGTAAACTAGGGTGAACGTGGGTAAACTAGGGTGAACGGGGGTAAACTAGGGTGAACGCGGGTAAACTAGGGTGAACGTGGGTAAACTAGGGTGAACGTGGGTAAACTATGGTGAACGGGGGTAAACTAGGGTGAACGTGGGTAAACTAGGGTGAACGCGGGTAAACTAGGGTGAACGCGGGTAAACTAGGGTGAACGCGGGTAAACTAGGGAGAACGTGGGCAAACTAGGGTGAACGTGGGTAAACTATGGTGAACGTGGGTAAACTGGGGTGAACGTGGATAAACTAGGGTGAACGTGGGTGAACTAGAGTGAACGTGGGTAAATTAGGGTGAACTTACATGAAGGGTTTACTTATACTTAATTAGCATTTGGTGATCGCGTATCATGAAAGAATAACCGGCAAACTCGTTTCCAATCTTCTCGGCCTAGAAGGCGTGCATTGGACTTTGGACCTTGGATCAAAGAAAAGTCGCTTCATAAGTACAGCGCGTTTGACAAGTTTTTCGTATATCAACGGTGTTCATTTTGTAGGAGATTGGTTCAGTCTGGAAGGAAGAACTGTTTGTTGTCCATATTAAGCAGGTGTCCCCCCCCCCCCCCCCCACTCCGTAATGGGTCGACTTACAGTGGGATGGGAGCCCGATTCATTTTTCGAACGGGTTACCTATTCCCAGGAATCCGGAATCTGGAATCTTGAGCGTGAAATCCTAAAAGCCGGAATGAACCAAAACATGAAAAATAAATGAATATCCGTTTAATACCCGTTTAACTTTTCGCACTTGACATCGCATGGCATGGCGTAGTTTTAGTCTTCAGTCGCGCAGTTTCCCGATTCCCTACGTTACCTTTTTACGCCAAAATTTTGGCTATAGCGTGACCTGATTGTATAACGCACGCTGTGGTCCAAACTGAGTATAGTGCGACACATCGCGCTTCGTTGTCAAGCGCATTCACAGGCTTAGTCTGCAATCTATAAACAGGAGAGATGAGAGTGAAATCGTGGCGGCACAAGCGGCCCGTTGAAACGAAGTGGTCGCATAGTCCTCTATGTGCGAATTGTTTCCCTTTAAGTATACTTCAAATTCCTTTTCTTAGTCTCAATTATCTCACCACATCAGATACGAAAGTCATTGTCAATTTTACCTTTCTGTTCGCCTTATCCTCGGAGTCACACATCAGATGTAAGTTTTCGATCGGATCATTCTCATTATTGTATTTTTCAAATGTTCATAAGTATATTTTTTACCTCATTAAATCAAATTATTTTGTAATTTTTATTTTGTGTGAAAGCTTTCAGATTGAATCACGTACAACAATAAAATATTATGCAAAATGATTCCACTGCGTGGTTCTTCTTTCGTTGAGCAGGCACGTATAAGGTTAAATCACAAAGGAAAATCAATTGCACATTTTGAATTGAAATATTCTGAAATATGGCGTGCACGCAGGGTTGCCTGTCAAACCCGAATGTAAATGCGCATTTCATAAGCAAGCAAATTACATATTTACAATACCACCAACTCCTCTTCTCCTTTTTATTCAACTATCTATACACAATGGGAATTTTTCTCTTTTTGCATTATAAAGCAAAACGCATATCAAGGACATGTTGTAGAAGTCATAATGCTATGAACTGTAGAGCTAAACAATGTACAGGCCAGACTTGCGTTTTATTGTTGGGTCTTTTACTGTTAGACACTTATAGAACCGTAAATGAACCCACGCAACGAACTGTGATTGGCCATTGGTTAGTTTAATTAATTAGTCGGGCTGCTTGGCTGTAAGCCAAGCCTGCCCGACTTATAAATTCGGTTGTTTCTCCGTACGAAAAGTGTGTTAGCAGTGGTTTTCAAGTAGTTTGTAGCCTGCGGCTAAGTGTTAGTGAAGTCATATCAGTTGACATAGCAACTTCAAGCTCATGGATGAATTGGATTAGTAACGCATTTACTAACAATATGGCATATACTAGATCATTGCAATTAATGTTTTCACGTGCAAGCTGAGAGTATATTCTCTGTACGTACGTTCCTCGAACCAACGCTTAATATACATCTTATTGGTTCATATGAAATCGCCGTCTACTTGTGTTTATTAGTTTGCATTTATCTGTCAAGATTAAGCATCATCATCCACAGGTACGAATCCTCGTTCGGTGCCAAAAGGCAGCAAGTGCCTTCTTTCTTCATCACTACCGTTATCATCATCTCTTTCACTTCCATCTCCCCGTTCATAATTTCCAACACCTGAGTTGTCATTGACATTGCCAAGGACCTCACCTTTGCATACAAGAAGGAACAAAATGGAACCCACTAAACTGACCAGGACACATGTGTTGACGATCATCACAACCCAAACAAAAACGCCGGCATTTACCCTGTCCAAAGCTGAAAATCTCAACACCATAAATGACATGGCCAACACGAGCAGCACAACAGGCTCGAAGACATTGTCACTGATGATGTCTTTAAGGACAAGCTTCCTGTGTTGTCTATGTTGGTTCGATTCCACTCTCCTCTTTGAGCGTTTCTCGTACGGACGCAAAATCAAGTGAACAATCGCTGCCAGCATAAGTACAAGCCAAACGACAAACGTCTGCAAAGATGACGACGATGGAATCATGGACAAGGCAATGGCGAGAATCAGGCGACGAACAAGCACGACAATTTCGAAGAAAGGCTGGTACTTTGGTTTGTAAGGTAAATACACTGGTCCAAGCCACACATCAAGTTTTTCGCGATCTTCAGAACTCATAGAACTTCTCTTTGGAAAGAAACGGAACATCAGAGAGATAACCATAACTGGAAAGCCAACCACATATACCACAACGGATACAATTCCAAGCGCTGTCAGCTTGTGGTAGGTATGAGATGTACATTCTATCCAAGGAGAGTTTGGCATGTAATACACATCCCGATCTTTGTAACATGGGCGTAGAATGGAAAGTGTCTGCTTGACAATGGGAAAGTAGCTGAAGCTAAGGCAGAAGAACGCGCTCTGACGACATTTGAAGTGAACATTTTCCATGCGTCTTTCGTTTGGACGAAACGTGTGGTTAGTCAGCATGATGATGAAATACAGGCCCACCGTTGTCAAGCACATCACTGGCAGAAGAAGCAGAAAGGCAAACCTACCGACAGGAGTAAACAACGAAGGCAAATCGCAAGAAAGAGAGGGAAAGTATAGGTTCCAGTAGCTGCTCAAGTAGTTTTGAGCTGCAACGATATTTTGAGGCCAAACGTTAACACTTGATACCATGAAATCTACGGTTTGGATGTAAAACAACGCGATGCTGATAAGAGAGCGAGCAGCTTTTCCTCTACTGGTCATACATAAAACAAAAACAACCAGGTTTAATTTGAAAACCCACGCGGGTAATAATTCCAAGAGCATCATGATTAACATCAAGAGAAAATGAACAGAAGTAACAGCAAACCATTTCGCAGAACGCAGATTGAAATAAAAATATGACCAGAGCAAAACAAGAAAGGAAACCGCAAAAACAGGAATTAAAATGTAGTAGTACATTAAATCGCCATTTTTACATAGGAAACACAGCCCACCAAGTTTGTAAAATCCATCTTGACAGCGTGAACAGAATCTGTCCGTGTTTCCTGGATGGCAGATGCAGGAATGATTACATTTTGTTATCAGAGATGAAACTGGAGGTCTGATAGGGGTTTGATGAGTGTCCTTTGGTGATGTGTCCAGTCTACAGGTGCAGGAGTCTGACGGATTGCACGCAGAAGGTACTGGACACTTGACAAGGTGTGTGGCATTGTTAGGATCAGGTGATGGCCAGTAACCACTGCTGATCTCCATGACGTTGGGACGAAGCTCTTCTAGTGCACTGAATGCACGCCGATTACACCTGGCACCATCCGGCATGCATTTTTTGCACATTCCTTTATCTCCGTAAAAATCGGCATCGCAGACACAATATTTGTAGTCGTAAAATGTTGGATCTAAACGAATGCGGCCATTGTTGAATGTGAGTCGTCCTTCAGGACATGTAAAGTTCTCGGCTTGAGGTGGTGCAATCATTCTTGAAAAATCAGGCTGAAAAGCATTGGACGATGCTTCATTCCTGTCACGCATGTTGGGATTTCCAGAAATATCCAGATATTGAAGAGAGATGAGGTTTTGAATTCCAGCTGGAAGGCTGCCCGTCAAGTTATTAAAGGATATATCAAAATATGTTAATAAAGAGTAGTCCTCAAAAAAATCCGGGAGAGCTCCATAAAAATTATTACCTCTTAAGTCGCAAGTGGACATCCTTTCAAGGTAAAGAACATTCGCAATCACAGGACTCTTTATGTCGCAATAGCTCACATTTAAAATTGATGGACTGTCAACAAAGCCAACTTTTCTTGAGAAAAGTTTGATAAAGCTTTTGAAATGAATTGATAAATTCCTATTCCCTGCCAAAGAGACGTACGATTTTTTAGTTGCAGTATCATTTTCTAACCATGGCTGTCCTTTATTTATTGAAGAAAACCGGTTCTGTGACAAATCGATCATGGTAATGCCTGGTAAAAGAAGCAATTCACCAGGAATATCTCCCGTCAGTTGATTATTTGCAACATTTAATATCTGCAGGTCGTTCGTTTTTGGAAATATTTGGGTAAACTGTCCCGAAATGTTATTCCCAGGCAAAACAAGATAAACTAATTGTCCCGGCAAAACATGAGGCATTTGTCCGGTTAATTTGATTCCAGATATGAACAAAAGTGTTAATGAGTGAATTGCAAGGATGTCGCTTAGATTTCCATACATCATACCAGGGGAATTTCGCAGGTCCAGGTAATAAAGCTTATTTAATCTCGATATACTTCTCGGTATTTGGCCCGTTAGTTTATTTCCTCCAAGACAAAGTAATCGTAGCTCCGTCATATTTCCTATATCCTCCGGTAAGCCTCCCGAAAAGCCATCGCCGTTCATAACGCAGCCCAAGAAATTCTGCGGAGTGTTCATTTTTACGATGTCTTTAGGAATATCTCCCGCAACAGAGGCGGCATTGAATACGACTGTCAGCAAGTTTGTCATATTTCCAAACAAAAAGTCGCCAATATGTCCTCGCAGATTTGGATTTCCAGGTGTGCACAGAGAAAATAAGTTTCGAATCTTCCAAATGTTGGAAGGAAGGGAGCCGTCTAAGTTGTTATAAGCCAACACAATAGTTTTAACATATGATGTGTTGTAATGACAAGTGATACCATACCAGGAACAATGGGATGTGCTATTGATTGAAGTATTCCATCCGTTTTTATCGTACCATTGCTTGCCATTTGTAAATGAGTATATATCTAATAAAACGTTTCTTTCTTGTTCTGGTGTAAAAGACGTGTCCAGCGTGAAAGGGGGAAACTGTTTTACTCGTCTGAGACAATCTTGACCCTCATGTTCTAGAAACAACTTGTAATCTGAAATGGACAGTTATTTGCTTAGAAAAAATTTAATAACTTTCAGCTATTTGCTCTAAATAACGGGGTTTTTGATTAGTGTGTCTCTGGGTTATAATTATGAGAAAAGCTAAAGAAAGAATTAGTACAGTCCAGAGTCCAGTCCAAGGTGCAGTCCAGCTTTTCCAAGATCGAAATTTAAGATTACTGCTTCAGGCACTTTAATTATCAAGCAAGTGTGGGAATTAGAGAGAAATAAATCGCTAAAAATCCAATGCCGCCTAGACTACTTTTTAATTTCAAAAGAACTCAGTAATGACACACAAGTATGCAATATAATTAACGCCCCTGAAACTGATCACTCTGCTATCACTTTACATCTTAAGACGGAAGACTTATTACAACCAAAAGGCCCTGGCTTTTGGAAATTTAATAATTCTCTGTTAGAAGACGAAAAATACACTTCCATAATTTGTGAAAATCTACTAGTCTTTAAAGATAAATATGCTGAAGTCGACGACCTTGGTCTAAGATGGGACCTAATTAAAATGGAAATCCGAGGGTTCACAATCAAGTATTCAAAAAACAAAGCTAAAAACAGGAAGAATGAAGAAGTTGCTCTTCAAAACAAAGTTAATGAACTGGTGCAAAAATGTGAACAAAACCCAAGCGACAAAAAAATCTTAAACGAGCTTTACGCGACAAAATTATGCCTACAAACAATTATGCGACATCAAACAAAAGGCGCTATCCTTAGCAGCAAAGCTCGGTGGCACGAGTTTGGCGAGCGAAACTCCAGATATTTCTTCAATTTGGAAAAACTGTAACAAAGCTCAAACTTCGTAACAACAAGCTAACATGCGACCAGTCCGAGATATTACAAGAACAAAAAACATTTTTTGAAAGTCTTTATAAGTCGCAAAACATACAAGATCATTTGCCTGAATCTGATTTATTTAATTTAGAGAACATCGACCCGCTAGATGAAAACGAAAAGATACAATGTGGGGGCATGATTTCAGAAGAAGAATGCTTAACCGCTTTAAAAGAGTTTAAAAACAATAAAACGCCAGAAACAACTGACGGTTTTTCCGCAGAATGTTATAAGTTTTTCTGGAACGATCTTGGCACTGCGATGACTTCCAGTTTCAACTATGCTTTCCAAACAGATTCACTATCTATCAGCCAAAAACGCGGAATTATTTCACTAATCCCTAAAAAAAAACAAAAACAAAATTTTACTTGAAAACCTGCGACCTATATCTCTGCTAAACGTTGATTACAAAATTCTGACAAAATCTATTGCAAAAAGACTAGAAAAAGTTCTTCCTGAAATCATAAACTCTGACCAAACTGGTTACATTAAAGGACGCTTTATCGGTGAAAACGTTAGACTAATTCAAGATGTAATGTTTCATACTAAACAGGAGGGTAAACCCGGTATTGCCTTTATTTCTTGACTTCCGAAAAGCTTTTGATACAATAGAATGGAACTATCTAAAAACCGCTTTTCAAACGTTTAATTTTGGACCTGACATACTCAACTGGTTTCGTATAATTTACAATAAAGCTAAGTGTCGAGCTGTGTCCTGCACAATGGACATGCTTCAGACTTTTTCCCTCTCGAGCGAGGTGTCCGTCAAGGTTGCCCACTGTCTGGCCTCCTATTCGTCGTCGGTATCGAACTCTTAGCCAGAGCACTTAAGAAAGACCCCACCATTAAAGGCATCAAAGTTGGTCAGAAAGAAATTAAAATAACACAATACCTAACGCAGATGATACCACAGTTTTGATGCGCGATCTTGACTCAGTCACAATTACTAAAACTTTTAGACAAATTCAAACATATTAGCGGCCTTGAAATTAACACAAACAAAACCGAAGCGGTGTGGTTAGGATGTTGCAGGTTTCGCAAAGACAAACCGTTTGGCTTCAAATGGCCTCAAGGACCAGTCCATGCCCTTGGTATACATTTTTCCTACGACTCAGAACAAGCTTATATCCTTAACTTTGAAGAAAAGGTGCGTTCTTTAGAAAAACACTGAACAGTTGGAAAAAAAGAAAGTTAACTTTAATTGGCAAAATAAATATTGTCAAGACACTAGGTTTGTCTAAACTCATATACTGCAGTTCCTTACTGACCGTATCTAAACCCCTCATAGACAGAATTAATAAGATTATTTTCAGTTTCACTTGGGAAGGCAAGCCACCTAAAATTACGAAAAAGACTATTATTGGTGAAAAACACTGCGGAGGGTTAAAAATGATTGACTTTGACATTATGGAACGGTCGCTAAAGATTGCTTGGATAAAGCGTATCGCTGAATCAAATAGTGCATCCTGGAAAATAATCCCGAATCAAGCTGCCTACCAACACGGAAGTCTTGAATTCTTCATCAAATGCGATTACGATCCTAAACTACTCAGCTTAGAGAGCCTCCCGGAATTTTACCATGCCGTTTTCGTCACGCTTGTGACGAGCAAACTTCCATTAAAAAAAAACAAATAATCTGGAACAATCGAAACATACGTATAGGCGGAAAACCAGTTTTTATTAACTCCTGGCACATAAATGGGATTTGTTGCATTGATGACCTTTTAGATGACAACGTTAAATTTCTTACGTTATCAGAAATGAAAGAAAAATATAGTTTTGAATTTGCTTTCACCACTTACTACGGTCTCTTAAATGCCATACCAACTGAATGGAAAAAGGCTCTTCGTGTCACGGTAAGTGAACTCGGTGAATCTCAAAACGAAACAAGTTTTAAGCTGTTCTCCAAAAAAGAAGCCTACTCTGCCATGCTTGAAGAAAGCTTCTCGGCACCCACTGCTGAAGGCAGAATTTTAAGTTATGGGTTCACCAAAGACACAATTCGCGACATCTACATGCTTCCGTTCAAAATCTTGAAAGAACCGAAATTGATTATGTTCCAAGTTAAAGTTATTCACAATATTTTACCTACTCAATCCAGCCTTTTTCACGCATGCATAACTGATAGTGAAGACTGTCTTTTGTGTAACCTTGAGAATCAATCTCTAAGACACATGCTAATTACTTGCAGTGTATACTCTTCGTTTTGGACTTGCTTTTCTAACTGGTGGCGAGAAAAATTAAATGAAAAACTGACCTTACCTGAAAAGACTATTTTATACGGCTGGCACAAAGAGTCAAACAATTGGAAAGTTCTTAACTACTGTTTCATTGTCGCCAAATATCATGTTTTTGCAACAAGCGTACGCAGCGGCATCCAAGACTTCGACAGTTTTCTTTTGCGCCTTAATAACAAAATTGATATTCTACGCACCATAGCTTTTAAATCTAACTGCTTAAAGGACTTAAAAAAAACATGGTCCAAACTTCTTTAACTAAGTGAATGTTAGTGCAACTCCCTTAAGTAAGATTTATTGTAATGTATTTTTGTATAGGTATTGTAATTATTATTTCTTTTTTGTTTTCTTTTTTCAATATATTGTAAAACTTTGTATTCATTATTGGGATTAATAAAAAAATAAATAAATAAAAAAAGTGTGAGAATTAGCTTTGCACTACTAGTTTACTTGCCACAAGGAAGTTTATGGAGAAAACACTATATTTTAAACGAATTTGCTGATCTCTGATAATTTTGGCAGCAGAGTTATTATGGATGCATATCTCCTGTTCAAACAGCAGTGCCAGCGATAAATGAAAACCGTAATCAAACTTAACGGCTACCGATTTTTCAAGCAACGGATACTCGCGGGACGCTTTTGACACATTCTTCAACGGACATAGTATTATAATGTATTATAATGTACACAGACGTTATTTTGAGTTAAGCCTAGTTCGTTTTGTGTGGTCCGTTATATAGAGCAAGAAATGTTGTGTTAAATAAGTAAATAATGTGATTTAGATTATTCATAAACAAACTTGCTATTGACTAATTGAAACTTGTACTCACCGTAAGAATCTATTGGCCACTTTGCCAATGTTTGCGCTGAACTACTACGTATCAGCATCAGCACTTGGCAAAACGTTACAGCTAGAGGAACTGACTTAAACATCCCTATTGCTGATGAGCAAAGGCGCTCGTCATAGCAGCTTGATGATAAATGTTTCTAATGTGGTTTCGGTTGCATATCAAAACAGGTTTACCTATTCCTAGGAATCCGGAATCCGGAATCCGGAATCTTGAGCGCAATGTGTCGCACTGTACTCAGTTTAGACCACAGCTTGCGTTATACAATCAGGTCACGCTATAGTCAAAATTTTGGCGTAAAAAGGTAAAGTAAGGAAGCGGGAAACTGCGCGACTGAAGACTAAAACTACACCATGCGATGTCAAGTACGAAAAGTTAAACGAGTATTAAACGGATATTCATTTATTTTTCATGTTTTGGTTCATTCTGGCTTTTAGGATTTCACGCTCAAGATTCCGGATTCCGGATGCCTGGAAATAGGTAAACCATTTCGAACCTCCAAGTCGCTGAAACAGAAATAGGCCATTTCCGAGTTGCCTTTAGCCTCTCTATCAAAGCGAGCCTAGGTGCGAAACCTTTCATATGAAAATGAGTTTTCATTTACATGCAAATAAGGTTTCGCACCTGGCCTCGCTTTTATAGTGAGGCTAAAGGCAACTCGGAAATGGCCTATTGGTTCGAAAACTCGGGATTTCGAAAAATCGAAGGTGGCATTACCTGAAATTAAATTCAAAGAAAACAAGATTTGGTTCAAATAATCGAGGGTTCGAAAAATCGGGATTCCACTGTATTTCTAGCGAATGATTGACTGATTTATTTTCTCTGTGTGTTGATGATGTCGTCAAGTGATCAGTTGATCGGTTCCCTTGCCGTGGCATTGATCTCGATTCCCATCTTTTTCTCTAAATAACTGAAAGAGCTTAGGTGCAAAAGAACATTAAGCGAAAAACAGGAAACCATTAAGGCTAAATGCTACCTCACTTCTTTTTTCTCTACGATGTTTTGAAAAGCTTCAAAAAGCTGGTGCAACAATAAACATAATTATGTAGACACGCAAAGCGTACTTGAAGATATTTGCACTAATAACGCTTAGCGTAACAGAGCGTCAATTTTCTATGCAGCTTGTAATTTTACAGCACGCGCGAGAATCGCCTGCCGAAAGGAGCCACAAAAAGACGTAAGGTTGTGACCGTAAGTGTACAAGCCATAAGAAGATGAAAACTGAAAATCAAAATCCTTTCTGGGATCTACTGCTTGTTTGAAGATTTGCTTTTCATATATTTTTTAAGAGGCACTGTCCCGCCAAAATAGCAAAATTTCACTTATTTCCACGTTATATCGCTAAATGCCACCAAATATACAACTCAGGAGGACAAAAAGGTTCTATACAGCAAAAAAGTAGTAGTTTAGAGATTAAAGAGAAGAATTGAAGTGGATGACAGTTCATGAAATTTCAAGTGATTTATTGACAGGCGGTCAAGAAATCAAACTTGCTATTCTCGAGAAATTTTGGCTTTTCTAGCAGTTATTTTATCTGTTTTGTTCATATTTCTTTGCTTCTATCATTTTCGGCGGTGTTTTCTACCAATTTCAAGATAATAACGTAAGCTTAAAGAAAGCTCCTGGCCATAATCATGAAAACACGATATTTCACGCCGGGAAGGTGTCCCTTTAACTGATGTTATGGACAGAGATCAGCGATAAGCGCACTGTTTTAGCTGAATCCTTTTTAAGAACGTTTTTAAACAAAAAATAGAAAATGAATGCCACTGATTAAAGGAGATACCAAGCCCGGGCTCCATAGCAGAAACACCTGTGTCTCAATGTACATCAGAATAGTTAACTTCTAGCAACAACAACACAAGACTGAAGAAGGTGGATTCAAATTCCACCAATCATATTGACATTCTCAAAGATAAATAAAAGTTAAATCCGGATCTGAAATCTTTTATTTTTTACCAAGAGATTATAATTGTCCAATTATAATCTCTTGTTTCTACTATATAGAACATAGACATGATGTATAGATAAACTTGTATGTGTACCTAATATCCATCAGAATTGCTATCTTGTCACAGCATTTAAAAGAGCACCAGAGTATTACTTATCTAGTGGATAGGATCTGTACACGACCCGAAATGATCCCCAAATGTTGATCAGTGTTTTCTCACTGACCCCGAAATGACCCCCAAGGAATTATCGGACTGAAATGGGATGACGTCTGTCTCGGGGAAAAAATTAAAGAGTTTTATTCCGTTTTTTCGGCTAATGCAAAATCTTTTTCGCTCTAAAAATGGCTAATCGACTGCACGAGTTATTTTCATTTAATATTAGTTGCCTAGACTTCGACTTTTCCGTAATAACGTGGAAGCCGTTATAGCAAGACAAGTTAACTGTAGTACTAAATAATGGTAATAGGAGTGAGTGGAGTCCAATTCGGTCTGCAAACACGTGAGCAATTATACAAAATCGGACGACGCGTAT
Source organism: Cladopsammia gracilis (assembly GCA_022457155.1). Lineage (NCBI taxonomy): Eukaryota > Metazoa > Cnidaria > Anthozoa > Scleractinia > Dendrophylliidae > Cladopsammia > Cladopsammia gracilis. Next base: position 408,481 of record JAJGOT010000038.1, read on the forward strand.
CGGGAGTCCGATTTGATAATCATGTGATTGGTTCATTTGATCGGCTCATGAAACTTCGATTTCATTGTCCGATTACAACAAACTGTCCGAGTACAACTTTGCAAGTAAATTACAGGAAAATACAGAGGTTTATGAACCAATCACATTTGAGGAAATTGTAATAGTTTTGGTTAACAACTTAAATCGAATATCCGCTAGATTGCCTTCAACAACTAAACACGATTATCGTATCGAGTCGAGTCTCCACAAAAAAACTATTTCTGAAAAACTCCGAAAACTAAGCACAAAGAAATACAGTAAAATATTTCTTAGAGAAAAACAACTTTTTCTCAGTCGAGAATAACTAATATGACTAATTTTCGAATATTAAAACACAGCAGCTGCATGTCGAAAACCCGGTAGTGTAGCAGCTCCATTGTTTTAGGTGTTGCAGCTACATTTGGTTTTAGGGCTAGGAGCCATTGTTTCTGTTGTTTGTTGTATTGTTCTCTCGAAGGGTATCGAACCAATGGTTATCGAACCAGGGTATCGAACCAGGGTATCGAACCAGGGTATCGAACCAGGGTATCGAACGTACCAGTGGTGTGAGACCTTACGAGAGCTGCTACATCGTCCCGAGGAACAAATTTGGAAGTCAAAATTGTAAAGCGACGCGAGCGTTGAACTATAAAATGCAAATCTTGTTTACAAAAAATCGCTTTTTTACCTATGTTCAGAATGAGCAAAGCCAGGAAAAAAAAAACAAATAATTGTTTTATAATTTTTACTCAAATACCAAATAGCATCGAGAAGCTGTCGTCGCAAGCAACATTTGTTAAGCACATGGCAAAATTCAAGCTGTCAGCTGTGTTAATGTTTGCTTGTCTCTTTACTCGACTGAATTTGGGCACCATTTATAAACAATTCTCAAAAGCTAACAATAACACAAAGAAAAAGACAATCAAACAATTATATCGACATAAAATTAACATTAAAAACTGTAATTTCCTTTTCTATAATGTTCCTAGACTGCTCGAAAATTCTTTGAAACTCCGCTTCTTCGCTTCACCGCTTCAATAGGCCATTTTCACGATGACGTCATATGACTACAACTACCAGAATCCTTCAGTTTTTTGTTTTGTAGTGCAAATTAGGGCTATTGTTATTTAAACCGCACAGGGATTACAAAATTCAAATAAGAAAGGAAAAACGAAATGAATTCTGGTAGTTGTAGTCAAATGACGCCATCGTGCAAATGTCCCATTGCATACCTGGCTCCACGACTCGATCGATATCACCGCTTTCAGCTTTCTAAATTCCATTTCAAATGCGAAAAATATTATTTTGGCCTGCCTTCTTCTTCCCATTTCGAAGTCTTGCAACGTTTGTTTTCATTCTCGTAATGGGACATCGTTGACTTTTTGTAATCAGCGCTTGGCGTAAACAAGACGCCATTTATTGTGTAGGAAGGGGATAATGAGGAAACCCCCGCCCCCGCACCCGCCCCCGCCCCCGAGTCCTAGAGCTTACTCGCAGGTTAAAGGCATTGAATAACCCACCGTAACACCCTTAAAGGCGCATGTTAGGCGACTGCCAGCGAATTCTTACAATAAGCATTACACGACAACTCTTTAGGAAGGATGTCGGCAGGCCGCTGTCCTCTTCCTGCAATAACATTGATTGAGTTGCAAATAGTATTAAATTTAGGGTCCCGCAAGCGCTTCCTACACCCTACCTGTCTCGCGGAAAACGGGGAGCAAAACGATTACTGTCGGTGGTTTGAAAATATTGGTGTTCAACAATATTTAGGAAACAAACAAATTAGAAGACTTAAAAAACTGACAACTTCGTTTTTTAACATGGAAGTTTTTTTAGAGCATCGATTCTGACAAGCAATATTAAACACTTAATGACTGGTCCCGAGGGAAACAGTGAATTTTGTTTTCCGAGAATCTCAATGTTTCCCGAGACGAAGTCGAGGGAAACATCGAGATTCGAGGGAAACAAAATTCACTGTTTCCCGAGGGATCAGTCATTAAGTGATTTGTTATATAGTAACAAAAAAAACACAACACAAGACAGTTTGGAAAACGCGCCGAACACTCGACCCATCATAATCATGCCACCTTTTGTCACGGTCTGATTACGTGCGCTAGCGGGCAACAGTGCAATGTTACCCTCTGACGTCAAAATTGTTCCCCGCTTTCGCAAATGTTGCCCGCTTAGCACAATTGGCGGGAAACAGTTTGTTTGTTAGATGTCATGTGACGATGAATCAACCAATCAACACGCGCGTTGTATTGACAAAAACTCCAGCTATATAACAATTCTTAGTATCACCCAACTAGTGGACTAATGCAAATCCTGCATTTTGATTGGCTACGCTACTAGGGGTCTAATAGTAATAGTCATCAAGTAGCGAAATTCGCCGGTTTTATTTTTCGTTTTATTCCCAAATAAATATTTCTTCAACTTGCAATTGCTTTTTTTTATTATTGCCCTTTTCTGTCCGACTAGTTGGGTGATACTAAAACAATTAGACCCTTCGCCCTCAAGGGCCACGGGTTAATAGCCCATTCGGCTTCGCCTCATGGGCTATTGACCCGTAGCCCTTTCGGGCTACGGGTCTAATTGTTAAATATAATAGCTCCCTCGATTACATATGAACTTATTAAAATGGCCACGACTTGTGGTAGCTCAATGGTTATAACATACGACTGGTGCTCGCAAGGTTCTGGGTTTGACTCAGATTATTTCTTCTTACCATGCTCTTGATATGTACATTTTTAACGCTTGCGAAAATCTTCAGAAGTGAAGGAGGCAAGTTTAATGAAAGAAGAAGAAGATGCAGTTTGAATCTTACGTTTTGCGCAAGAGACAAAACAAGGGAAAAGGACAATTCTGGCTATGGACACACAGCCATGGTAAGCCGATGCTACGCGTAGCGATTGGAATTTTGTTGCGCTGAAAGTTGATGCCGTGTAACAGTGCGTGGATGATTTTCAGCGAAATATTCGCGTTGCCAACACTTTGCCAGATTTTTTATCCGCTTAAAAAACTTGTAATACGTTGCCGCAACAAAATGTTTCGTTAAGAATTGTCCGCGTGCTGTTACACGGTATTGACTTTTGGCGCAAAAATGTTGCGTTAAAAATTGTCTCGCGTCACTTTTACGTAGACCTAACAGTATCGAGTCTCATTTTCATTATTTTGTTTTCCCATTTAACCTGAAAGCAAGACTTGGTCAACTGACAAAAGTGTTAAGCGGTGAGCTACTTTAAAAGTCTATATGCAGGCTAAGTCTTTTCTTCGGAGAACGCGACCAGCGATATACAAGAGCATGACAAGGCCTTCACGTAGACATAATATTTATTGAACATTTTGTATCGATACAATTACTGGTTCTCCTCTTTTAAAAATTATCCCGGCTAAAACATTTTTTGCTTCTTCCTTCACTTTCACTTTTTTATAATTTTCTCTCATTTTCCTTTAAAAAGATTATTTTTATATTATTTTTCTAAAAGTCATTTAACGGTTTAATGATTTTTACAATTCTTTAACAACGTTTCTTCCTTCTGAGAAAGCAACTACATAGTAAATTCTTATTGTTATTCAAATAAAATAACTATTGGCGTATGACTTGAAGAAGGATTTGCGGTAATTAGCAACAAATTTCAACAGAAACACAAGGAGGGAAAGAAGAAATGGTAATGTTCAGCCATCAATCTCCCTGAGAGCAATTACTTTCTTGATTCAAATTGATTTTCTTTATTTAAATAAAAATGCATTTTTAGTTCCATTAACCAAGAAGTGACCTGATAAATTATTTAAAAGCGAAAGAACATTAGGTAATAATATAATTTGCTTCAAAAGACCAACCCTTGACTAACTCATTCCCAGTTTATCCTGACAGACTATACCGCTTTTTGGTTTTCTTTTCATCCATTTGTTCTCGGTAGGTATTTTCTTATTAGAATATAATTTAAATCCAGTGTTGAATTGTTAACGAGTGTTTTCCCGAAAAAAGAAATTACTACAAACATTATTATTTGTATCAGGTTGTATTTTATTGAAAGAATATTAGACATTATAACTTGTGTGATATGTACAGCATTTAAGTCATCATGCATATTCATTTATTTATGTAAAAATTGCCCATTTGTTAACAAGGCGCCCTCCTTCTGTATCAATATACTATCCTTAAGTCTGACTAAGCACACTTCTTTCGAGAGCAACTAGATTAAGCTAAAAGGAATAGGCTAAAATGTGGTGCCGATAAGTCTCGAACTAAAATTCACTTTTTGCAAAGGTTTTGTTAAAATCTGCGATATAAAAATACCCTCAGCGTAGAAACGAGCGCTTTGTGACAAGCACTGAAAAGAGCGCGCATGCAGCCGTCAATTTTCTTGAGCTGAGCTATCAATCATCATTTGATAAATAATAATTGTTCTTCTTGGAATATCAAGAAACAAAAGTAAAGTAAAACATCACAATGTCTAACATTTTTTCTCCTTCGTATGTTTCGAGCAAAAATAAGTAAAATTAAATGATTGCAACAAAAAAATAAATGGCGGCTAAAAAAAACACGAGGCAAAGTACAGCTAGGAATCGCCCTGAAAGTGACTAATTTATGATTTAAATTGATTCTTTCATTTAGCTAAAAGGCATCTTAGTCCTATTAACCAAGAAGTCGCCTGAGTAATAATATTATAGCGAAAAAACAACAGTAAAGACAAAGGACAAATTATTCATTTCAGAACACTTTTCACACCCGCGCAGAAAGGATTTAAAACTTATTCTTGGCGCCCAAACGACACATTTCATCCAAGAAGAAGGTGAATAATCTTTACGTTTCTGTAAAAGTAAGTCGCATCCTTGAGTCATGAAAAAGCCTAGTTTATTCAATATACATGTCAAACATGAAATTTTATTTCCATTCATTTTGGAAACAGTGAGTTTCGTGGCACATCGCACTGTTTTGCTGAAGAGAGAAGTGGCAGGGAATGAAATCCGGGCACTGGTAAATAGGATAAATTGAAGGCAATTGTTTCATCCTCGCATTTCTACTGAACTTAACAAAGGGTTTGATAAGCAAACATAAATTGGCATATTTAAAATATATCGACGGTCAAGACAAATAGTCGTAAATAGATGGTATATCGACAGTGGAAGATGCAAGAAGAAACATTTCAATTTCTGATCAACGTTTAATTATGTGACTTTGTGGATTTTATTCATCTGTGCCGTGAAGCGACCAAGAGACTTTCGGTGTATTTTAAGGAAGAAGAACCCCCCTTTACAGAAATCTCCCATCGGAAGAATTCGATATTCTCCACGTATTCATTCGATATTGTTCTCTGCTTTTATGGTAGTCTGCGAGAAAGCTCTCGGGCCCAGGGATTGGGATAGGGGATGGAGGGGCCCGGACGGAGGAAGGAGCGAGAGCTTGCAGCCATGTCTCACGAAATTGAATGCCGCCCCCACTACTCCCCGCGGCTTTCCGGTGGCCGAGCTGTCAGAATTTGGCCACAAAACCGGAAACAAGTTTCGATGTAAACAAACATGTAACAAGGGCTTTCAAAAGACGGGAATGCTTGCTGAAAAATCTTTACGATTGAGTTTGCTCACCGTGTGCAACGAAAAAAAAAAATAAAATAAAGTAATATTAGCAAAGGATTTAACTTTATTGTAAACACATTAAATGTGGTAAATCCCAAGTTTGTTTAGCTCAGAGTAATCAATTACAAAAAAAACATTCGCTGTTGTGTTAAGTATAAAAAAAGAATAAAACAATTCTGTATGTTTGACAACAACAACAACAACAACGATTTATTTTCAAATAATAAAACAAAACATATTAGCAACCCGCAAATAACTAAAGTTAATCGTGGCCCGGGGTTGCTGCACACTAAACAATTACAGAAGCTCACTATAAAGTAAATGACTGATAACAATAGATACGAAAATAAGGAATGGATAATTTATGATTAGTTACAACAACAAATAAATAAATTAATAATAGAAATAAAAATAAATATAAAAAATAAATAAATATATAAATTAAGGAGAAGGGGCAATAAAATGCAGATTAAAGTCAATTAAGTGTTTTAAAATGTTTTAAAATTACGAAGACTGTTACAAAGAAATTCGACATCAACATAGATATCCTCACTCTCCAAGACCTCTAATAGTAATCTGTTTAACTTGGACTTAAAGCATGTTTTGCTTTGGTTACTTAAATTTATAGGTATATTATTCCAAATTCTAGTTCCAGTTCTAGAAAAGGAGTGTAATTGTTGGTTGATTCTAGAATTTTTGACATAAAAATTGTCAGCGTCTGAGAATCTGGTGTCGTGAGTGTGAATCTGGTCTGAAGGAATAAAAAGGTCAGAAATATTAGATGGAACAGAATGGTTTGCAACATCATGCATTAGTACAGAAATCGATTTAAAGTAGAGCATATTCAATGTGCAGAATATTAGAAAAATAAATAAAGGAATAGCATGTGCTCGATTATTTGAGAAATGCATTAAGCGGTGGGCTCGTTTTTGTAAAAGGAGAATTTTGTTCAATTGTTCAGCTTGGCCCCATACACTTAAGCCATAAGATATATACGGTTCAATCAAGAATCGATAAATACTCATAAGGGTAATAGTGGGTACAAGATGTCTGAGCCTAGCGATGATGCCAACACCTTTACTTATCTTTGACGAAATGTAGTCAATGTGGTTTCTCCAGGTAAGATTACTGTCAATTAGAACACCTAAATACTTCATGTAGTCTTTACGCACGAGTAGAATTAGTTTCATAGCGTTGTTGTCGAATATGTTTAAATTTATTTCATAATTGACTTTTCTTTGGTTGGGATTGAAGATCACGAAATTAAATTTACTGGAATTAAATGATAATTTGTTTGTATTTAACCAGTCAGATATGTTTACTAGTTCAGTATTAACTACATATTCAAGCCTTTTTAAGTTTTTGTCTGCAAACAATAGATTTGTATCATCGGCGAATAAATAGAAATTGAATTTACGAGAAGAGCGGTAAATGTCATTAATGTATAACAGGAATAAAAAAACTTAAGGTGGTTCGTTACAGTCTTCTGGAGACCATACATACATTTTTCAATCGGCTTTTAAGCGGTCTTCTTCAAGTCAGATCAACGTGAAATTATCACCACTGACTATTGGTTTTGAATTGAAGTTTGGCAAGATATATTGTCTGGTAAAATCGATATTACCATGACGACGATAAACAAGAAACTTAGAAATCAGTAAAAGTGAAATTTAGCGCGTTTAAGATTTCGCCTTGAAAATCCCACATAGACATCTTAAAATGTGGTATATGGCATATATATTTTGCATGTATGAAAAAATTCTGTATGTTTGAATTCAAATAAATCGCAATAATATTTCAAACCTTAATATTTGTGTACTGGTAATAAATTGATCGAGAGATTAACACTGGTTTTGTGAAATTCCTTAATGATAGTGTCAAAAAGTAGCTTGATGTTATGTTTGTAAATCTTCTTGAAAGTTTTGTTTACTTTCTCTTTTTCGATCTTGAGAACTACCATTTTTCCTAACATCGTTTCATGTGCAATTTTTGAGTATTTTTCGATTTTAATCGCTTTTGCAAAACTCTGAGAAACGGCTCGATGGATTTTTTTAAAACATTCACTGTGCATGCTTACCGATGTGCAAGATATCATCTGAAAGTTTCATTGACGCTATCTTGAAGTAATTTCATAAAAACCAGTGTTAATCTCTCGATCATCAATTTATTACCAGTAAACAAATAATAAGGTTTGAAATGTTATTGCGATTTATTTGAAATCAGACATACAGAATTTTTTTATCCTTGGAAAATATATATGCCATCACCTAACCCCAAAATGATTTTTGCTTAATCAACTCTATCTACGTTGAAAAGTTGAATAGTTAAATATTTCTTGTTTTTAACGTCGCGTTAGTGAGTTATAGAGATTTGAATTTACAAAATGCTAATTAGATGACGTAAATTCGGGAATCATTTATTATATAACTACTTGTTTTTACCTCCAAGTAATATTTTTACGAATCAATTGACTATCCACAGTTTATATTTGGTATTTCTCAAATTGATTTTCCTTAAGTTGTATATACTGCGTATTGTTAATTGACGTAGAAATAATGGCAAATTCCCGAATTTACGTCATCTAATTTGCATTTTGTAAATTCAAATCTCCATAACTCACTAACGCGACGTTAAAAACAAGAAATATTTAACTAGCAACTTTTCAACGTACATAGAGTTGATTAAGCAAAACCAAAATGGGGTTAGGTGCACTTTAGGATATATGTGGTATCACCTCCAGAAAACTGTATCGAAACACCTTAATTGCATCCACGGCAACAAAAATTTAAAGGGAACCTCCATTGTCAGAACAAATTGACGTTAAAATATTTAAAAGAACAGGTGCAAATATAATTTTAGTGCACAAATAAAATGGATATAAATATCGCCTATTTTCGCTTTTAAATTTCCCGCGCGCCGCCCTTTTGAATTATTATGACGTGTTACGGTTGCTGCTATTGTAAAGAATCGAAGTTCTTTTGTATACAACAATAAGACAACCGTAACACGTAAATATTCAAATGGATGGCGGCGCGCGGGAAATTTAAAAGCGAAAATAGGCGATATTCATATTCATTTTTTTGTACACTAAAATTATATTTGCACCTGTTTTTTTAAAAAAATTAATTTAGGCTTTAGTTCCAACAATTTAACGTCAATTTGTTATAACAATGGAGGTTCCCTTTAAAATATCAAGATTTGCCATATCCCGCAGGCAAAACAGCGAGGACATTGCCACCTTGAAGTAAAGCATTGACCGCTTGACGTTGTTCGAGTCTTAGTTCCAAAGGAAACTTCAGATATTTCGAGAAATTCTTGCAAGCTTCACGAATAGAACCCAAATTAGAGTTTAATCAGTTGAATTAAAAAAGGTTGCTGTATTGTCTTGTCTTGATCACAGCGTGCGCGAAGAATGATAATGTCATCACCAAATTAAATCTCAACCAATCAGCTTTTTCCGCAGTCTTTTTCAACGGAGACATTCAAATTTCTGAGATAACGTTGCAAGCTCTCGCTCCTTTCCCTCCCCACCCCCTCCCCCCTCCGCTAAAGCCCGAGACCGAACCCTAAAGCTTGCTCACAGGCTACTTTTATGGCGTCAAAATAACTTGTTTTGACATCAAGAACACTTTATCCTTTTTAGCTTTAACGACAATGAAGACTTTGAGTATTGTGATCTTGGTCATTTTGCTGGTGTCAGCTGTGCGCTCTCGCTCTTTTGATGAAGGTGAGTATGTACTGTGACAGATGCGTGACGTAGAGTACAGGTTTGCCACAACCTCGTTCCCAGGGCCTTCTCGGTTTTCTCGCCCGCCATTTTGAACGCGGAGAGGGCTCTGGAGACGAGGCTGAGTTTAGCCAGGCTCTCCAAAATAGAGTACATGTGAACCTCTATTTACACTTGTTTGTTTACATGTAATGCTTAATACGTACTACTTGTATAGGTAATACCATGTATTTATATGGGAATACCGAAACAAATTGTTGTTGTTGTTGTTGTTGTTTACAGAAAGGATGACAGCTGAAGATCACGACAGTCCCAGCCACGTACGGACTAAAGAGAAAGGCTATCAGCGACGCACTATCGTCTGTGATTATTGCGATTGTGAGGAGGATGATTATGTCAACAGCTACTGTGATGAGAACTGCTGCTAGACGCGGCGATCAGATGAAAGCGAAGTGAGGAATATATTTAAGGTGAAAAGGGCTCAGGAATCGCCTTTGTTCGATGTTTTTGTTAGCGTTTTTCGGCCTCGATTTTGATCGAGAAACTAATCAATAGAAATGTTTCCGTTAAAGTTATTCAGTCATTCGGTGTGAGAAACAAATGATGTGCAAGTTTGTATAAGGGCCTGGTCGCACTACAGTCAAAAACAAAAATCCGCCCGTGCAAAAATCGAGGAAAACAAAATAAACCGCTCCGGTGGGACACGCTTTTTGTGGAATGTTTTTGTTTTTATGTCATTTTACACGGGCTAATTTTTGTATTTGACTGTAGTGCCACCAGGCCCTTAAGCCTGGTTTCCATATAATCACAAGGATCGCAGCGATCGCAGAAAAAAGCGTTGTGCGACCCTAGCGATCATATGGAAACCAAAAACTTTGCGATCCTTGCGATCGTTATGATCCTTGCGATTGCGATCTATCTCTGCGATCCTTGCGATCCTTGCGATAGAGAGGTTTTTATATGGAAACCACTCTTGCGATCCTTGCGATCCAAAATGTCCCAGAAAGCATTGCACACCAAAGCCTTGTATCCCATAATGCACTTTAAAAAGTTTATCGGATCCAGGCCTACTCGACGTTTCCTTGCGATCGCTGCGATCACATGGAAGCCTGAGGTCTCAGCGATCGCAAGGATGGCAAGAATCGCAGCGATCGTCGATCGTAACGATCGTCGATCGTAACGATCGCTGCGATCGTTACGATTATATCGAAACCAGGCTTTACTTGCAACATAATTTCACTTGTGTCTTGTAATGTTATTCATTTCTATTCATTCTACGTGTCTTTCAGGGATTAATCAAGACATCAATATACATGTATAACAAAATGCTTGTTGGATGCTGAAATAAATGTGGAATACAAAAATATCTCGACATTTTATTGGGAAGTAAATACATGCCTTACTGTCCAAATCGCAATCCTACCTCATCCACTACATGCCAAATAACCTTTTTGGGTTATAAAGGCGATGTATGTATGTAGCGTGCCTCTGCCTTTCCATTTCTTTCTCTCTCTTTCTCAGCGGCGGTAGATGTTGTTTATTGTTACCAAGTCCGATGCTCCACCTACGTATTTAGAGGGGCCTCTTTGTGTGAATGAAGCGAAAGCAGGTTATTTAGTTTGGATTACGCGGTTTTGCAAGCCATCAAAACACAATGTTCCAAAATATATTCAGTTCAAGCAAAATTTAACTGTGATGATTGAGATACGTGAACTTCTCCAGTCATAGCCAAATTTCAGTAATCTTTTCTACATAGTTTTCAGAGCAGAGCGCTAGCCCGAAGCACGCGAAAAACAAAAAAATAGGCCTCGCGCTGCGCGCTCGTCATCACGAGAAAACGCAGCCGTAGAGTAAAAGAAGAAAAAAGATCAGAATAGTGTATTCCTCGAACCCGAGTCGTTGGCTTCACAAGTCATAGCTGACGGGAACTGTTGTAAATGACTGGGAACTAGAAATGAGTTAGAAGCGCACGTGATTATGTTAAATGAGTTAGAAGCGCACGTGATTATTTTTATGTAGTTTTATATATCTGGAGTAACCCCCAGCTGTATACCGTGAAGCATTGATACACAATTCTCAAACCTTTTGATAATTCATAAAGCGAATACCCAAAAAATGACGTCAGATGGCTGAATCTTCACATCATGTGAAACGCAAGATCAAGGTCTCAAAATTATTTTTGATCTGAGATCAAACAGTTGCATTACCTCTATATAAACACTATAATAACGGCAAAACCACAGCGACAAACCAATGAAGAGTGCCGGCTCTTTTGTAGACCTGGATCAGTAAAAATCTTGAAATAAAAAGTAAAAAGCGGGAAAACTGATCCTTATGGCAAGAACAAGCGATTGAGACAGGCAAGAACAAGCGATTGAGACAGATTGAAGTAAATTTTAAAAAAAAACAGTTGAATATATTTGGGGCAAATATATTCAACATCATCATCAGCATCTTCATCATCAATGTTCCTTTATCTCCTTAGGGGAGAATATTCAACTGTTTGTTTTTTATCTTTTGTCTCAATCACTTTTCAATCTTGCTGCAAGGATCAGTTTAAAAAGTCTAAGTGATGGAAAATGCTGGGAACTGTTGCAAGTCGCCCAACTGACCCGCTTAAAAACAAATATTGCCCTAAACCGCGGCCTTAACTAAACTTCTTTTAAATAGCCTACCCGGGTATATTCACAGTAGGAAATGTAAGAGATGTTTGTCAATGATTTTGGCTCATCAAACTTAATCACAAAGTGATGCTTTTGGCTTGGAAAATTAATATGTTTGGTGTCAATTGCCGCAATTCTCGACTTTTTTATGCATTGCCTTGTTATTTTCGATAAAATGTAAAGAAGGACAATATTGTATAGCAAAAAAATCTTCCTGGCAAAATTTTTATTTCCGAATTATCGATCGTGTTAACTGAAAAAGATTATCAATTCGGTATAATTAGGTGGAGAAAACCGTGATAAAAGAAGTTTCTCGCATTTATTTGTGATCGATCTCGGCGTTTGTCCAGATAGGCAGCAGTCCCTAACAATGTGATATATACTTTAATAATGTTTTAGTTACGTGTTTAGGAAGCTTTAAATGGCATTTAATTTGACAACTGTATAACTTGGTTTGTGTCTTACTATATACAGACCCCCTATTCTGTTTGGTACACTGTATATGTTCAAGTATCCCAATCTCGTTTCAATGGCAAAATATCCTTCTACTAGAAGGTCCCCAAATATACCTACACCCATTCACTCCCATAGAGGAAAAAACAAACAATTGTTCATTCCAGCTCTTCACTGAAATTTAATTTTATCAACTGCGGCCCTATTTATCAGCCCCTCGAGATAACTTTACGGAGCGTTTATATGGAGTTGTGAGTTGTAACAGCTGTCCCCTCTAGCTCACCACTCTCTCGATCGGGACACCATTTTTCTGTACGTTTGTTCTCCGCTAACCTAAAATACACGGGCTTCGGAACAATTTTAGCCGTCTCGTCCCGGGTAGGCGAGCCAAAGTGTTTATACGAGAAAAAGTTTTCCCGTCTGCCAGGGTTACCCTACCTGCCGAGGCGAGACAGCTCGCCCACGCGAGTTGTTTCGCCCCCCGTGACGAGTTCGTGATTCTCGTGTAAAAGGTTGGTTGAATTTTTCAAAGAAATTAGTGAAAAGTTAGCTCGGCTAGGGTAATTCGGTGGGAGGGCTGACTCGGGTACCCGAGACCATATAAATGGGACCTGAGTTGATAAGATAAATGGGTACCAAAAAGAGATTCAATAAAGCTGATGTTTCCAGCGCTAGGCCTGGGTCAAAGCGAATCTCTTTATCTTATCAACTCGGTCGATAAAACCATATTTTCGTGTTTAACTTCCCCAACGACGCAGCACCACATTTTTTTTAGAATGCAACCCCACAACGATATTACTTGACATGCAAGATTTAAAAATGAAAATATCCGGTACCACAATTCGGCACTGTACTAAGACCAAAATTTCATTTGAATTGCAAATAAACGTTAAAATTAATATTCAATTATTCTTGTTTTTCTGTCACCTTTACTGCAAGCAAAGAACATGGCGAACGACGCTTCACCTAACCGCTATTCTGCAGTTGTGTTGAAGCAAAGAAACCTCGATATTACTATGGTTTCAACTGGAAATTGTCCACGACTTTAAAACTGTTACAAGACCTTACATGCGGAACTTGGCTCACAGAACATTGCTTTGTAAGGATCGATGGTTCTCAACACGTGGACATTCAACGCTAAAGATTCAGGAAGATTCAATTCGCTGTACAGTTTCCACAAGAGGTAAGGAAGATCATATCGGCCTTTATTTTAAGTTGCTCTTTAGACTGAAAGCGTTACAAAAAGTGCACATTTGTACTTTGAAAGAGATATTTAGCAAAGACAGTAAGATTTCCGTATACTCCATACATTAATTATGTATGTATATGCTATTGTTTTGCTTTTTGGAGTTCTATTGTTTGGCTTTTGTTTCAGTTTTTAGAACAGTATGCATAACTAATGCATGGGTTGTACGGAAATTTTTCCAAAACCTTAATATTATATATTACTGATTAATTTTGTTTGAAATAATGAAGATTTTTTTGGGCTAGACTTTACAATACCCGGCCACTTATTTACATCTCATTGAATAAGAATGGATTCTTTTGTTTTCATATGGCTAGTTCTAACAAAGATTTAGGGATATGTAAATAAGTGGCTGGGTATTGTAAAGTCGCTCCTTCAATAGGCCATTTCCGAGTTGCCTTGAGCCTCTCTATCAAAGCGAGGCTTGGTGCGAAACCTTTCATATGAAAATGAGTTTTCATTCACATGCAAATAAGTTTTATTTGCATGTGAATGAAAACTCATTTTCATATGAAAGGTTTCGCACCAAGCCTCGCTTTGATAGAGAGGCTCAAGTCATCTCGGAAATGGCCTATTAACGTTGTCGGATGAAAAAGGCGAAAAGCCAAGACCGCAGGGTAGTATGGTATTTTTATGCAATGGCTATTAACCCTAACCCATACTACCTTGCGGTCTTGGCTTTAAGCTTTCATCCGACAAGGTTGCTTGAAATAGCTGTACATATAAACCTACTACACCAAATTGAAGAAACGTTGTCGGGTGAAAAGCATAAACCATGAAGGATGCGACCCAAAGGCTTACTGGGAAGTTGGGTAAATTAATCTTCGTTTGTGGCAGAGTACACATAATATTAACACACGATGTATAAATCATGCTCTAAAATGCCTCAAACAAGAAAACATCTTGATTATCAAGAAATGGAATATTACTATGCTTGCCAAAGCTGCCTACCCAGAATCCCATTCGCTCTCATCGTTCATGGTTTATGCTTTTCACGGGTCAACGTTTCTTCAATTTGGTGTATATTACTGAGAAACTAATGGCAGTAACTTTGAATTAAGAAAGGAGCTCATGTTACAAGTTTACAAGTGTTTGGAACAGTAGAAAGTATAAGAGGAATTCATAAGGCAAGAAACTAAGCGATGGTACCTTTGATCTCCAAATTCTGGAGAAACGGGCTTGGTACTCCTGTGGTATATAATCAATCATGCGTTTGATTATCGAGGAAAACGTTTACAGACAAGTGTAAAAATTACGCGATTGCAAGCTTTGTCGCCCAGGTGTAACCTCAAGTTCTTTCACTTAGTATCTTAAGTTTTCCATTAATAAATTTTCCAGATATCAGATTTGACGGAAATTAGTCTATATATTTGACATCTGATTCCGATTTCTCGCATACAAGCACTCTATTTGTGACCTGTTTGTCCCATTCTCAAAATGGTGTATTGTAGTACTTGTTTACTGTTACATACTCATATCTAATCTCAAGATCGCTAATCTAACTGCGAGTTATAAACATTAACCTTTGTTATCAATATGTCTTTCAATGTTTTGTTGTTTTTTATTATAACAGACATGAAAATGACCATACAATTATCAAGGCAGAAAAGACTGTTGTGATTGCCTTGGACACAATGATGATATCTCTTTTTCATTACAGCAGCATACCTCAGGTTTGTGTTGCAATTTATAGTTGTTCAATGGTAGGCATAATTTCTAATCTTGAAATTATTCCCACACAAATGCATACTAGAAGAGGTTTGATAGACCTCCCATTACAGTAAAAACCCGCGTATAAGAACCTAGATTTTAGCCTGAAACTGGTTCTTATATCATTCTTATATGAGTTCTTATCTCATTTGATGTCTACTCGGAGAATTTAGACTATTTAGGTTCTTCAGTAGGTTCCTATTTACTTAAGAGGAAAAGGTGCTTGCTGTTGGTTCAACAGCTGACCTACTTTATATTTGTGTAGTTACTTCCTTGTGTATAAGAAAGCTATAATTATGTCTAAACGGAAGCTCATATCACGTGATAAAACTTCTGGTCTAAAAAATAAGAAGCAACAAGCAAATACACACCCTGCTCTAGGTCTACTATATAATACTATAATCAATAGGGCCAGTTATTTATGAACAGTATAACAAATTTTTACATTGAAATTACAAGAGATTCTGCACAGTCTGAATGCCATATAAAAACTGTTTTTATTCCGTTTTTTTTTTCTGAATTTCCAAGTAAGGATCTGTTTCAATTTTAGTGGGCTCAGCAGGTTCTTATATAGTGGGGATTTAAATGCCAATTTTAGCCAGTAGCCACGTAGCTCTTTTGAACCTCTAATTTCATTGGACCTGGGTATCACGCAGCTCTATTGTTTTTAGGGCTACAATTAGCTGCAAAATTGTTGAGACACACTCACAAAAAAACACTCACTTTTATAAAAAATGATGCCTCGAAAAACAAAAGAACAATATATTTCCCTCACAACACCCCCCCCCCCCCCCCCCCTGTTCAATGTTGTTAGGCAAAGTTTTGGACATGGCGCCGGTCACGAAACAACATTGATAAGGGGGGAGGGATAGACCACTTTCATAATGGCGGCCGATTTATTTATTCTTTTATATGTATTCAAAGGGGACAGACCGCAAATAAATGTGGCTACTAAATATATCTGAATTTCGTAACTGTTCATCAGTAGGATGCCCAAAATGCGTGCAATTCCACAATTGGTTTCGGCTCCATTAAATCCTATACCAATTGCAGAACATTTTAGGAGGAGCCACCCACAGTGTGAGCACAGTTACTGACAAGACATATCAGTTAGGAAAACAACGCAAAATAAATGTAGTACGTTAAATAACGAACTAAGCACACACGTCAACTAAACAAGCTAAGCACGCGCACGACTCAAGGAAAATTGCGCGCGCGCGCACTAGCATTGACCTGAATAGAAGCAATATAGAAATTAAATAGGGGCGCTAGAATAATATAAAGGATCTGAAATAACAAAGGATACGGCGGTGTTTCTCAATTTTGGATTGCTAGTTTAATTTCTCGTAGTGTAGTGCCATATTTCTCAATGATAGCACTGTGGCGTTTGAAGAATTTAGTAAATGATTTACGAAGGAGTGAAGATTTTAACCCTTGGTGAAGGAGACGTGATGAAAGTCGGCGAAGTCTATGCATAAAATCCAACTTCGATGTGCAAATTCTAGCATATCTTACCAATTGAGATATATAAACACCATAAGACGGATTGGCTGGAATGTTGCTGTCCATATGAGGGAAATTGACAATCCGAAATGAGAAGTCATCCCTCTTGTCGTAGACACTGAGATGGAAAGGTGTGTTTCTGTCACCATTCTTGATTCTCGTGTCCAGATAACACACCTCATTTGATGTTAAGGTAGTGTTCTTTAGTTCCAGGTCCGACGGATAAATGTCGCTGATGTAATTTCCAAAATTTTCATTGTTAACGCTCAATAAATCGTCGATATAACGAAAGGTGTTGCTAAATTGGACAGCTATGGTCATATCTTGCTTCATTGTTCTTAGCATGAAGTCATACTCGAAGGTGTGGAGGAACAGATCAGCCAACAAAGGTGCGCTGTTAGTGCCCATAGGTATGCCAATAATTTGCCGAAAAACTGTGTTTCCGAAGCGGACGTAGATATTGTCGATAAGAAAGTCAATAGCGAGGCACAGTTCCCTACAGGAGAAGTAAGTGTACTTCGTAGATTTCTTATCATTAGCCCAGAATGTGTGGAAATTATTGGTTGCTATGAAATTTTTTCCTCTGGTGTTAAAAACCCTTTCAAGTAGATCATGGAGTTGATGCTTAAGTTTGGCGTGTGGAAGGCTAGTATAAAGAGTGGAAAAGTCCCAAGTACTCACATGATTAAGCGAAAGTTGTTTGTCCTGCAATGTGTGAATAACATCCAACGAATTGTTGATGACCCACATGCAATTAACTCCTGTTCGTTCTAAAATAGTCTTGCAGTATGAAGTACAGTGACTCTTGACCAGTTTAAGGCACTCAGTTATCAATTTAGAGATCTTAGTAGTAGTGCAGGAACTTGAACCTGCAATAAAACGTGCTTTGTATGGTGTCTTGTGAAGTTTTGGTATCCAATATATTTTGGGCAAATTTTTCTCCTTCTGTTGCAAGGTGATGTGGAATGAATCATGTGGTGATGATGATGATGTTAATTAGCCTCACTGGCCTCATTTTAGAGTAAAAATTCTTTTGAATTTTGCACATGTTACCGAGGCCAGTGAGGCTAATTAAAATACATATAAAAGAATAAATAAATCGGCCGCCATTATGAAAGTGGTCTATAAGGAAAGGTAGCAATGGTGCACTTCTTCCAAAAAAGCACTTGTGAATGAAAGTGCCACAACTACTTTTGCAGCTAATTGTAGGTCGAAACATGTTCAGTCTGATCACGAATGAAACATCTATCACTATGAAAAGTGTTCACATCAGGCGGCGCATTGCACGAATCATGATCGAACCATTTTTATTCTGAGCATGACTGATACTGCCTCGCGAGATAGTTTCGATCTAAGCCAGACGAAACACGTTAGCGCAAATAAACACTACCCCCCCCCCCCTTCCCCCTTCGTTCCCGAAGAGCTTGATAAGTGAGATTATTATACATTGGTGTCACTAGCTCGATTTTGATTGGCTATAAGCACGCAGCTAATTATTGTTTGCTGTTTCTGTTACGTCATACCTACAGACAATAGTTTTGTGCATGCAGAAGTGGCGTAAGTTGTTTACTTACAAGTTGACTGCTGTGCATTGATCACTTTTTTGTGCGCGCTCTTGTCTTTACAAGTGCAGCTCAAGTGCGGCTTCGGCAGATAACACAAACTTTGGCCTTGATAATTATCGCTATCATGCTCAACCTCATCCAATAATTGTTAATTAAACCACAAAATTATGCATGATGTGAACAATGAAATTGCAAGCATGTTTACGAGAAATGTGTTTCATTGAAACTGTGAACATAGCACTATACGCGGATTTTTACTGTATTCAATTACGACCCATTTATATAGCTAAGAAAGGATACGCGGGTGATTTCTACCCTCCCCGTCGTCTTTCCTTCATCAGTCATCTTTACATAGCCATTTTTTGACCGACAATTGTCTGTGGTCTAACGTCGTGCTGTTTTTTCATAACAACAGATATAAAATGGCCATGCAATGCTGGATTCAGAACGTTTATGTGGTTGCCTTGGAAACAGACAGAAGGAGGATGATATTCCTCATACCTCAGGTTAGTCTCACTTACTTTACTATCGTAAATGGTTGAACCCAGGAGTATCAGTAGTCTGTCGTTTGTGATCGTCCGAGTTAGTGAAATTCTGAAAAGAACTGTTGTTGTTGACATTGACTGCCGTTTCGACAATGTGAATTGTGAATTGTCATGAACGATCAGTTGGTATATATGTCTGGTTGTTGCTGTCATTGGTCAGTTTAGCCATGATTTTAAGACTCAAGTCAGTGATTGGTGCGTTTCGATCCCTGTGTTGTTAGTGTGAGTTCAGTCTGTACGTTTTGTCGTTTGTAGGCCGCAGGTAGCTGTTGGCATCGGTTCAGTGGTGTCTGTTCTAAATTTGTAAACCAACTTTCTAGATTGAATCGTTTTTAGAAGTCCGTACTGTAAATATTAACGCATTCGGCAGAGTCCCAGTCAATTCTGTAATTCGTGTGACTGTTGACATCACCATTTCTCGTCACCCGTTTGTGTTCACTTGTTGCCAATCTCACCGCTGAGAGGCCTGGTAGTCACGGCATTTGATCTTGTATACTGCTCCTTGTCTGTCGTTAGGTTCAACGTCCTAGTCTTTAACATTTGTTAGAAGTTGTCGTTAAGTAGTAATCGGTTTGCGAGCGACACGGATGTTGTAAGGGTGTACGATCCGCGCAATAGTCTCCGAAGTGCTCTTGATGTAAGGTATCGTATCTGTGGTAACAGGTTTCACGTTCGTTGTGTTAGGTTCAGGTTGTTAATTTTTGTAAACGTTGTAAACTATACCAGTTATTCTTATTTCTTTACAGTTGTTTTAACATAACTTTACCGCGCGGTGTTGCGAAGTTCGTTGGGAAACTGGGTACTAGGCTACGAACTAGCCAATTACATTGCGAAGTGCGGAATGTAATTCGAAACTTTGAAATGAAGTTGGCAACTTCATTCCCGCCAAAGTACATTTTAACTGTCTTGCAGATGGAAACGTTAACTACGCAGGGAAAGTCGCTGCCGATTGAAGCTCGACGCAAGATCTTGGACAAGTGGCTAGAGGGTTTGAAACCATATGAAATAGCACGACGGTTTAAGAAGAACGGTAGCAAATGTTGTAGATCGGTTCTTGCGGACGGGAAGCGGCGGGAATGAAGTTGCCAACTTCGTTTCTAAGTTTCGAATTACATTCCGCACTTCGCAATTGGCTAGTTCGTTCCAATTTCCCAACGAACTTAGCAACACCGCACGGTAAAGTTATGTGAAAACAACTGAAAAAGAGCTTTGTCATTGGAATAAGTTTGACGATTGTAGGTTAGAAACGCTTTAAAATAAAACTAAGTACCTTTGTCATACGAAATACTCAGCCTAGAATATCGACAGTATCAAGTGGATTAGCAAATGGAGAACGCACTGTGATCAGTTGCTAGCGAGTTTTCCAAGACGTGAGCCAATCAGTGGTCAAGTTTTTCAAGTTTCAATCATGTCCATCCTGAACATTCGCAGCCAGAGACACTTATTTATCATATCAGTGCATTAATTTGCAGAGCAGTTTTGAACAGGGCGAGATCAATGTTATCGGAGCTGCATTGACACAAACATGTTTGTTTAAATTCCTTCACAGTGATAAATGCAGATTCCATCGTAAGGAAGGGAGGGGGGGGGTGAATAAGGAGGGTAGGGTAAGGCGGGCTCCTCCAATAGATCCCCCACGGGTTTTGTGGAAATCAGTAAGCCCTGACAAACCACCACCTGTCATTCAGCTGTTCTCAAGGTCTATGTGTGCATTGCAAATAATATATATAGATAGCCCAAGCCTAACAGCGTCGCACTTTGAACAAGCTTAACTAAGGTGAAACTTAACTAAGGTGAAAGGTTTGAAGCACAAGAATTAAGATTGACGAACGGGCTATTTTCAATTTTAGCAATTCTCAAAAACAGTATTACGCGACCGTCTGCACAGTACATTTTTATAGACCGTACAAAAGTTCACAAAAACAACTTTTCTCTGTCTAGAATAAATAGTACCACTAGTTTCCGAATAAAATACAGTTTATGTTTGTCAAAAATTGCCCGAGAAACTGATTTGAAAATCAAAAATTGCAAAAATACACAAACATATTTGCATAAGGCGATGCGAGTGAAGATAGAACTGTACTATAAAATCAAGTCTTGTTTTGTTTACATAAAATCGCTTTTCAATCTATCTAATGAATGAACAAACACATAAAAATGAACAACACAATCTTCTTTCGAAAAAATTTATTCAAATCTCCATTAGTTTACGTTTAAAAGCAAAACGCGTACCATTTAATTATAGCTCATCGAGTTCAAGCTTTCTTCGATGAAATTCAAGAGATCGATACAACTAAATTTAGGCACGTTTTAAAATCAATTCGCCAAAACCAACAATAACACTAATAACAAGTCACTCACAGATTGATATCAACATAAATTCTCATCGAAAACTGTAATCTGTTTTACCTTTAAGTTCCTCGCTTGCTTGGAAATTCAAATCTCCGCTTCTGGTTCTGAAATCATCTCCCGCATTGATAAAAACGTAATACATGAAGTTCCTCGAAGCAAGATTTTATCCCTGAAAGCTCGTCTTTTTCCACTAAAGCGGCTTCTGAGTATACCTTAATTAGTATCCCTGTCTTGAGTAGCAAACCGCGAAAAAATGCAGGAAAATAACGAGTTTAATTCTCCGCTTAATTCTGGCGCTGCGCAGCCAGGCCTTCGGCCTGGCAAGTGCTCCGCTATAAACCCTTATCACTCTTACTAAATGTTCTGTGTTTTTCATAATAACAGGCATGAAATGACCATACGGTATTCATTGGATAAAAATATTGTGATTGCAATGGAAACGGACAGCACGACGACGATATTCCTCATATTCCAGGTTAGTGTTGCAGTTTATATCGATTCAGAAAGAATATTAGACCACTATATATGCGCATGTTGGGGGATCACGGGAAATCAGAACAATAGTCGGTTGCTGAATTACAGAGAATTACGGAGAAAAACATGGGAATAAAATTCAAAGGAAAGGCTATCAAATTTATTCTGTGACTTATTTGAACTCGTTTGTTAGGTTTTGAATGAAGAAAGTCACAAAAATGTTCATTCCCATAAAGATTTTTAACTTTCAATTTCCATAGAAACCTTTTAATTTTCCACCACATTGCCTTGATTCCCCATGATCTCCTAACAAGAAACAAAATGGTCTATTCCTAGTTTTAAAACGGATTTCTTTTAGAGACATTCTGCCAATTAACAACAAAAAGGTCTCCCCTTCTCATTCACATTCCTGTTCAGTAGAACAACCCTGTGCAGCAAATTAAACAGCACCCCACAGGAAAGTATTGCTCAGTAGCTTTCATTTGAATAATCACAATGCCGGATTTCATTCACAAACTCAAAAGTTAGAGCCACCTTGAACTGCATAATAAACAACATCACAGGAAAGTACTGCTCAATAGCTTTCATTTCAATCGGGTCACACTTCAGGATTTCACTCACATACTCAAAAGTTAGAGCCACCTTGTGCAGCATAATAAACATTACCACACGGAAGTGCTGCTCAGTAGCATTCATTTGCTTTCATTTGGTCACACTTCACGGTTTTATCAACAGAGTCAAACGTCAGTATCACCTTGTACAGCATAATAAACAGCACCACAGGAAAGTACTGCTCAATAGCTTTCATTTGAATGGTCACACTTGAGGATTTCATCCACAGACTCAAAAGTTAGAACTAATTTGTACAGCATAATAAACAGTACCACAGGAAAGTACTGCTCAGTAGCTTTCATTTGAATGGTCACACTTTAGGATTTATCCACAGACTCAAAAGTTAGAACCACCTTGTACAGCACAATAAACAGCACCACAGGAAAGTATTGCTCAGTAGCTTTCATTTGAATGTTACACTTTAGGATTTAATCCACATACTCAAAAGTTAGAACCACCTTGTACAACATAATAAACAGTACCACACGGAAGTACTGCTCAGTAGCTTTCAGTTGCTTTCATTTGGTCACACTTCACGGTTTTATCAACATACTCAAACGTTTGAATCACATTGTACAGCATAATAAACAGCACCACACGAAAGTACTGTTCAGTAGCTTTCATTATCTTTCATTGAAATGGTCACATTTTAGGATTTCATCCATAGGCTCAAAAGTTAGAACTTCCTTGTACAGCATAGTAAATAGCACCACAGAAAAGTACTGCTCAGTAGCTTTCATTTGAATGGTGACACTTTAGGATTTCATTCACATACTCAAAAGTTGGAACCACCTTGTACAGCATAATAAACAGCATAATAAACAGCACCACAAGGACGTACTGCTCAATAGCTTCCATCTGAATGGTGACACTTTACGGTTTTATCAACAGACTCAAACGTTAGTATCACATTGTACAGTAAAACAAAAGGCACCGTCCACAGGAAAGTACTGCTCAGTAGCTTTTATTTGAATGGTCACACTTTAGGATTTATCCACAGACTCAAAAGTTAGAACCACCTTGTACAGCATAATAAACAGCACCACAGGAAAGTACTGCTCAGTAGCTTTCATTTGAATGGTCACACTTTAGGATTTCATCCACAGACTCAAAAGTTAGAACCACCTTCTACAGCATAATAAACAGTACCACAGGAAAGTACTGCTCAGTAGCTTTCATTTGAATGGTCATACTTTAGGATTTCATCCAGACTCAAACGTTAGAACCACCTTGTACAGCATAATAAACAGCACCACAGGAAAATACTGCTCAGTAGCTTTTATTTGAATGGTCACACTTTAGGATTTCATCCAGACTCAAACGTTAGAACCACCTTGTACAGCATAATAAACAGTACCACAGAAAAGTACTGCTCAGTAGCTTTCATTTGAATGGTCACACTTTAGGATTTCATTCACAGACTCAAAAGTTTGAACCACCTTGTACAGCATAATAAACAGCACCACAGGAAAGTATTGCTCAGTAGCTTTCATTTGAATGGTCACACTTCAGGATTTCATCCAGACTCAAACGTTAGAACCACCTTGTACAGCATAATAAACAGCACCACAGGAAAGTATTGCTCAGTAGCTTTCATTTGAATGGTCACACTTTAGGATTTATCCACAGACTCAAAAGTTAGAACCACCATGTACAGCATAATAAACAGCACCACAGGAAAGTATTGCTCAGTAGCTTTCATTTGAATGGTCACACTTTAGGATTTCATCCAGACTCAAACGTTAGAACCACCTTGTACAGCATAATAAACAGCACCACAGGAAAGTACCGCTCAGTAGCTTTCATTTGAATGGTCACACTTTAGGATTTCATCCACAGACTCAAACGTTTAAACCACCTTGTACAGCATAATAAACAGCACCACAGGAAAATACCGCTCAGTAGCTTTTATTTGAATGGTCACACTTTAGGATTTCATCCACAGACTCAAAAGTTAGAACTTCCTTGTACAGCATAATAAACATACAGCACCACAGGAAAGTACTGCTCAGTAGCTTTCATTTGAATGGTCACACTTTAGGATTTCATTCACAGACTCAAAAGTTAGAACCACCTTGTACAGCATAATAAACAGTACCACAGGGACGTACTGCTCAATAGCTTCCATCTGAATGGTCACACTTCACGGTTTTATCAACGGACTCAAACGTTAGTATCACATTGTACAGAAAAACAAACAGCACCGTCCACAGGAAAGTACTGCTCAGTAGCTTTTATCTGAATGGTCACACTCTACACTTTCATTCAAATGCTCAAAAGTTTAAACTACTTTGTACAGCATAACAAACAGTACCATAGGACAGTACTGCTCAGTAGCTTTCATTTGAATGGTCACACTTTAGTATTTCATCCACAGACTCAAAAGTTAACCACCTTGTACAGCAAAGCAAACAAACAAACAGACAGCACTTGATTTCATTTCTCTTCTGTTTTTACTTGAATAATCTCATTTTAGGATTTTGTCCATAGGTTTTAAATTTTAATCTTACGTGATTCCAAAGTTCTATTATGGCAGTAAAAAAAGGTTATGAGTGGACATATAATAAAATGTAAATAGAGCGCTTGAAATGATTGAACGGAAGCAAGCAAGCAATTTGATTGGTTTAGCGAACACCCAAAGCAAAGTGAACGGATTGCGAGCTAAAAAGTAGCTATTCTCTTTAACGTAACACGCTTTTCAGCGAGAAAATGAGCAATGCTTGTTTTGATCCTTTCAACGGCTTGCGGATAAAAAAAAATCTCGAATACCCGGAGTGACATCATTTTAGAAGGTCATACCAAAATCGCTCTATGCGTTCACTTGCCTTCGGAATCACAAAGTATCGTAACTTGTGTGTAGGTGTAGTTACTTATTTACTTTTGGTTATTCTACAGGACAACGCCTGCTGTCCATCGATGTCTCAAAGAACAAGAGGTAGAGAAAATAGATTTTTGATCAAGATTTTTCGAAAATCTGAAAACCAGTGAGAAGATTGCTAGGAGGGTTAGTGGTGAACGCACTTGACAGTTAGATCTAAGCAAAAAGCCCAGTTTTCCAGCGAGTCAAAGCGACGTAAAGAAATCCAAACATTTTAGGGCAAGTGAAACTATAAACGTTGAGTGAGAAAGCGTCGTGGACGCTTTGTTCATTCAAGGTTACTCCAACAAAAGCGATTTTCACTGTTAAAAGGACTGAAATTGCCACTTTCTGTCCTGTAAACTAAGTATTATACTCCATTCAGATATTTTCTGAAAACGAAAGAGTACTAAGACTTATTTTCAAGAAAGATACGATTTTCATAACTACCACTATGTCAATTTTGTTCTCGATATTTTTATTTCCATTGTTAACAGCTGTTCAAAATTACTTATTTTTCCCGCCAAAAGACTTAGAAAAATACGGGCGCCCAAAATACGCATGCGCCGTTTTTTTAAAAAATATTGATTTACAACCCAGTGTTATCTGCATATTCTTTTTCTTGTCTTAGTTAACATTTGTTTGAAGGGTTTAAATTTTCCCGCCAAAAGACTTAGAAAAATACGGGCGCTCAAAATACGCATGCGCCGATTTTTTTTAACCTTACTGATATTAAGTATAAATAATGAAATTGAAGTCAATGAAACAAGTCTTCAAGTTGTAATCTTATTTTATTTATTTCACTTGCAATATGAGTAGTGTATAAACAAATGTTTTTTATTTACGTTCTCTTTCTAACTATCTTAATTAGTTAATAGATTAAAATTAAATCATTAAAAAGGTGTCAAGAAAAATTTTTGCTTTATATACTAAGTCTTTTGGCGGAAAAATCTAGAGAAATTTGCACAGCGTTTCCCCTAACAACAATTTCGACAAAAGATTTATAAAGGCTGTCCTTAAGAATATTTCCGCCAAAAAAACTTGCATACACCACCTCGTGCCAAAAATGTGAAAAAAATTATTCCAAACTTCCCTTATAAATAATCGTAAAGTGCCCGATGTCTTGTTCCAACTAAATTTTGATTAAAAAATATCCCATCTGATAACCTTTTTGCCTTTTCAAATTCTTGCACGAGTCGGTGTTTACATAGTATTCGAAATAACGTTAAAAGCAACGTGGCAAGTTATAAATCACTGTGAACAATTTATATCACTGATTACAAGCGATCCGGTTTTGGAACGTTTTTTGTTCCATGTCCAATTCTATCTTTCCTTAAACAGTTTTATACCTTGCCATGTTGCCTTTAACTAGACCTTCTTCAGCCAACACAATTCTTGTTTGTAGCGACAAAAAATATCGCCAATTTTCTTTTTACAAACGCGTTGCCTACAGACTTTTAATTCTAATTTTACATCATGATTGGAGCAAGTCGTAAAGAAATTCAACAATTTGGAGTACAAGAAATAATTGCTTCACTCCATGCTCTTACTTGTGAATAATGGTTTTGTCGAGTTTAACGGCAATTTTCGACTGTTAGTTAATTCAAACTTCAATTTTCTTTTGTTTGGATCTGGCTTGTGCTACATCATGTGTTGGCAAAAAAAAAGTCTATGAACACTTAAATAGTAATTACAGCCCAGAATAAAACCTTATGTCTGGTTTCAAATAGAATTGACCGAGTTTTTGTCCCCACTACTGAATCCAGTTTCAACTTTTTACGAAATGAAAATAGCGTTATACAGACCACAAAAACACAACGTCTTATATAATATATATTTTTTTAATTTATTTCCCCTTTATTAAACGAACAACTAAAATATTTTATTACAAACCAACTGAGAAATAATTTATAATCTTTCCTGAGCATTTTGATGCAATAAACTTTATAAAAATCGCCAAAGCAACACAATTTTTACGGTCGTTAATTATCCTTGTCGGTGTGAATGTGAAAATCATTAAAATCGTAAAACGTCAAAATAACTGGTTTTGAACAGTGGGCAGTTAACATTATGCAAACCAATTCGCTTAGGTAAAAACAATTTCAAGAAGAAAAAATAATTGCCCAAATCTGGTCTGAAGGAAGGTTCATGTTACTGTCTTTCTTAAAACAGAAACGTTCTCAGCCACAAATCGGGAGCAATTCGACTGTTATAGATCTGTTCATTTGCAAAGTAACCAAAAAACACAATAATTATCGATTCGTATGAGAAAATGTTATCCACATTAAACTTCCTTAGCTTTGTTTTAAGTAAAATATTCAAACACAAAAGGTGGAAATAAACTTCAAATTCAAAAGATAGACAGTTAACGAGAACAAACGTCAAGCCTTTACTAAATTTGTTTTACTGACTTTAAATGCAATTTTATCTGATTCAGATCACCATTGTGTAAAATGGCCAAAACATCACTGACATCCTATCACTTATTAATTCAAATTTGAGAAAAAGATCTAGCTTTTGTATGACAATTTAGTGAAAGAAACTTTACTAAATCTTTAATAAATGATTTTTAAATATGGTTCGCCATCCTTAGTCTTTTTTAAGGAAAAAATTAAAACAAGTAAGTCCCGATTTTACGTTGTTTCTGGAAGGGTGCGTTACCATAAATTTTAAATCATAAATTGACAAAGACGGTTGTCGAAGAAAAACAACTTAAGTCGTTGATGATAAATTTGTTTTAATTTAATTGAGATCTCCATTGTGTAAAATGGCCAAATGATTCAAATTAGAAAACCTAAACAAAAAAGCATGTAACTTTGTGCCAAGAGCTCAAGAGGTTTAGGCCAATTTGGTGATGAGTGATGAGTAACTTAGCTAAATCTTTTTTAAAGGATTTTTGAAAATGGTTCGCTATTTTCATTATATAGGTAAGAACTTCAGGTGAAATCAGTTAACTATAGTTCTACTTTTGCAGCGCAAAAAAAAAACTAGCGAAAAATATGATTTAATCAGATTATGATAAGTTTGCTCGAGGCTAGCTAGACTTCATGTTATAATTCAATTTAATTTAAACAGGTTAGCGTTTTAACCGTTTCTGTAATGTTTGTTCTGAAACTTTGAATTATACAACTTTTCAAATTTTCAACATTTCAAGGTTTATGGCAAGTAACTTTCCACAAAATTTCACAGACGAAATATTCTACCGACACTTTTTTCTAAGGATTCATGTATTACCTGTCGTAAAAAGGAGCCTTTTCGATCCTTTTGCAGTATTTTTATCTTATTATAAACTCTAAATTCTGCAAGTAAACCGCGTGATGATTTCTTGTTGCGGATAAATGTTTCCTGATTATAACAAATCTTTAGGTACTTCGTTTCCCTTTGTACAAAGGGTTGGCGAAATGTACCGTTTTACGGTCAAAATACTCAAGCGGGTTCCGCTTATCATTTGGGAATGACTTTCATTAAACGGGAACGGATTGCATTATTAAAATCAAAATTCAGGTTAAAAACTGAATATTGTATATCGGTCAACGGTAGCCTCATTCGAAATAACGGATGCTGATTGGTTTGATATAGACATCAAGCGAATGTTCACGTGCAAAGCAGGCGACAGTTGGCGGCTTGTTAACCGGGTCAAACGAAAGAAATTTGCAAAAGTTAAGCAAATTTAATTAAAGTGCAATGTGTTGAAAGAGGACCAAATAAACATTCTGAAGTTTAAAACTAATTGGACTTGGCATCGCAGAGATATTGTCAATTGAAAAATGAAACTTTTTGGCCTTCATAATCGTAGAGCGATCGGGAAATTGTCGGAAACCAATAGTGACGCCACTATTGATACCTAGGCCTCAAAACAGTTGAAGTTGAAAGTCGGTGACTGAGCGGAAAACTATGGTGTTTTGTTCTGCGATGAACTTCAGCAACAATTGTCCATTTTCAGTGCGAAAACAGCGAAAATCTTACTCGCAAGTTAGAATACTCATGTATTCGCCAGAAGAGAGGACACTGGGAACACGGTTGGCTCGCTAATAGTGACGTCATAATCCTTACCAATCCTATCACTTGAAGCGCGCGGCCATTTCAGAAACGTTTTCGTGAAGTCTTCGGAAATCTTCGTTCTTCTTTTAAATGGATAAAGAAAAAAAATTAAATTTGTGGTTCATTTGACCTTTAAAGTTAAGGTTGTCATTTTCACTGTTTAAAGTTTAATTCTGATGTCGCCAATATCCTGTCAATTTACCAAACGTTTTGAAAGTTTACTAAAAAGTTCTAAGCGTTTATAAACTGTGAACTGCAGAATTTTCGGCACCATTTGCCAACATAATTTTGATCAAGCGCAAAGAGTTTTGGTCCAAGTCCAAGCGACTGAACACACTGAAACCAACAGCGGCCAACGCTTGCGTATTTCAATAATGCAATCCGTTCCCGATAATGAAAGTCATTCCCAAATGATAGGCGAAACGCGCTGAGTATTTTGACTATAAAAGGCGTTTCGTCATAGTAGTAACCATTGAGAACGATGTATTATTTTCTTGGTAAATAGAATGGATTTGCTAATAAATAAAAATATAAACATTGCATAATCAGAGAGAATTTTTGACACGAAAACCTATCGGTCGCGCGTAAGTTCCTGCCTTTTTCATAGTATTAATGTAAACACCGAGGTAATGTGAAATTTATTTGCCTCTTGTATTGCCGATTATAATGGGATTTAGTAAAGGATTTGAGGTGGTTCGACTGGAATTTTGGGAGCGATAGCCCCCAAGTTTGAGCATTAACTTCGACACCATTAACAATGCTATGGAAAAACGGTCACCACAGCTGTATTCGATAAAGATGAAAATTTGTTAAGACCAGTGTTACATTGACATCGGAGTTGCCCCAGCAACGTAATGACGCCATGACGTTTTTTACTTGCCGTCGTATTTCTCGACACCAGGAGGTTTTTTCGGTAATCGCTTAAGGGAGCTTGTGCGTAATGTTTTTGCAATTCTCAAGCCAGTTATTAAAGCAATCGAGCGTTCTGTTCGATGCAAATGATTGTTTTGCTAAAGTTGTGCACGTGCATATGAAACTTGTAAACAATACCCGGGCCGTGAATAATGAGGACGTTCAATTGTAAACAAAATCTGCGGGGAAAAGATTGGTACATTGGAGGCCCTATTTTATTGCCTTACATAATTTTAATGTCCTTGAAACTTGCAGGTCGTATAAATTGATAATTAATCTCGAGATTGTCAAATTTTTTAAAAACATTTATCAAGCGGTTTCCAAATTATCATCACATTTCAAGCCGTAGCCCAAATTACATTAAAAAAATGGCAGCAAGAGCAGCTGAACGCACACTAATCAAATCCTTCTTTCTCGCAATCGGCCAAAGCAATCCCCTCGCTTTTTTTACACACAATTTCAAATGGAATCAAACTACTGTGAGATGAGACTGCATCCTTAAAGCGCATCGTTTTCTTTAGATATTGGCCAATTATGTCAATAGTATGTTTTTCACTGAGTTTATAATACCCAAAACTTCATCCCCAAAACTTTCTAAAACGCTCTTATAGAATTTTTCCAATCTTGGCCATAACCGAGGCAGCTATACTTGGTACAAGCTCCCTTAAGCAATTACCGAAAAAACCTCCTGGTGCCCGGCGAGAAATAAGACGGAAAGAAAATACGTCATGGCGTCATTACAACTCCGATGTCAATATAATACTGCTCTTAACAAATTTTCATCTTTGTCTAATACAGCTGTGGTAATCGTTTTTCCAAAGCATTGATAATGGCGTCGTAGTTGATGCTTAAACTTCGGAGGTAATCCAGTCGAGCCACCTAAAGGTGGCCGAACACAGTTTCGCCGGCGGTCAGCGGCAAGTCGCGTGACGGCGCGGGTTTTTAGAAAGAATGTGCGACAGCTACGTTTTGTAAACAATGTACACAACAACAATTTCTCAAAATCCACTCATTAAAATTTCATGAAATTTGTTATAATTCTTATTTTTGTCGCATTTCAAATAATGAGAACTTTAAAACAGAAGTCTAACAAACGAATTCTGTGACACGATCAATATTGATTGGGCAGCTATGTTCTTGAATATTTTAAAAAATGTTTGTTAAAATTTGGTGTAGCCAATTTTAAACAATAGAAATTATTTATTGTAAGCTGTGTGCAAGTTCAAGAGAACATCTAATGACTGGATTGTACGTAAACCTTATAAAAGTGAAATTTTAGGGTTGTTTTCAATCATCCCATTGTCATATAAACAGTTCAAAGCGTACATTTTAGTCGTTAATTAAAATCTTCCAACACCATATTTTCCTTTTACCAAGTTTCAGCTTCTAAGCTGCAACCTTTCTCACATAATTACCTCACAACCTATCAAAACTGTGTTCGGCCGCCTTAAAATTGATCATCATTCAATCCTCAATTATTTTATCCAGTATACCAGAAATTGCACATAGTCGAACGCCAATTTTTCAATTTTGAATTTTAAGATCTTGGTTCAAGTTGTTTGACTTGTGAAAAAGTATAGTAATTTGTTTTTCCTTCTTTCTCGGTGAGATATAAAATGCAGTAAATATACAAAAGACAATGCCTAGTTTCAGGCGTGTAGACTCGAGGTGCTTTGAAAAAATATATTTAGTGATAATCGGGCTTAAATGAATCCCACGTTTTGAACAAAATCGCACCCTGTGAAAAATTTTGCTGTTATATTTTTGTTAAATTTCTGGAATCAGCTTACATTGACTTAATACATACCCTTACCAAGTTTCAGCAAAATCGTTGGAGCAGAAATGCGGAAGAATTAACGCCATCAAAATTTAGCCCTTAAATTCTCTTAAAATTTTAAACACTTCATGCTCTTTGACAAAACAATCTACGAACCCAAATTTCTGGGAAAAGCCTTCCCAATGCTTGCTAAATCTGAATTATAAGTCGATTGCAAATCGTGCGAACCGTTAAAAGTATTCACTAGTTCTGTAAATATCACAAAATGCTCCAAAACCTGCTCAAATCTCCAATGCCGCGTTTTCCGTCACTTTTTGAAAATTATCCTGCAGTTGGGAGTCAAACTCCTTCCACATGAATTTCAAGGTACTGCAATACTTTTACATCGACTGTTGTTTGCTTAGAAGGGCTTGCAATTGGAGAAATAGTTGTTGAGATTGTAAGCTACTCCGCATCTGAGCTCAGGTGAAGCTGACAAGCCGTTTCAGAGTTTTGTTTATG
The DNA here is from genome assembly GCA_022457155.1 of Cladopsammia gracilis. Taxonomy (NCBI): domain Eukaryota; kingdom Metazoa; phylum Cnidaria; class Anthozoa; order Scleractinia; family Dendrophylliidae; genus Cladopsammia; species Cladopsammia gracilis. Next base: position 441,017 of record JAJGOT010000038.1, read on the forward strand.
AATACGAAATGAGCACGTGTGGAATTTATTCTGAGAAATCGCGTGTTAGTTAGGGGGGCGTACGTGATGGCGTACGTGATATACGCGCGTATTCAGCGTGGTCCCCGCATTTAAAAACATTGCACCCCATGGAATCTTCTATGGAGCGTACATGCTCCCTCCCCTCCTGGGGGGGTAACTAGCGCGCATATTTCGTTGCCCCCCCCCCCCCCCCCCTTATAAAGGTGCGAATTCTTAGAATAAATTCCACACGTGCTCATTTCGTATTCATAAACAAAACTCTGAAAAGTGCCTAAGCTCAGATGCGGAGCAGCTTATAAAAAGCAACTATTTCTCCAATTGCAAGCCCTTCTAAGCAAAAAAAACGATCGATGTAAACGTATTGCAGTACCTTGAAATTCATGTGGAAGGAGTTTGACACCAACTGCAGGATAATTTTCGAAAAATGATGGAAAACGCAGCATTGGAGATTTGAGCAGGTTTTGGAGCATTTTATAATATTTACAGAACTAGTGAATACTTTTTAACGGTTCGCACGATTTGCAATCGGCTTATATTTCAGATTTAGCAAGCATTGGGAAGGCTTCTCCCAGAAATTTGGGTTCGTGGATTGTTCAGTCAAAGAGCATGAAGTATTTAAAATTTTACGAGAATTTTAGGGCTAAATTTTGATGGCGTTAATACGTCCGCATTTCTGCTCCAACGATTTTGCTGAAACTTGGTAAGGGTATGTTTTAAGTCAATGTAAGCTGATTCCAGAAATTTAACAAAAATATAACAGCAAACTTTTTCACAGGGTGCGATTTTGTTAAAAAAGTGGGGTTCATTTAAGCCCGATTATCACTAAATATATTTTTTCCCATGAAAATTGAATTCTATCATATTATTGCTAGGTAATAGCTGTAAATCTTCGCAAAGTTTTAGAAGCATTGCCTTAGAGCCGGAAAAGTTATGAGACAGTTTGTCATAGACGAGTGCGCCCGAAATAACAACGGAGCCACCTTAAAGCTTACAGATTCAAAAAAATATTGACTTAAAAATGGAACCTCTGCTTCAGAAAATGTCGCGAGCTATCTTATGTATTGGTGGTACCAACCTGAAATAACGCTAATTTAAAATGAAACTTATGAGACTGGAAAGACTGAATCCATAATCATGCGAAATGTTCTCAAAATCTTCAAACTATATTGCTCAGTTCATTTCTTGATTTGTAAAACAAAATCTTTGTTATGTTTTTATGGTCTGTATAGCTGGCCCAATGAACTAAAAATACCAACTTTCCCCGAACCAGACATGAGGGTTTTATAAACAAAGATACCAAGACGACAAGAGAACAAAGCCCTTCAAAAGCTAAATCTTCAAAGAGATCCTTTCCACCCAAAATAACCCGAAGCTTAAAAATAACATTTTTGCTAAAATCAAATTAACGATAAACAATCTTTTTTGGATTTGAAAGAGCAAATTCAACTTGAAAATGTTGTTTGTCTGAAAAAGTCTGTTCTCTAGTTGATTAACTAATTAATTAATCAATCAATCAATCAATCAGTCAGTGATGCAAAGCTGAATCTATTAAGGCTGGTTTCCACTAGCGCATAAGCATAAGCACAAGCCAACATAAGCAGACTCAGTAACGTGTTATTCATTAGTTCCAATTGTTTGAACAAAACAGAACAATAGGCACTAATGATCAACCTGTTACTGAGTCTGCGTATGTTGGCTTGTGCTTATGTTTATGCGCTAGTGAAAACCAGCCCTTAAGGTGGCACTGTCAAGCTTATCGTATACAATCTAAAATCGTCTTGCTAGGACTTAAATGCATTTTGACGCTAGGCTGCGAAATAATATAAGTTTAGAAAGTTTCACCTTACGTATTTGTCAACAAAGTTGTTTTAGTCTGTAGAGTTCGATCTAGCTGCTGTTGTATATATCAGTGCAGTTCTGAAAAGAACTGTTGTTGATATTGACTGACGAGTCGACAACCTAAACGGAAGTAAGAGTCATGTGGATAGTATATCATCAGTTGATGCCAAGCTAATCAAGTCTCTTGTTGTTGTGATTGGTCCTTTGTTGATTTTCATGTGACATTATAAAAGGTCTAAAACTTTAAGTTATACCACCATAAAAGCTCTTCGTTTTTTATATTTTAATTATCAGGTAGATAAATCGTCCTGGAATTGTTGATATTCAATGAATGCTTCATTTTAGAAATATAGCATTTTAAAGTTTCATCAAATTAGTGATGGTCCGAAACGGAGAGATTCTTAAATGTCACAAAAACGGCAATATTTTTTAGTTTTGTTTCAATGTTCATAAACTATAGCATTGTAAATGTGTCATCCTAATAGTTGTGAAGTCTACTACAGAGCTGGATTTTTTTTAAATAGTTACTATTTACCTATTTTTAATGCCTTTGTGTTTGGATCTTTGATTAATGAGAAGCAATGAACTTTAAGTCAAATTTGCCTTTTAGTTCAGTCTATTGTTTGTTTGTTCTGTTAATGATGTTGACAGGTCATTTGTCAGGTTCATGTAGCTGTCGTTAACTTTTTACCATCATTCTTGATTAAAAAAATGCACAGCTATTTGCACTATGCGCTTTTCTTAAAGGGTATTAAACCTTACAGAGCCACCTTAAAAGAATCACCTCCTTGCATTACCACCTGAAGATGTAACTATGATAACCTTTGATTTTATGTGTGACTGTGCTAATGGAAGAAACCTTGAGCGATGACGACCAATTCTAGACTAAAAAAATCGTCTTTGCTTTTGTTGCCTAGTTTAAGAAAATTAATACATCATCAATATGAATTTGCTTCGCTGCTTTTTGATATAATAAATACATTATAAAAATAAACCGGCCATACGATAATTTACAGAACATCGCTCAATGTTTTCACTCTTTCTAAGATCTTAAGATTCATTGTCCTTTGTAAACTAATCTTTATAAAATAGTGGCTGAGGAAAAAAATTATAATTTGTAGCTTTGTGTCTTCATTAATTCAGTATTTTTAAGACTGAATGGCTTGCCGCAAAGGAGGCATATAACATGTTTTTGGTCAAAAAATAAGAAAAAAGCTCCAGACGTGACCTTATTTGCCTGCACTGCGAATTTTGTGCGTTAAACGCAGATCTGCGTGTAATTTTGCCTGAAGACTTTATTTCTCGAGATTTAGCCATAGCAAACGGCCAGTACTGAAACAATTGCTATTGCTGTGACTAAAAGCTTAGAACTTAGCCTTTATGCAAATGGATAAATCAAATCAACGCTTAACACATAAAATTCCCGGTGCATGCAAAAATGGACAAATTTGGAGTGTTCTTCTCACATTTTGGCCAAAACCGGGATATAAGCCCCTTTTGCACCAAGCACCTTAATTGATAAATCTGCGTCTAAAAAGAAATTTTTTTCAGCCACCATTTTATAGTGAAATATAATTAAAATGTTAAAGTTCTTATCTTTGTAGCGTTTTCTCCTGATTCAGTGATTCCATTGTATTCTTTGTTGTTTTCCTCCTGTTTACCACACCACTGTGTTAAAAATCCTGAAAACAGAAATAAACAGATTCATTGGTGAGGACATGTTCATTTGCTTTCTAATTTCCATGCATCTTAAAAATATCCATGTAAATAATTGTTAATGACGCAAGCAAAATTCGGAAATTTTATATACGCGTTGTAAAGCTTCCCATATAAATTTAGGACGCACGCGAATTACCGATGCGCGAGGCTGCTTTTACGAATTTTACGGACTTGGTCAAACTTTAAGGGGCCAAAACTTATTTCAACGTTCGTTACAGCTTGGAAGCAAGACTGCTACATTTTACTGCACTGTATGAAGCAAATACGACTAATGCAAATGTTTTACGGCCAAGAAAGCGACGCTCAAAATGCACGTGGTCGAATACTTGTACTACGAGCAGCATTTTGGAAATTGTTTTAGCTTGCTGGAAAAAGCTTAAAAATAATATAGTTTGAAACCACTGCTCACCTTCGGTTAAATTTGTTGCAAATTTTCTTTCTTTGCGCCATGTCTTCAGTTTCCCTCGTGCGGCTTCAAACTCTCCTTTTGAGAAGAAATAAAAAATATTTTAGTTTTCGGGACAAAATTGTAACAATATATTCTCTCAAACCAGTACTCACCTTCGGTTACACTCGCACGCGTTTCAAGTTTGAAGACTTCTTTCCTCGCTTCATCTCTGTCTTATCCGTCGTGCGACTCCCCGCTCCTTTAAGACAACAACGATATCCGAATATCTCGACGTCCTCGGTCAACTGCAACTTGCTTAGTTTGTGACACGTTCTGCAAGTGACATGAATATGGATTAGGAACTAAGAAGCCAATCACTGACAAGCACGCTACAGATTTGACGCGATTCTATTGTGCACTCTTTTTCAATGAGCGAATCTTAAATGTGAAAAAGGACTTCACACATGTTAACTTTAGGATTTTGTTTTTGCGACTGCAACAGTTCGCTTAAAAAAATTAAAGACTACTATGATACCAAACGCTCTAAATGGCAACTTCAAATTTTTAAATTTCCGTTTAAAAAGAAAAGAAAGAGAAAAAAAAAGTTACTCAACGTCTTCTCCAAGATTCGAACTCGCGGAAGCGTTGGTTCAACAATACAGCGCCTTACACCACCGGACCACTGCCCACTCGAGTAACGAGAAAGGTTAAATTTTAATATTTAACTCATATCTATGTTTAAAAACCATTTGAAGTCTGCAGATCGGTTTTAATTTTCCAGCAAAGTACTCCAAACGCGAAACATCAGTACATCGTGTTCATAACGTCCCCGTTTTCGGAGATCGAGTATTGCATTTGAAATGCGTAAAGACCTGGCCTGCGAGCAAGCTCTAGGGCTCGGGCGTGGGGCCGAGAGCTTGCTCGTAGGCTAGTAAAGGCTGCACTGGTCACTGGTGGCACTCGTTCATTACTGGTCACTGGTCAATGGTGGCACTCGTTCATTACTGGCCACTGGTCACTGGTGGCACTCGTTCATTACTGGTCACTGGTCACTGGTGGCACTCGTTCATAACTGGTCACTGGTCACTGGTGACACTCGTTCATTATGCTTCGCGTATTCACGAGTTAAAAAGGAGACTGGTTTTCCTGTGGTCAAAGACCATCTCTATATATAAAATAGCTGGACTTCCTACTCTGCGTTTGCTTGTAAACTGTTTCTTAAATAGTGTCCCCAATGGATTTATTCTGCTATGTAATTTTATTGACACTTTAATAAAGTTTATTTAGTATTATAAGAGGGTCTCAATGGGGTGGTGGCTTTTACGGTTAACGGTTAAAATTGTAGCCTTTTTACGGCTAACGGTTGATTTCTTCTCGTTACGGTTAACAGAAATCTTAAAAATTAGTTTCCATTATTTTGAAAAGTTAAAAATTAATTTTTATTTTAAAAAGTTAAAAATTAATTCCCATTGTTCTTAGGACCATTCTGGGACACGACACAAACTCACATAACAACATAACAGTCTTAACAAGAGATGGTAAATGACAAATCGTTGCTTGAAGTTTTTCTTACTGTTAACATTTTTTACGCCTAACGACTAACTTTTGGGCCGTTCTACGGCTAACGGTTAACCCCATTGAGACCGTCCTATTATTACTGCGCAATGGCTCCGCTGTCAGGACCGAAACATCTAAATTCATAAAAAATATTAAACTTTATTTTGAAAAAATACTGAAAAACAAATATCACAATACGAAAGTACGGTTGAAGAATTCCCATTTGAATGGTCACTCTAATAGACGCCCCTCCACTCCCACAACCAAATCCAGCTTGAAAAATATGAGCAATACAAATAAATCTATACAGGAAGAGACTTTATACATTGCATGAATGAAACCAGTTTTACGTTTTATTGATGTAGTACAAAGTTGTGTTCCAACCAGAAGTCTTTGCAGAGAAACAATAATCTAAGAAACGCCCCCTCTTATAAATGCCCCCTTCTTATAAACGCCCTTTCTTATAAACGCCCCCTTCTAATAAACGCCTCCTTCTTATAAATGCCCCCTTCTTATAAAATGCCCCCTTCTTATAAATGCCCCCTTCTTATAAATGCCCCCTTCTTATAAACGCCCCTTCTTATAAATGCCCCCTTCTTATAAACGCCTCCTTGTTATAAATGCCCCCTTCTTATAAATGCCTCATTCTTATAAACGCCTCTTCTTATAAATGCCCCCTTCTTATATTAACGCCCCTTCTGATAAATGTCCCCTTCTTATAAACGCCTCCTTCTTATAAATGCCCCCTTCTTATAAACGCCTCCTTCTTATAAATGTCCCCTTCTTATAAATGCCCCCTTCTTATAAATGCCCCCTTCCTATAAACGCCCCCTCTTACAAATGCCCCCTTCTTATAAACGCCCCTTCTTATAAATGCCCCCTTCTTATAAATGCCCCTTCTTATAAACGCCCCCTTCTTATAAATGCTCCCTTCTTATAAACGCCTCCTTCTTATAAACGCCCCCTTCTTATAAACGCCCCCTCTTATAAATGCCCCCTTCTTATAAACGCCCCCTTCTTATAAATGCCTCCTTCTTATAAACGCCCCCTTCTTATAAACGCCCCCTCTTATAAATGCCCCCTTCTTATAAACGCCCCCTTCTTATAAATGCCCCCTTCTTATAAACGCCCCCTTCTTATAAATGCCCCCTTCTTATAAACGCCCCCTCTTATAAATGCCCCCTTCTTATAAACGCCCCCTTTAATAAACGCCCCTCATGAAAACGTGAACATTTAATCAACGTTACGGCCCTCTTTTTCAAATAATTACGGTACCGTAGAAAAGTACGGCTCAGTAGCCTTCATTTGAGCAAATATTTTGGGGCTTCATCCACAGATTTCGCAAAAAAAAAATACATCCAGTGGCGGATCCACTCTCCATGGTAAGTGGGCGGGAAGGTGGGGGGAGGGGTGGGGGAGGGGTCAGCCGGAGTGAATAAGGAGGAACCCGGAGTGAAAATGTTATAGAATAAAAGTCTAAAAATATAACGGGGTTGGGCCCCTCCCTTAGATTCGCCACTAAAAAAAGCACACACGCGTGCCCCTTGCTACTTGTAGGGTGTATGTTTCTTCACTCCTCTTGTGGGAACAACTTCTTGTGAAAGAGGGTTTGTTTGCTTGTAACTTCCTTTCTTGATACATTCTTTCTTGATACATTCTTTCTTGATACATTTCTTTAGAATTAGGAAAATGCTATGTTTTTTATGCTGATACTCTTATTGTGACATACCAATAACTAACTTTGGCTACTTACGGGGACCACTTCCCAGACAGTAGTTATGGGTACAAGCCAACACCCAAAAATTTAGCTACTTGCGGGGACTACTTTCAGATGATTAGATGATTGACATAGGCAATTTTCATTGCCATGTCTCAGTCAATTCTCAGTCAATTCCTGCATTTGTCGAGACTTTCGAAAAGTTGTCGGTTCCTATCATTGGACATTTGCAATGAAATGCCGTCCCAGTCGAGACACATTTGCTATTTTAAAGGTCAAATAAACCAAAAATTTGAATTTTTTTCTTTATCCATTTAAAGCTATTTAACGTTAAAGGAAACCATAATAAAGCATACGGACTTACGCAACAATTTGCCTGCCTGTGCCTTTAAGTAAATCACATTGCTGAAAGTACGAAGATTTTCAAAGACTTTACGAAAACGTTTCTGAAATGGCCGCGCGCTTCAAGTGGTGGGATTGGTAAGGGTTATGAAGTCACTATTGGCGAGCCAACCGTGTTCCCAGTGTCCTCTCTCCTGGCGAACACTGAGTATTCTAACTTGTGTGTAAGATTTTCACTGTTTTCGTATTGTTGCTGCAGTTTATCGCAGAACAAAACAGCATAGCTTTCCGGTCAGTCACCGACTTTCAACTTCAATTCTTGACTGTTTCGAGGTGGTCAATAGTGACGTCACTATTGCTTTCCGACAATTTTACGACAATTGTCCCGAATGCTCTACGATTATGAACGCCAAAAAGTTTCATTTTTCAACTTCCAATATCTCTGCGATGCCAAGTCCAATTAGTTTTAAACTTTAGAATATGTTTATTTGGTCCTCTTTTAACACATTGCACTAACATTGGACAGAAAGAAAATGTGTCAAATTTTTGGTTCATTTGACCTTTAACAACAACAGACAATTTAACGTCAATACTTGTTTTAAAACGCCTGCTTATTCTTACATTGTTAAGAGTAGTCCTACCTAAAGGATATTCAGTTGCACGAGTCACATGCAACGAAACAGGTATAAAATTTGCATGCCTTTGTAGCAGAAATCTGCTTTTCGTTTTCGCACTAATAAGGGGCCGATTACACGGCGAATTTCAGCCCGGTTAGGAGAGCTGAGATTTCAGCCCAGTTTCTTAAACAAATCTTCTTAAAACGACGTTTGCGATTACATAAAGAAAGTGACTGCCCGGTTTGACAAACAGGGCTGGAAATTTCAGCCCGGGCAAACGAGCTGAAATATGTCATGTAATCAAGAATAAAATTTCAGCCCGGGCTGAAAAGCGAGGTCACCTGGGTAGAAAAGTGCACTTGGGCATGCGCAATTATTTGTTTTCAATGAAACAAGATGGCGGCTTCGGCTGTCAGCCCGGGCTGAAATTCGTCATGTAATCGTAACAAAATTCCAGCTTGTCTACCGAGCTGAAATTTCAGCCCGTGCTGAAATTCGCCATGATGTAATTGGCCCCTAATGACCACCTCATTGGACCTAGAATGAAATCAGAAAGATGGTACAAGACCGCTCCCACTCGAGAGAGACTGGAGAGAGAATGTGGAGGCCTCAGTGCGTCCACTGCGCTATGGATAATGACCACTGTATGTGAGTGCCGCGACCTCGCAGCCCCTGGGGGGTAGCGACGCTTATTAAACACGAAGACGCGCTATAAAAGGAAAGTACCTTAGGTACTATTATTATTATTATTATTATTATTATTATTATTATTATTATTATTATTATTATTACGTCAGGATCAACCGCCGTCGCGTACGAACCTCTGTGAAAATCTGTAGAGAATAAAGACTGCTTTTGAGCAATCTGTCTGTGTGGTTTACTTCCTTTGTTTGTACAAGTCGCTTTTGGCAAACCCCATAACATTTTCACCACAGTGGAAGAATTGCATGACGTTTCGATGACCTCATGTCATCATTGTCGAATGAATAAATTGAGGATAACGGTAAAGCATATTTTTGGAAATAAGGGTGTGAGAAAATAAATTAAATTAGAATGTGTGGCATAAAAGCATTTATGTAAAGAGGGTTCGCGTGAATGGAATAAATGCTTTCATGCCACGCATTCTAATTTAATTCATTTTCTCACACCATTATTTTCATAAATATGCTTTGCCGTTATCCTCAATTTATTCATTCGACAATGATGACATGAAGTCATCGAAACGTCTTGTAGTTTTCCTTTCTTTAATTTTCTTGTTAAAATGTTTATCAAAATTGAATTTTATTAATGGCAGAATTTGTTGAGATTTGTATCCTTGGAATTCCTTTGAGAATTTCGAACTTTAATGGCGCTAATTTCAGAATAAAAACAATGAAAATTAGCTCACTCGAGCTGAAACAGGGGCGGAGCTATTCCTCTTATAGCGCGTCTTCGTGTTTAAAGCAGTAAAAGCGCTTATTCAGAAAAATCCCTATAAAATATTTTTGAAACAACGCATTGCTAACGTTTTAGATCGAGATATAAAGGGGAATGTCTCTATTTATCCTGAGCCTGGGGGGGGGGGGCACATTCCCCTCGTAAATTCAAGAAGATTAAGGCTATGACAATGAAACCTAGATGGTACATAGTACGTCCAAAAGTGTCTTCTTTGTGGTCCACACAATGGAACGACGACGTCATATGACGTAGTTATTAGGTAATTAGTTATAAGGCCGCCATCTTGGATCCGCCATCTTGGATTTCTGAAAGTTTTTAAATACCTCTTACTAACCGAGTTCGAGGGCCGTACTGTAAATTACGGCCCGCGTTTTTCCCCCTTCGATTTATGGCCCAAGCGCGAAGCGCGCGGGCCATAAATCGAAGGGGAAAAACAAGGGCCGTAATTTACAGTACGGACCGAGAAAACGAGGTTAGTAAGATATTTATTATATCTCTAAATCGGAAAAGGAAAACCTTTCAAGTCAAAAGATAGACGGCTTCATTTGACTGACGTACGTCACAAGAAAGCAAAGATCAAATTTTATTGGCTTTCAAAAACAGTGTGATAGGTCCTCGATTCGGCGTGAACTTGCGTGGCTCTTGAATGAAAACTCTATAAACGAATTAATTTAATCTTCCATGTGTTCGGTAGGACGACGGAAACCTGACATAAGGTAGTTTTCTTTGAAAAGGATTCTTAGTTACTGGTGAAGACAAGCGAGGAAAAGAAGAATGAAAACGCCGCGATAAAATCGCCAAAACAAACGTGTTTGTCAAACGGGAAAATGTGGCAGCACTTCGGTCTACAGCGGTGAACGAAGAAACTCTCAAACTTCTAAAAGGACACTGAAAATATCTCGTCATCAAATACTGCAAGTTGTTTTTAGCTTTTTGTGTGCTTTAGTGGCTTCATGCCGAACTTTGTGCGTGGATGAGTGTGAATTTCAATTAATCGCACCTGACAAATTTTCAGCGTGAGCTGCAGCAAGAGCGTATACAACGCAAAATTGTTTTCATGGACTCCACTACAAGGACAAAAATTTCGCTGAGGAATCAAGGTACACTTTTAGCGTAATTTTGTAGCTTCAAGTCTGTTCTTATTAGAGCTACTGCCACAAACGATAACTCTGAACTTAAGTTTATAACCAGACAAAAACTTGATCAAACTAAGTTAAGCTTCATTTAAGTTTTGCCGATGGAAGTCGTTTCAAGTTGTTTTGCAGCTTTATGTTTTTCATAGAGACATTTTCTTACGAAGAAAGACTGTTTTGTTATAATGCTTAATTAAATTGTAAGAGTTAAACGAATTTGCCGTGTTACTCGAGTTTTTATAACTTACAGCCTAAAACCTAAATACCAAAACAAAAAAGCTTACTCGAGAAAATCGTCAATGCTTTTTGATTCGCAGCTAATCAGTTTTTTGCTAGAGTTATATTTTAATTTCATCGGAGAGTTTTTGTAACCTGACATGTTAACCCACTTATAGCTCCAAACGTTTCCTCTGGATAATTTTTAATGTAGAAAACAACTTTTGTAAGCGTGTGTTAGGCCTGATGCTGAGACTCTCAAATTTAGCGGGCCGTACTGTAAAATACGGCCCGCTAAATTGACCAATCACAGCGCGCGTACTAACTAAGAGATATAATAAAACCTCTTACAAACCGTCCAAATTGACTCAAAATTAATCAAAACCAATAAATAAACGCTAAATGACGTAAAAATATAAAAGTTATACCAATAAACATTGTTTTTCTTCATTCAAAGGTACAGATATGCAAATTTCAAAAAACATGGCTGTCAAAATCTTGTTGCCATGGAAACATCAATTCACGTGATCACTCAATTGTCATATGAAATTGTTGCCAGATAAGTTTTAGGAAAAGTCGCAAAGTTTGATGGCGTTTGAATACATATTTAAAAAGAAGTTATGAATGTTGAAAGTTAGCGAGGGCACTTTGTGCCCCCCCCCCCCCCCCACCCCAGGCCGAACAGGGTTAAATACGCGTATTTCGAACTGAATAATACTATAAACTAATTTCGATTTTGAGGCGTCAATACTGCATTATATAGACGGCTAGTTGGGAGAAAATATATTCCGTATTGTGCGGAGTCGCGAAGCGACGGAGCCCAATAAGGAGAATATGTTTTCTTCCAACGCCGTCAATATAAGGCAGTATTGACGCCTCAAAATCGAAATTAATTTTGTATCACGATTCAACTGTTTTTCGGGCAAAAAGAAAGCAAAACTGAAGATAACTTGTGCTGATCAAAGCTGAAATTCTTACTAGTAGCGAGCTGACGTACACGACGTTTTGTACGCGTTATCATATTTTTGTTTTGCAAAAAAGTTTCAAAAACACGGACTTTTCACGCTATAAATTGCTCATTGAAATAGAACAAATTTGATAGAACATCTTTTTGAAGTTTTTCAAAGTTGCAAACGTCGAAAAAATTAGTAAATAACGGAAACTTGCCGAGGTTTTAGCCCAAAACCTTTTTTCAAATTATGATGGCGTGATAGCGCGCGCACAGCATAGCTCAATGTAAACAAACCATTCAAACGAACAAAAGCAGCTTTTAAACTCATCTTAACGTTAACTTTCGGAAGAAAGGGTCGTTGCATTGAATACAGCGTTGTTTTTCTGCCAATCTTGACAAAGTAATCAACGTTTTTGCCCCTCCTTTGAAGACAATTTTAAATTTTGGTTTTCCACGCAAGGAACCCATTAAATTGCCGCGGGAAATTTTCAACCAATCACGGGCTGGTGTTTGAGACGACAATACGACTTTATATTGACGTCTCCAAAGCAGACAAAAGTATCTGAGAATCGTGACACTGATTTAAACGGGAAATAATTTTTGCAGTTTACTTCTTAAAATCTCTACCCTTCCAGTTCTTCGTAAAAACGGTGGCGCCTTTTTCGAGTAAATACATAGAGGTTACTTCACGGATGGTCATATGTGAAGGGACGATTTTTATCTCATAGTTTTCTGGTGTGTAAATCTCAGTATGTATATAATAAAGTACTTAACCGAATTCTCTTTATCTGGATGGTTTTGTAGGGATGGGTTTACAAAAGGAAAGAAGACATTCAAGTATAACTTAATGGTTAACCCTGCCAGTAAACAAAAACCATGACTGAGACGTTTTAATAAACATTCCTAAAACGTAACACTTTAATACGAGTTTCCACCTTTAATAGGAACCGTTTACAATTGAGCATTGCGGTATCGATCGTAGCCAAATTTGTGGACTGTTCTGCCGCAATTATTTATGCGTTTATTTGCCTTTGGCATCATAACTTGTGTCTGTATGATAGTGAATTTTAATGTAGCTGTAGTTGCTCATTTGCCTGATGATTCATTTTACCGTGCCTAAATGAAGTTGTTGTATTGTTTTGAATTTCCTTTGATTTTTCTATTGGACAACGCCTGCTGTCCATCGATGGCTTATGTCTGATGTCTCTATTCCCCAAAAAAGAATTAAAGAACAAGAACAAAGAGATAGAGAAAATAGATTTAAGATCAAGATTTTTCGAAAAACTAAAAAGCTGGAGGTCTGACTGGGTGAACGTGCTAAATTTGGAATTCATTTGACAGTTAGATCTGAGAAAAAGCTTTATTTTCCAGCACAGAGCAGTTAAAATTTTTTCAACGTTTTTCAGCGAGTCAAAGCGATGTAAAGGGCGCAGAGAAATGAAAACATTTTAGAGTGCAAATCGATTTTGTGGGAGTGAAACTATAAACGTCGAGTGACAAAGTGTCGCGGAAGCTTCGTTCATTCAATGTTACTCCAACGAAAGCGATTTGTACTGTCCAAAATGGACTGAAATTTAACCACTTCCTGTCCTGTAAACTAAGTATTACCCTCCATACAGAATTTTTTATGAAAACAAAAGCTTATCCAGACTTATTTTCAAGAATTTTTTTTTGCAAAAATTAAGATACGATCGGCGATTTTCACTAACCACAACGTCAATTTTTTTCTCAATTATTATATTTCCATTGTAACAGCTGTTCAAAATTGTTTAATTTTTCCGCCAAAAGACTTAGAAAATACGGGCGCCCAAAATGCGCATGCGCCGTTTTTTGTAAAAAAGTTGATTTTGCAACGTTGTGTTATCTGTATACAGCTATTTAAATAGACCAATTCCGATATATTAAAATTCATACTTGGCTCTGACGCTTAGGGGAATAAAACAAAAGAAATCACATCGAGGCTCAGGGATGAATAATTTATTTCTTTTGTTTTATTCCCCTAAGCTTCGGAGCCAAGTATGAATTTTAATATATCGGAATTGGTCTATTAACGTTGTCGGATGAAATCCCGAAGCCAAGACCGCAAGGCAGTATGTGTAGTTGTAAATAGCAATAGGCCTCATTCACGATAACCGCCATGTTGGTTTTTATATTATTATGCAAATTTACCATGTGATTTCTGAGGGGGCAAGCAACTCAAACTCGGGAGATTTCAAACCAGTTGTTGATAACGCTGATATTTTTTTCAGAACTTATGCATTTTTCAGTGTAACAGTAGTTAATATACTTAAATTTAAGTTATTTACAAGTAAAACAAGAGCAACTATTCCAAACTTCTAATACTGCCTACTATCTAGCTCTCAAATATGATTTTTACAAGGATACTTCACTGTTAGAAAGAACCGATCTTCCAAAAATCGTTCTTTCATTCACTGTTTGTCCCCTGGCAGAGCACATGGCTAATTTGCATCATAATGTTGCCACCAACATGGCGGCTATCGTGAATAAGGCCTATTGCATGAGAATTCCATACTACTTTGCGGTCTTGGCTTCTCGCCTGTTTCATCCGACAACGTTAATTGAAATGGTTGTATTCTTTTTCTTCCCTCAGTTAACATTTTTTGAATGGTTTAAATTTTCCCGCCAAAACAACGCATGCGCTGTTTTTTATTAAATTGAAATCTTTCATTTTCAACCTTTCTTGTATTAAATATACATAATATATTTTATTATTCTGAAATTGAAGTCAATTAAACAAGTCTTCACGTTGTAATATTATTTTATTTCTTTCACTTGAAATGTAATAGTGTGTAAACAAATGTTTTTTATTTGCCTTCTCTTTCTAACTATGTTAATTAGTTAATAGAATTCGATTAAATCACTAAAAAGGTGTCAAGACAAATTGAGTCTTTTAGCGGGAAAATCTGGAGAAATTTTGCACAGAGTTGCCCTAACAACAATTTCCTGAAGAAAATTCCCGCCAAAAAAACTTGCATATACCACCACACTTGCAAAAAATGTGAAAAAATTCCAAACCCATAGAAAAAAACATTAAGCCAATTATAGCAAAATGCCCGATGTCTTCTTCAAACTAAATTTCGATTGAAAAATTTCCCATCCGATAACCTTGTAGTCTTTTCAATTTCTTGCACGAGTCGGTGTATACATAGTATTCGAAATAACGTTAAAGGCCCATGTTCACCCAATCTGTTTTGCGCGCTTGTGATTTTGTTTTGAAACAGTTCAATGCAGGTGCCACGAAGCTCTTTATAACCTCTAATTTTATTGGTCCTGGGTATAACAAAGCTTTATTGTTTCAGGGCTAGGGTCCATTCTTCTGTTGTTTGTTCTATTGTTTTCTCAGCCAATCCTGTGAAGCGTTCCAAGAGCTTCGTGCCTGCCCGTTTAATTGTTCAATGTAGCGTTATGATTGGCTGGCACATCGATGTTTCGATTATCCGTCTGTGCGAAAATCAGCCCGGACGCGCAAAGCAGATTGGGTGAACATGGGCATTTAAAAGCAACACGGCAAGTTATACATCACTGTGAACAATTTTTAGCACGGAATTAAAAATATTTATATAACTGATTACTAACTATTCGGTTTATCTTTCCTTAAACAGTTTTATACCTTGCCATGTTGCCTCTAAACCTTCTTCAGCCAAAACAATTCTTGTTTGTAGTGCAAATAAATATCGCCAATTTTCTTTTCAAAAACCAGTTGCTTAAAACCTTAAATTTTTATTTTTTATCATGATTGGAGCAAGTAGGAGTAAATTTGCAGTACAAAAAATAATTGCTTTTCTCCATGCTCTTACTTGTGACTATATACGTTTCTGTCGAGTTTAACAGCAATGTTTGAACTGTTAAATTGATTAAAAAAAATCAATTTTCTTTGTGTTTCCTTCGTAGCTTGTGCTACATCATGCGTTGGCAGAAAAAAGTCTATGAACACTTAAATAGTAATTACCGCCCAGAATTAAACCCTACATGTCTGGGTTCAAATCGAAACCAAGTTTTTGTCCCGACTACTGAATCCAGTTTCATCTTTTTACGAAATGAAAATAACGTCATACAGACGACAAAAACACGTCATTTTAATTTATTTTCCCTGTTATCAACTACCCTCGGACGTACACGCAAACTTATTCCCCAACCGTGGTACAGGGGGGGAGGTGTTGCAACACCCCTCCCCCTTGGGTTATTGCGATGTTGCAATATTTCGGAAAAATTTTGCATCTAATAGATAGAAAATCAATTTTCTTTGTGTTTCCTTCTAGCTTGTGCTACATCATAGACCTCTTTCATAATGGCGGCCGATTTATTTATTCTTTTATATGTATGTTAATTAGCCTCACTGGCCTCATTTTAGAGTAAAAATTGTTTTGAATTTTGCACATGTTACCGAGGCCAGTGAGGCCAATTAACATACATATAAAAGAATAAATAAATCGGCAGCCATCATGAAAGAGGTCTATGCGTTGGCAGAAAAAAAGTGTATGAACACATAAATAGTAATTACCGCCCAGAATTAAACCCTACATGTCTGGTTTCAAATCGAATCCAAGTTTTTGTCCCCACTACTGAATCCAGTTTCATCTTTCTACGAAATAAAAGTAACGTTATACAGACGACAAGAACACGTCTTTTTTATTTATTTTCCCTGTTATCGACTACCCTCGGACGTACACGCAAACTTATACCCCAACCGTGGTACAGGGGGGGAGGTGTTGCAACCCCCCTCCCTCTTAAGTTATTGCGAAGTTGCAATATTTCGGAAATATTTTACATCTAATAGATAGCCTGTGATATGCTTTACAAGATAAGGTAAATATTATGGGTTGGGGCGTGGCTAGGGGTCCGTGACGTTATAAAAAATGGCCGCCAAGAAAGCCGCCATCTTGGATTTTACTAAAAATTCAAATTTATCGGGAAAATGCGGAAATTGCAAATATTGTTTGTTAGAGTTGCAAAATAACATACAATTGAACATTTTGATGCTTTTGGTAGCATTTTATATGTTTTCTTCGCTGACAAAAGGTGAAAAACACGCATTATTCTTCAAAAATGGGTTGACCACATGTTCTTAATGACGTCAAATCTCGTTATCATAGCAACCGGTTGTTGCCAAACTTTACCAAAATGTGTATCAAGGAAAAATAAACAGCTACTGAAAACGGCATGTGCTAATCTTAAATGGTCTTGAAAATATATTGTACGTCCGAGGGTTAAACAAACAACTAAAATATTTTTTCATAACTCATTCAAAATTACAAATCAAAGAAATAATTTCTAATCTTTCCTGAGCATTTCTATGCAATAAAATTTATAAAAATCGCCAAAACAACACAATTTTTATGGTCGTAAACTATCCTTTCTAAAGTAAAGCATTTTAAAGCATTTTAATGTTTCATCAAATTTGTGATGTTCCCAAACTGACGGATTCTCGAATGCCACAAAACGGCAATATTTTTGCGTTTCTTTTCAATGTTCAGAAACTATAGAATTACAAATGAGTAGTATACCGGGCTCATATAGGGAATTTTTTGCGCGGTTACCAAGCCAAGCTTTGGCGCCAAGCCTTCTGGTTAATATATTCAAGATGGCGCCAAAGGCTCAACTAGGGAATTTTTTGCGCGGTTACCAAACCAAGCCTTCTGGTTAATATATTCAAGATGGCGCCAACCCTTCTGGTTAATATATTCAAGGGTGAGAGGGTACCATAATCCTTTGGGAGAAGGGGTGATGGGTGAGAGGGTACCATAATCCTTTGGGAAAAGGGGTGATGGGTATGGGAGAGAGTGGACTGGAACCCCTTATATGGGTACGGAAGAGAGGGGACTAGGTCCAATAAAGGGAACCGGAAGTGAATCCCTTTTTACACTTAAATATTACACAGACAACTGAATATTCATTTTCACAGGTTTATTGAGTAAATGAAAGTGATTACAAATGTTGAGACATGTTGTTAAACGTTCTGTCTGGTTTATCTATTTTTCTTCAGTGGTCCAGTGTCAGTCACAAACTGCGTTGGCTCCCTTTCCAATTTGAAAATCCCATTCGAACGAGAAAGCAACCAAGAACATCAGACATATTACAGCAAAGGGTCTTGATTAGTAAATGAAGAATGTTTTCGTCGTCCAACAGCAAACTATAACTTGCGACATCATACATTTTGAGGCAGACTTCACAAATATGATTTGTCTCTATTGGATCAAACGCAAAAGCATTGACACACAGTTTTTTATCCAAAGCCAACTGAAGATAGTCTTTCACTTGTGTAATATTGCTGCTTTGATAAGTAATATGGTACCATCGATAAGGAGGAATATTTCGCCATCTTTTCACTGGCCTCTTGTAAAGATCTTCAAAGTCCAAATAAGCGTTCTTGAAAGCCATATTTAACGTTTCGAAATGAGCTCCAGCTGCAAGAGTTGATGTGTTTGAAATATTTTTGCGTTTTAAGGGTCATTGTTTTAGATCGGGCAGGTCAGGGCAAGGCTATTGTTTATCACAGTGGTGACGTCACATAATGGAACCACAGGCGGCTTGTCCGGAGCTGTCTTGAATGTTTAGACAAGTTTAACCTTCCGGATTTCTGATAGAAGCAAGAAAACTGTCAATTTCTTGTTCTGTCATGATAGGTGCTGGCACCGGGTTACCTAGTTTGTAAAGAAATTGTTCTTTTGCTGCTTGCTGCATTTGCTTCTTCTCTTCTATTTCCATGGCCAGTTGTAAATTTTTGTTGGCCATTTCTTCATCCCCCCACTGGAAGAACTTGCATCGTTCCTCTGACCTACAGCTAAAGTAGGGTCTTTGTGGGTTCCTTTCTGAGCCTGACACTCTTAATGCAGTTGGGTTTTCGCAATGACAGAGGGGTGTGAAGCTCTTGTACAAAGGCAATAGCTTGCTTGTGATGCTGTTGCAGTAATCTCGTAGCTTGTTCTCAAAACAAAACACTGGACATGTCTTGTCGGGGCAGGTAAAAAACACCTGACCTGATTTCTTGGCAGGACGACTGTTGGGAGTATTGAACAAATGAATAAGACATTTCACTAGTTCACGTGCACACTGTTTCATTTCTTCCACAACATTTGCTTGTTTAGGGACCTTCTTTTTTGGCTTGCTTTGCTTGTTCACAGAGGTGGTCTTCTTTGAATCCATATTATTGAAAAAGAATGGTGAACAGCTCCTGTATTACTTCTCTTATACTTTGAGCATCACAACAGCATTTGGTGTCATTGGTCTGTTCTGTCACTCATTATGACGTCAATGAACTTGTTTGATCCGGCCCACTCTATTTATACATGATCTACCTCATCAAGTCCCTCGGACCAAAGTCCAGGTCGTTCAATGTCAAACAGTTCATTTAAATCTTCATGAAAAAGACCGTACAATTCGTATTTAAATGCAAAATTGACCGTTTCAAATGTTAAAATATCCTTTAACATAGCTTTGTCATCCATCACAGTTTTTGTCCATTCGATGTCATGATCTGAAAGCACTGGAATAAGATAACCTTTATCCAATAAAGCCCTTCTCCATTCGGTGTGAACAGCACGCCAATCTATGTTGTATGTGTTCTTGATCGCATCGTCGACGCGATGATGATATTCGAACAATTCAGCGGAGAAAAACTAGCAGACTTTGGTACTTGTAAACCGCTTCGTGTGATAATCAACTCAAGTAAACTGACAATCCGTTGTTTTTTCCACACTAGCTGATAACACGCATCTCTCCACCGATAAGCCATGTTTACAGTTTGAGTTTTGGTTTGATACTGATGTTTCGAACCATCTTCTCAGTTAAATGTTTTTTAGGTAATCTGTCAATAGCTTTTACCATTTTGTCGTCGGCTTTCCAAATGTCTTCTTTTTTCTTGGCTTTAGAATAAGCGATATCGTGAGCTTTGGCAATGCGATCCAATCTATTAATTCCTTTGTCACCACGTTTCAATCGCTTTTCCAACTTTGTAAATGGCCCGAGAAACTGATAACCGGGCCAGTGTAATTCCGGCGGGTTGAGTTTTTGCAAAGCTCTAACTAAATTGATTCCACCTCGTCCTCGTTGTAATCTTTTTCTACGTTGTTTGTTTCGTTTGGGCATACTGAACACAATGACTACAGATATTTTCATGAGCCGCCTTTTATTCTGTTTCGTAAAGGGTTGGCTTGCCACGCCTTGATCGTTTTTTCACAGTGGAATAGGTCAATCTTTTCTTCACTTTTTTTACCCTGAGGTTCCCAGTCTTCCCATCCAGTTGCTTTTTTAAGAACTTTCGCCAAATGTCCTTTGACGCTTGCCTGTGTTTTTCCGACGCTTTTTAGTTTTGAGAGAGGTCGGATACCAATACACCAAACCAGGAGTCGTTTGTTTCTTCTTTTTAGAGACATGCGTCTCATCGGATTGTTCAATATGTTCTTCTTGCGGTAAGGTGACATCTATGCTAGGTTTGGTTGATTCTTGCTTGATTTCTTGCTTGATAGAGTTGGGTGTCTACCTTAAACATGTTGGCTATTTTTTGTACCATTTTCTGTTCACCAGTCGTCATCAAATCATCAGGCTCATCTTCGTTATCGTCGTCTATACCTATTACTTGTTGCATGTGGTAGTTTTTAAATCGTTTTCGAATCTCTGGTTCCAAAGAATTCGTCAAAACTACGTTCTCCTCTGCTGACATGTTAGGATTGTTGAGAATCTGTTGTTCTTTCTTGACAGATGAAAGTAAAGCATTGAGTCGGGGTGATTCTGTATAGAAACTTTTCAACATTTCCTCACCCACTTGATAAGGAACCATCATCATTTTCTGGTATTCCACACCTTTCTTGGACATCTTTTAAAACTGATATAGCACGTTAGGTCCAACCTTTTTATGCTCTCAAAGAAGACAGCATCCCAAAACTTTGAGAAATCCACTACCGCGTTGACTCATCAAAATGTCACGTCGCTTTTTCTGAGACAGTGATTTTTTGGCCAAATTACGCATCTGTTTACGATACGGTTTTAACCTAATCACATGTTGTGGATGAATGGGGAGTTTGTTTTTCAATAGATTGTCAATTCACTCATGGCATTAATTTGATCCTTGTTGGCGTGACGGATTAAATCACGTCTTTTGTTGGCTTTTGCGTCCTTCAAAATAGACTCTAAGAAATGAACTTGTCGTAGGGCAGACTTCATGACGAGTAATAAAGGATAAGTCATTAATCAATCTTATTTATAGACCAGAAAAAAAAGAAAAGGGAGTGCGTCTAAACAGATTCTTTTCGTTGAAACACAATGGTTGGTCCTTCGTGATGTAATAAACACGATTTTAAACGTATGTCATCCTGCGTTCTCGGATGTAAATCAAACAACATGTACCCATAATCCCTCGAAGTCGCATCTCGAAACACTTCCATGACTTCTCGCACTTCATGTGGGAACGCTTGTTGAACCAAATTTCGTACCCCCAATTGATCTCGGGGATTTTTAAAGGCAATGACGTAGTGAGCATTTCTGGAAATCGTTTTCGCATATTTTCCTTCTGGAAACATGTCTTGACAAATGTAAATCACAGCAATGTTTTTATGATGTGATTCCTTGGTAAACAAATCCAGCACTCTTCTGTCATTACTCGCATCGCTCATGAGATCGTCTAGTATAAGGAGACCAGGTCTTTTGGAGGGTGGAAACAATGTACCTAAGTCATCCGCCGGTATTCCATCATGAAACTCAACACCTCGTGCTTGCATGAAATCAAAACGATCTTGCCACACTCCATGACAATATAGTACTTTTTGAATAGGGTTGTCAAAATGGTCGTTCATTTGTCGTAATAACCGATCTACAAACACGGTTTTTCCACAGCCTGAGCTGCTTACGATCAGAATGCTACAGGGGGTATGAAATGTAAACGGTTCCATGATTGAAATGAAACTGATTCTTTTTTCTGTTATGTCTTTTATTTATATATCCATGAGACTAACATGTTTCATAACACTTCTCAAAACACCTTGCTGATTTTTTTCT
This sequence comes from Cladopsammia gracilis, assembly GCA_022457155.1. Lineage (NCBI taxonomy): Eukaryota > Metazoa > Cnidaria > Anthozoa > Scleractinia > Dendrophylliidae > Cladopsammia > Cladopsammia gracilis. The sequence continues at coordinate 462,966 of JAJGOT010000038.1, forward strand.
TGACCTAACTTAATCAAATCATACGTTACAATGTTTTTCAGTTTTTCACCTATTTTATGATCATTATCAACATATTGTCGATTTTCAAACTGGTCTATAAAGGCATTTAATGTTTTTCCTCTAGCTCTTGCGAATAAGTAAAACAAAGCGTAATGTCCACAAGTATTGGAGTCTGTGGCTTGTAACTGTCTTTTATTTGAGCTAACATCGTCGTAATGCTTGTAGGTCCAGTTCACAAAGGGGGAGGGTTTATTGCCCGACTTTCTAGGATGAAGGTGGGTTGCATCCGCTGCCAGTGTGTCTGGAATGTTATTCCACATCAAAATAGTACTGCCATGGCTCCAATCTTCAGAGGATATCAACATCTCCCGTGCTCCCAGCAATGCACCTGATTGTCTTATCAGTTGATCGTATCCTAGTATATCTCGGTGATCATTATTATGAACGAGAACAATAGGTTCACTCGGATATTCTTCTCCATTGACTAACATCTTAAGGGTTTGTAGTCCAAACTTTTCAAAGTAGAAGGGATTTCTTGTTACATCTCCAATGTAAGCATTTCCATGCAACATAACTACAACCACTCTATGGGGTATTCTACCTTGAAACACTTCATCTTGATCCCATTCTCTTTGACCGCCTGTCATTGTAAATACCCTGAGTTCTGACTTGAGCAGAGGGTAAATGACAGACGTTCTTCTGATGGACCTTTCTTTCATCAAATCCACTTTTAAGTCACCTCTTACTTCCATGGTCTTGACGGGAAATCGCATTTTGAAATCATTATCTACGAGTTTTCCATGGGTTCCCGCCCCATTCAGGTAAAAATCTGGCTGATTTAGATCAAAGCGGATCTTGATTTCTACGATTTCTACGTTGGAGACAAGGAGACGATCCATATGAAATACATCTATATGGGGCTGACCTGTGAGAATAAAGGTTTTACTTGCTGTCCCTGTGGTCAACAAGCGATTCTTTGCTTCTTTTGCTCCTTTCACGGCTTCTTTCGCAGAGGTTGATAGTGCTGTGTAATCCTTATGTGGTCCCGTACTATCCATCTTGTTTGCTGTGAGGGGTTAGGGATAATCGGTCGCTTTGTACCATCCACAGGGTTTTAAGATCGTTTCTGAAGCGTTGTTGCCATAGTTCAGTAACGTTTCTAGATAAGCCTTATAAGGATAGGTATCCGTTTGTTCAGTTACCAATGTTCCATTAAACCAAACTGAAGGTTGTTTGATCATGGTATGAAACAGATTCGGTGCTGGATAGAGATGAGTCGCTGCGAGTATCGGGTTATCATCATCCGTGGTAATTTTTCCCTCTATAGTAAAATAGCTCTGTGCCAAGTCGATGAATTCCGTATTAGAACGTATAATAAATTCAATTGGGTTGATACCCACTTGAACCGGGTTATATACCGTGTAGCGCCCCTCATTGAAAGTCGTGTCGGTCGGTGGGACAGAAAACAAATCCAACAATTCATTGACACCAGGTGCTGAAGCTTTGTGTGCTACCTCTGCTCCAATCATGATTGAAATGAATATGTGTGAAGGACATCTCTTTATTTATAGGCGACGGTTTTTCTTGTAATATTTGTAATTGTCGGTGATCCCCTTTAAAGCTTGACTGGGCAACTTTCCAAAAGTTTCTCCAACCAAAGGTTGGAGCCGGACCAGCTAAAAACATACTCAAACCTTCGGCAATTTTATCCTCGGTCGTCACTCGTTTTCGTGCCAAAGCCCCACCTTTTAGTGTTTTTCTTTTACGGGTTGAAACCCCCTTTTTGTTTCGTTTGAACACTCTCCTTTTTGGCATGATGACGAATGAATAAAAAGCTATTTCGTTTTTCCTTTTTATATTTTTCTTTCACATGATGTTGCAGTTGAGCGGGGTCTTTTTCATAATACCTTTTCGAATCCCCCACGTTTCATAGCTATCTTTCCCTCCTTTTCTTTTGTGAACTGCATATTGTTGTTTATAGGACTTGACGCGACGCTTCATATCCTTGACGGATGTTTTTGGTTTTCTAAAGGACTCAATAAGATCTTCGCTCACATTTACTGCTTTGACAGGATCAATAACAAAAGGCATGATACCTCCCTTTTGATTGTTTCTGTTTCTTTTCTTTTGTTTTCGTTTGTTGATTCTCTTTGCTTTAGGCATGATAACTAATTGCTAAAGATATCTCGTTTCCTTTTTATACCCTTCGTTATTCTGCGTCTCTTTGTCAGACCACTACCACTCTGCTGTGCTGCTTTTCGTTTCTCGTTTGTTTTCTTCTCTACCCATTGTGTTGCTTTCTTGGTGGCATAACTAAGAACTTTTTTCCCAACTGTTTTCAATGCTCTCTTAGCCAGAGGGACTGCCACGCGTTTAGCCAGCAGAGGGATGACCGCACGCGTTAAAATTGGTTTGAAAAGACCGCCTATGCCTTTTCCTCGTTGTCCTCCTCGATATACTCTGAGACCACGTCCTTGCACATTTACGGGAAGATAGGATGTCGTCAGTGCTCGTGTTCAATACATAGTGAATGACAACATGAGACTGCTCTCCTTTTTTATATACGATGGCTTCGTCTTGAAAATAACAAGGTGACCAAAGTGTTTCCGTGATCAAACTCAATCAGTTTTCCGGACGTGGAATACATTTCAATCGTGATACTGTCAAAGTTTCTTTTTCGCACTGGAATAAACTGAGGGTGAGTAGGTTCATACCGTACAGGATCACCTTGTCCTTCGTCCACGACCACTTCTCGTAACAAGTCTGTGGTGGAATTTCCAACCACCTGTGATTCCACGATATTGGAATAAATCATGACTCGATTGAGTTGTCTCGGGAACAATTGCTTCGATAAATTGAAACCAAGCCACATCTTACACTCTTCGGGGGAACCAATCTCGATATAGTTTTTGTCTGAAGATTTGATTTTGTTAGGATGATAGACCACAGATTGATCTGTGGCTTGCAATAAAACCATGTTTCGCCCTAATGTTTCATAATCATTCATATCACTAGGTTGTGGTTTGGTCAATCCTAAAAAGTTGCTGAGATAAACAGGTAAATAGAATCGATGCTCAGGTGGCGTCCAAAGTTCCAAGGTGTCAAAATCATATTCCTTTTCCTTGTCCAACGTCTTGATATGTACAAAGTGATTCTTGTTGTAGGTGGTTTCCGTATTTTGCCGTTTAAGTAAAAGTTCATCGCGTTTCTTGAAAATACTCAAGGCGATGGCTTCCCACACTTCTTTCAAGGTCTTGTAATTGGATGGAGGTAGATAGAACGGAATGGTTTATTTTCCTGACTTCATTGTGAAATCAGCAAACAGTGGATTATCTAAACTCTGTTGTGTGCCCCAATTAAACCACCCTCGTGGGTATGAAATATGAACTAAGGACGCGTCCCAGTCATTTTCTTCCAAGTGAATATACTTGGGTAAACGAACCGTAAACCTACTGCTCGTATTATTAGGGAAATACTCTAAACTGCTATCACTAGGTAATACCAAGTAGAACGACATGCTGATGAGAAATAACTTTATTGATTTTGTTCGATCCTTTTATACACTGTTACAAAAGTGCCATTCGCGCGGTTTTCTTTTTTCTCACTTATTTCAGCCGTTTAATGTTACTTACAGGAATCCAACTATTATATTTACTCGGCCAACCTTTAAAAGCGACAAATGCTTCTGCTTGTTTTCCTTTACCTCTCCTTTTTAAAACGCGATCCACCCGAAACAAGTTGTCAGTGACATTAACACGTTGTAACTCTTGGGCATAAAATGTTCCTTTGATCGGTGTACCGTCATACTCAGTGATTTTATACACGGGTACAGCCTTGGGAATACGATATTTGATGATAAAAACCTTTTCTGTCCGTCCAGGCAGGTAGCTTTTCTTAAATGTACGTCTTACTTTGGAAATGCGAACAAAATCCCCGACGTTAAACACATACCGCGGTCTCTTGTTAAAATCTTTCATCCATAAAAGTTTCCACACTTTTTCCCAGATTTGCCGTTCGTTTTTCAAAGTCACTTTAGCAGGGCGCATCCCAATCGTACGGTGTTTGCTGTGATTATATCCATCGATCAAATCTTGTAACATGTTGACATAATTCAAAGGGTTCTTGGCTGTAAAAGCGCGGTACATGCGTGTTTTGAGTGAACGGTTAAATCTTTCGATAATCGCCGCTTTAGTTTCACTCTGTGTCACGAAATGATGAATTCCCTCTTTCTTAAAATAATCTTGCACTTGTTTCCCCATAAACTCTCCACCTTTGTCCGTATGAATTTTCTGAGGTTTCCTTCCTTGTGCAAAAATATGTTCAAACGCCTCTTTGATAGCTGTCGCTGATTTGGTTTTTAATGGGATAGCAAACCCGAATTTTGAAAATACATCAATTACTGTCAATAAATATTTGTACCCTCTGTTTTCTTTGCTCAAGTTAGACAAATCTGCTAAATTCGCCTGCCAGATTTCATCCAGCTCATTCACAAGAAATGGGTTACGTTTAAAACGAAGTCGCACCGGTTTGTGAAGTGTGTAAGCCAACTGTTTTTCAGCCCATTGTTTCACTTTCTTCAACGGTTTCTTACTGGCTTTGGCTAGCGGTTGTAATCCTCCAAAGGCCGATGGTTGTTTAACATCATAATAATACTTATCTAGTAGGACCGTTCTTTTGCGTTTCCCAGGCATGGTAAATGTGGAAAAGTTGTGCAAGGCACGGTAATTTATCCCATTGCTCTGTTTGCAGCCATTCTAGAAATTCTTGTCTCTCTTCTCGTGATAAACATGTATTTTGCAACCAGTAGTAAAAGGCAACCAAAATACCTCCATGCATGGGTTGTTTGATTAAATATTGCCACAAGGCTTCAGGTTCCGCTGGTGTGTTGAACATGTTTTGAATTCCTGGCATGTTTGCTATTTTTTCTTTCATATCATTGTAAATCACGTCGAGACAGTAGAAAAAGAACGAGGCGTCTGTTGAATCCATGTTTTAAAGTGAACGCCAAGTCACACGTTACTCGCATTTATCACGACAATAAACAATAGTAGAATTATGCCTCAACTTGCCCTAATGACGTCATCTCATTAATACCCAATCGGATTCAATCTTATATGTATTTAAGGAAACCATTATCAAACTTTGTCCCATTCTCACTTAACAATGTATAGGTTTGAAAATATGGAAAAAAGTCTGCTTGAGTATATAATTCAACTTTCCTTTGCTGTTCATTGCAAGGCATGGGTAGACGAACTAAGCACAAATAAGTGTTGTCCAAGAGAATGCGAATACCTCATAACAGATCCATGGTTTGACTACTATGATGACGCCTTAGAACGTCTTGACCTAAGAGAAGTCTTACAATGTGCAAGAAATGTAAGTGTAGAGCTTGGTCTAACACCTCCTGACAAGGTATGGAAAGCCTATCTTACCGAGTTAAAGAAATGGCCTATGACGCACGTTTATTTGCTGGTGTTCAAAATGGATCAAGTCGGTACCCAAAAGAACGATTTGAAGCAATACTCAAGGCAGCAGGTTCTTTTTACCCAAAGACAGAAAAATATATACGACTTTGCCCCAGGGTTGCCTTATTGTTGAATGTCACCCGTGTGACGTAGCAAGACTTGCCCTGACATGCCTTTTTGCTGATTGTGTTATATATAAAAAAAACAGCCTCAAAAACTATATTCACACCATTAAGATGTGGATGCAAGATATGTTATACCTTGAACAGTGTGGAAAACAGTTGTCGCTTATTGAAAACGACACACAAATCGAGCTCATAAAAGATACAAGACTTACACCTGACACCGAACGTATCAAGAATTGGTTATGGGTAGCCTATGGGTTATGGTTATGGTTATTAGCCTATGGTTATGGGTAGCCTATGGGCCTATGGGTAGCAGCAGGTTCTTTTTACCCAAAGACAGAAAAATATATACGACTTTGCCCCAGGGTTGCCTTATTGTTGAATGTCACCCGTGTGACGTAGCAAGACTTGCCCTGACATGCCTTTTTGCTGATTGTGTTATATATAAAAAAAAACAGCCTCAAAAACTATATTCACACCATTAAGATGTGGATGCAAGATATGTTATACCTTGAACAGTGTGGAAAACAGTTGTTGCTTATTGAAAACGACACACAAATCGAGCTCATAAAAGATACAAGACTTACACCTGACACCGAACGTATCAAGAATTGGTTATGGGTAGCCTATGGCATGACAACTGTAAAGAATGTTTACAAACATCCAAACTTTCGCCCTCGAATTGGTAGCAACTGTATAGATGACATTCACTGAATTCTTAGCATGGCGAAAGAAGTGGATTTGGATAAGGTCAAACAACAGTGGTATTACTTATTGGGTGAAACCTATGGAACTGACACTGCAGACAAGGTCAAAGACAGTCCTTTTTGGAAAGGATTTTTTGCATATAACATGTTGTATGACGCAAACGGTATACGCGAGTTAAGACTGTTAAACATTCTTCTCAAAACTCCAAGTTGGGATTTGAACGTCGAAGCCGTTAGAAACTTGTGGAACCGATCAATTTATGAAAAGGAACTCAAAAAAGAAGAAGGAGAAGTCATGTAAAACTGTTTTATTCACGCATAAACGGAATAAAAATCATGTCCTATTTACAAGATGTCACGCTCTGTAGTTGCTTTCAGGTTTTTAATTAATTGAGTTCTTACGCATGAAACGTCAGTACCTTTACGATATGTATAAACGAATAAAATATGGGGAAAAAACAATAAGATTATAATACCCCCACTCATAAACATAAACATTTGATTCTATGAAAAAATTCTTTATTTACGATATGTTTGTACAATATCATAGAAAGTGAAAGCTATAAAATCTATTTACAATATTTTATTTAGTGAAAATAACAATTTGAAAACTGAAAGCTAAAGAAATCTATTTACAATATGTTATTAAGTGAATGCTAAAAAAATAAATTTACAATACGTTGGCAAGTGAAAGCTAAAAAGAAAAGGAAAACTAGAAAAGCTACAAACAGAAAAATTTACGAGCAAAAAAACGATGTAAAATGAAAATGAAAATGATCTATTGAATAACGATTAGGTATAAAAGTTTCAACTAATTGATTGACATACATAAAATCAGAAAAAAGAATATGAACAAAAACTTAACTTAAAAAATGATTGGAAGGAAAAGAGTTTCTAAAATTGATGAGCTGACAACACAGCTTTAAAATAGTCGCTGGATCAAACTAAAAATACAACAAAAATAGAGTGTCAAAACCTATTTCAATTGATATAAAACCGTCATCGGGATGATAAGAAAAGGAATAATGAATAAAGGAAAAGGTGTCATTTAAGATTTTTATAGAAAAAATAAAATTGCGGTCTTGTACACATCTGAATTCATAAATATTAAAACTAAAAACTGAATGTAAACGAAACAAAGATTCAAATAAATCATAATGTGACGAAGAACATTGAACATAAAAATAAATTCTCGATGACGAAGAGGACACTGTTCGGATAACCTCTGCCACCCAAAGTAAATTGATTGCGTCAAACTAGAGATTGAACAACAACAATAATATAATTAAAATACAGCGAAGGTTCAATGAATGAACAGGAATAATACGTTCAGTGAAACTTGGTAGTTAAGCCCGGTTTCCATATGATCGCTACGATCGCTACGATCGTTGCGATCGCTGCGATTGCTGAAAAAAATAGTTCAGCGATCGCAGCGATTGATGGTTTCCATATGATCGCTGCGATCGCTACGATCGCTGAGAAAGTGAATGAAGATCGAGGGGACCTGGGTCTGACAATATCGTTTCGCCTCATTCTTGAAATTCAACATAGCGGCTGTGAATTGCTTTTAAAATTTGATATAAAGACAGTCGTATCTTCCATAAAAAGGGCCAAATCGCACCCTTTGAGTGGGCGTACGCAGTGCATCTTGGTATTTTTGCTGTCGCTGCGATCGCTGCGATCGCTGCGATCGCTGGAGAGTGGTTTCCATATGATCGCTACGATCGCCGAGATAGAATCACAGCGATCGCAGCGATCGTTGTCGCTGCGATCGCTGTGATCGCTACGATCGCTGGAGAGTGGTTTCCATATGATCGCTACGATCGCTGAACTTTTTTTTCAGCTATCACAGCGATCGCAGCGATCGTAGCGATCATATGGAAACCGGGCTTAAGAAAAGACGGTGAAAATAAACGCTTACTAGTTGCGGTACAAATATAAAAAAAGGTTGACTTACCGCTTCGAGCTGTTCTGATAGCCTATTGTCAGGCACTATCCGCCGCAAATACTGCATAGCTTGTTGATCACTCATTTGTCTTATCTCCAATGGCGATGGCAATGGAGATAAGACAAATGAGTTGTCATTTTCATCTTCCGATTCGTCCATCGTTTCGTCATCATCTGCGAAAAAAAAATGTGAAGGAAAGTTTACTATCTCAAAAAACAAGGTCGAGAAAGAATCAAGTTCGCTTTTTTTATATAATAATGCATTTCAAAGAGATTCTTACCAAATTCAAATTCTTCTTCTTCTTCGTCTGTTTCTTCGCCCTCTATCTCTGGCTCCGGCTCCGGAACATCATCGTCTACGAAAATAATTACGGTTAGTTTACCAACTTAAAAACAAGGTCGGGAAAAAACCTTAAACATGCTTCTCTTATTCAACAATACAAAATTTTTTGAAGAGATTCTTACCAAAAACTCTCACTGGCTCCGTCCGGTTTTCAGTGCCAGGGAGTAGTTTCCTGCACAGCCCGCATCTATTTTCGCCATAAACCTCTTGCCATGTGGTTTGGCAAGAGATGTGGACTATATTGTTGTAGCATTGCAGCGCAGTAGTGTCTTCTATGGATGCGACATCTTCCAGACAGAAGTAACATTGAACGTTGTTGACACAAGCCATTTTAAAAAGAAATGCTGGAACTGGAGCGCTAAGCACGAGAGAAGCAAAAACGATGGGTAGACTCAAAATTGAGATTGAAAAAATGGCATTTGAAATTCGAACTTTTAAACTCTCTTACACTAATTCACATTCCAACTTCGCGTCCCTTTAATTGACCTTTATGAAAGCTATTCTTTCGTTCTGACAGACCCACTGCTTAGTCTTTGTTCGCATACCAGCGGCGCGGTAAGGAATTCTTTTGTTTGATAGTCTTTGTTCGGAACTCCTTTATGTAGTGAATTCTTTAGGGAAATGTGAAATTAACTGTGGTAGTTGGTGGAAAAAATACATGTCAGACGAATTAGTTTTTTAAGCGACTGTTTCTCAATTTTTTTTCAGATGGTATTTCTATTGCTGCGTGTTATTTTTTTGTTTAATGTCTTGTGCAACGCGCTTTTTAAAGAACTAACTTAAATTTACATACGGCGCCCTTTTAAGACAGAAAAGAAAGATGTTTGTTATGCACGGACCATTTTATAAAAAGCGTTGAAGCGAGCAAGCGAGCAAGCAAGCAAGCAAGCAAGCAAGCGAAAAGATAAAAAAATTACATTTGAAATTCGCGCTTTTAAACTCTCTTACAAGTGGTGTATTGTTAGAACTTTAAACCAAACAGTGTTTAGATTCGCCCATCTAACCCAAATAGTTTTTGTTTCAGCATTCCTTCAGTTTAACCATGTTAGCGTCCCGTTAATTGATCATGGGTCAGCATTTCTTTTGTTTTTACATCGTTTCTAGAACTTTAAACAGACCACAAAAGTTGGACTCATTAACTGGTCTTAATTAAACATGTGCGTAGGAAATTCTTTGGTTTGATAGAATATGTGCTTCCAAGTCTGTGTTCGTGAATTCTTTTGTGTACTGCGTTCTTTAGGAACTGAGATGAATGTGTATATTGCTGTAGCGGTTTGTGAAAAGTACTGATCAGACGAATTAGGTTTTAGTGACATTTTTTAGTTCAATCTTAGTTTCTGAGATTCTTTATCTTTAGTCCAGATGGTATGTCTTTTTGATGCGCGGAACACCTGCCGTGTATTGTTTAGATTTATCTTTTGTGTACCGCGCTTTTCAAGAACTGACTTAAATTTACATACTGCACTAAGTTTGTGAAATTACAGTTCAAACGGAGTATATTCTTTTTAGTGACGCTTAGTAGAAACGTTATCGTACAATACGTATATGATATATATATTTTTACTGTGATTGTTTTCATTGAGACCTTCGTATCGACAGATGGTCAAAAGAGTCCAAATCACATTTGCTTTGTCTGTGGGATTCCAGATGTAGCTATCCACTCGTTTGTAATTACATCTATTATTTTCTTTCTTATGATTCAACTCTATTCACCTGGCCCCCCTGCTTACCTTTTGTATGTTACAGAGTAGGTGAACAGTGACCGCATTACTTTTATTCACAATGACACCAATGGTCTCTCTATTGAGGGTTGCCGTTTTCCCACGCTATACAGTAGACTGCTAATGACAACTCTATTTTTTTTGTTTCAGTTTGCATGCCAACACTATTAATCCCATCTCTATTATTTTCTTTCTTATGATTGAACTCTATTCACCTAGCCCCTTTTCCCACGCTATACAGTAGACTCTTTAGAAAACAAACCCTACCAAATCTCAAGAAAGTGCATGACCGACAACTAATAGGGCATGTTTAAACAAACCACCCTATTGTTTAACCAAGATGACTATCATACCATCCTTTCACCGTACCATGACGGCTACCATTTAAATAGAAAGTAACTACAGAGTGTCTTTCATAACTCGCTTTGAGAACGCTTAGTCCACAGTGCAACCGAAAACTGTGAAAAAAAATGGAAGCAGCTGATAATCTGGTGCCGATAGATGACTGTGAGCTCGACCGCACTTGTTTAAACACTACTGAAAGCTTAGAAGGTGGAAATTTGGTAGCAATGGATGATGAAAGAGACGATTGGGCTTGTTTAAATGCTCTAGACATGTTTGAAAGGGTGGAGGCGTTTCAAAATCAACTCCTTCAAAGCGGTGGGGGTATTACGAATGCCGACCAAGAGGGTTTATTTCAATTTGATTTTGAATCCTGTGGAAACTAAAACCACAGTGCGAATGGGAGTTAAACAGCGACGGTTTACCACTCGTTTGCGTCAAACAGGCAACGTTATTCAACACCACCACCTCGTGCGCGAACTACAAAACGGCTTGAAAAGGGCCATGAACAATCTCTTAGAACAAGAGCAAGTGGGAGATGACGACCGTTTGTTTTTTGAATTGAGTTCGAACCAGCTCAATTACAACTTTGGAAGCTGGCAGTTGAGAGGGCGCGATTGGCGTAACGGTTCAAGGCGTGTGGAGGGAGATTATTTCAGCAACTGGCCGATTCGTTAAACAGCAACGAATCCTTTGAACTCAATGATTCTTTCAATGTTACGTTTGTCCATGTGCAAGCACCCCCGCGCGGATCTGGTAGAAAACACAAGCTTAAACCTGGACGCCGACATCCTGACGTGTTTCGTAAAATTAAACGAACAGTGATTACCGTCAAAAACAAGGATGAAATCTGCTGCGCGAGAGCACTACTCACAGCCAAAGCCCATACCGACAAACACCCTAAATTTGAGCGTTTCAAGCGGGGTTTACACATACAAGAAAAAGAAGCGGGTAAATTGCATTTGGAAGCAAGAGTACCAATTGGACCGTGCGGCTATCCCGAATTGGTGAAATTTGCCAACACGCAGACTTTAGAGGGTTACCAAATTATCATTGTAGATGCTGACCGTGGTTTTAGCCCCTGTAACATTACCAAAGAGAGGGAAGACTGTCCTCAACTGATTTTGTTGTATATGGATGGACATTTCGATGTAATTAAATCGATGCCGGGTTTTATGGGTGCAAGTTATTGGTGTGAGGAGTGTTTCAAACCCTACAACAATAAAGACGAACATCAACATCGAGTTGCTAGCTGCAACGCTTGCTTCCAAAAAGACTGTGAAGATTTTCAAAACAGGGCGCCAGGCGAAACGGCTAAACTTCATTGTGGTAGTTGTAATCGGTTTTTCTTTGGAGAGAGCTGCTTAGAGAATTATCGCATGTTTAGCATGAAAGGAGAGGAAGTGGACGAGGAGGTCTTGGCTGTGTGCAGCTATCGCAAACGGTGTCGCAGTTGTTTCAAGACCGAAAAGGGTTTGTTTGACATAAAACATCATCATTGTGGGTACATGCAATGCACCTCTTGTGAACAGTACGTTAACATTCAAACCCACCGTTGTTTTATCCAGAAAGCACCTACAAACGAAGAGGCACGCGAACTTAAAAAAGAAAACGAAAGGAAAGGAAAAAGGCCCGAAAACGAGCTAGACAAGCAGAAGCAGCGGCTGACGACTGCGGGGAAGAGGAAGACGACGAGGACACGGACATCGAAGATGAGCCACCGCTTCACGTTTTTTTCGATGTGGAAGCTATGCAGGAACGCGAAAGACACGAAGCCAATTTAATTGTAGCGGAAACGGAGGAAGACGACGGGTCGATGGATTTCAAAGGAGAGGATTGTGTGGAACAATTTATTGCTTGGCTTGATGATCTTGCTGAAGAGGGCCGCCCACTGAATGTCTTAGCTCACAATTTTCAAGGCTATGATGGTTACCACATTCTGAAAGAATATCGCAAGCAGAACCGACGATTTGACCAGATTCGTAATGGAGCGAAATAACTACAAGTCAAACACAATAACATACGCTTCATTGATTCGCTCAGTTTTTTTCAAATGCCGTTAAGGTTACAGTGTACCTTCAGATCGAAAATTTATCGAAATTTTTTTTTTGGCGTCAAAATAAAGTTTACAGAATGAACTTTCATTCCAAAAAAAATTATCGAAAAATTGACGGAGAAATGACAGTATAACTTTTGTGGGCGGAGTTTGTTTATGAGGCGATATGTTTTTTTAAGCGCTGTTTTCTCAAAGTTAATTTTTCGCTTGTTGGGGACACTTTAAAAAGCTACAATTCAAAGGAAATTTGTTCGATTTTCCTCAAATTTGGACAGAAGTTAGGCTAACATATAATCAACAAAAACGTGTCGGCGAATTTCTTATTTCCGAAAACTTTTTCGTCAAGAGCCATTTCCGTGCGATCATTCCAATTTTTTTTCTCCCTTTTTCGAAAATATTCTGTAACTTTTCATTGCAATTGAAGATGGGAAATCGCCGACACGTTTTTTTAGCGCTTCGTGTCCGGAAACCCGAGAACAAATCAAATTAGCAAAATACAATAATCGCTTTGAGTGGGACGTTCGAATTTAGACGTCGTAAAAAATTCGACAATTCACTTTATTACGAAATGGTTTCCATATTTAGATAGCCAGCTCTATAAGCTTTAATTTGATATCTGGGTTTAGGTATATTAAGTGTAATCGTAATACACTAGAGCTGTTATACTGGAGACACCCCCGAAGGTACACTGTAACCTTAACAGCGTTTCCAAAAACATTTGGAATCACCGAACTAAGAAAGGGATATTTCCCTAATTTATTTAACACACCCGAACATCAGGACTTTGTGGGTTCGGTACCAGCTTTAGATTATTATATGCCAGAAAACATGATGCCTAAGGAGCGTAAAGAATTAGAAGAATGGCACAAGAAACAGCGTGAAAAAAAACGAGGAATTTAATTTTCAGGATGAACTGTTGGCTTATTGCGAAAGCGATGTTAAACTGTTGAAAGAAGGCTGCCTGACCTTTAAACGTTTGTTTGAAGCGCAAACGAGTTTTAATCCTTTTGACCATATGACCATTGCCTCCGTCTGTAGTCGAAATATGCGTATGAATCGCATTGTGCCGGACAGTATCGCCACAGAACCTTTGTGGGGCTGGAAAAACAATATGAATCAATCAAAAGTAGCGCTAGAATGGCTTTATTGGCAGGAACATTGCCTTCAATCGCAAGGTTACATGACCATGTCGGAAGAGGATCGTGACACTTTCAATTTAATGGAATTGGCCGATAATGAAGGCGCTCATCCGTTGCATCAGACACATATCCAGCACGTGGGCAACGCCGGGGAATATAAGATCCCGGAGTCTCGTTATTTCGTAGACGGATACGATGAGACAACAAACACTGTCTACGAGTTCCATGGCTGTTCCACCCATGCGTGCCGAAAATGTTACCCGAATCGTTGCGAACCGCACAAGCGACAATTGAACCGCTGCATGGACGACATCTACAAACTCACTGAGCGAAAGATGCAGTTTCTGCGCACTCGAGGCTACAATAATAAAGTGATGTGGGAATGCGAGTGGAAAGAACTCAAAACCACTAGACTGGAAATAGCCGACTATGTTAATACGTTGGAATTGGAAGAGGCGCTGAATCCGCGAGACGCGTTTTTCGGAGGGCGTACGAATGCTGCCACGATGTATTGTAAGGTCAAGCCAGACGAACAAATTCACTACATTGACTTCACGTCCTCGTACCCGTGGGTCAATAAGAAAAAAAATCTATCCAAAGGGCCATCCCACCTTTCTATCACACCCAGGACATACGGACATTTCAGACTATTTCGGCATTGTAAAGTGTAAGATCGAGCCGCCTCACGAACTCTATCACCCCGTCTTACCACACAAACAAAACAGCAAGTTAACCTTTCCTTTGTGCAGTAAATGAGTTGACGATGAAATGGCAAAATCACGTTGGCATCGTTCAAGTCAGTGCAGTCACTTTCCTGAAGAGAGAGCCCTACTCGGTACTTGGTACACGCCGGAATTAGAAAAGGCGCTCGACATGGGGTACCGAATCGTGTACATTTACGAAGTGTGGCATTTTCCCGAGCGCATGGAAGGTCTGTTTGAAGACTATGTCAACACGTGGCTCAAAATAAAACAAGAAGCGAGTGGATGGCCTGCCCGGGTAGGGGAAGACGAAACCAAGAGACAGCAGTACATTCAGGACTATTACGAGCACGAAAGGATATGGCTGGACTACGAAAAGATCGAATACAATCCAGGACTTCGTAGTTTAGCTAAAATGATGCTAAATTCCATTCGGTCAGAGACTGAACAAAACCCAAGTCAAGCAGTTTGTGGACCCCGTCAACTTTCACACTTTTCTCGACAGTGAAAAACACGACATTTCACTGGTCGATGTTGTTAATGAAAGCATGGTGGAGGTGCAGTACAAACATCAGGACGAAAGCATCCCGCAAGCTGTCAACCTCAACATCTTTGTAGCTGCTTTTACAACTTGTTGGGCCCGCCTTCGTCTCTACGAGACCTTGGAACTCTTGGGTGATCGCGTACTCTATTATGACACGGATTCGATCATCTATGTTAAGCGCGAGGGTGAAATCGATCCCGAGCTGGGCGATTATCTCGGCGAGTTTACCAACGAATTGGATCAAGGAGACCATATTGTGGAATTTGTTTCCGGCGGACCGAAAAACTACGGTTACCGCACCCAAGCCGGCAAAGTCGAGTGCAAAGTACGGAGTTTTCGTCTGAACTGCGAAGGAAAGAAACAACTGAACTACCAGGTAATGCGGAACAATGTATTGGATGAAATCCAATTACCGCTGAAGGACCCGAGGCAAACGCAAGTAATCAACACATCTCACATTGTGCGGGACGCTAAAAACTTTGACTTGTATACATTCTCACAGTATAAACATTACCAACTTGTGTATGACAAACGTGTGATTGATCCTAAGGATTTTAAAACTTATCCATACGGTTATCATCCGTCCAGTTAGTAAACAGTCTTAGGTTTTTCTGAGAATTCATTATTGGTTTTTCTTCGGTGCATACATTAGTCGCTTTCCGAGAATTCGTTGTAGATATTTCGGGACTCTTATATCGTAGTTGTTTTGTTTTTTTTGTACACACAGTCGGTTACAATTCGTTGTAGATATTTCGTTTCCCTTATATCGTAGTTGTTTTGGTTTATTGTATATACATTAGTTGATTACAATTCGTTTTCAAAGAATAACACGTTCTGTACATAGGAATTACTAAGTAATTTCAAACATGAAATACAGATTTTATTCTTTAAATTGTCATCAATTTTATTCACACTACATATTCCCTTCACTTCCGGTTCCTCTCATTCCAGCAAAACTCATTTCCGGTTCCTTTTATTGGACGTAGTCCCCTCTCCTCCGTACCCATATACGGGATTCCAGTCCACTCTCTCCCATACCCATCACCCCTTTTCCCAACAACGTGTCCTCGAGACGAGATTATCTCATATCAATAATTGCTATTTGGCACCGAATTAACGATTATAGTTAATTCCGAACACTGACGGTCTGAAAGGAATTCTGGGAAATCAGCATTTTTGTTGAAAAAGAACAATCCTTAGTGTTCGGACAGGACTCGAACCTACGACCCTACGACCCTTCGCTGACTTATCCTCTCGTCTAACCACTGGACCACCACGCTGCTGGCTGAGCAAACCTCAATTTTTTAACACAATAAAATTCATGCGCTTTTTCTACACCCTGTAGAAAGCCTATAAAATCACTCGCTTGAAAATAATTTTAGAAAGTAAATGGAAAAGCTTGATCACCTAACCTCAACAAAAAGCTAACCATTTGAAATCAGCGCTTAGACCTAATCACTGTAGATCAATGATATTCTATGCAAGACTCAAATAAATATCTTGCAGATATAATTTCCCATCGCCTTGTTGTTCGGTAGTCTAGTGGTAAGAAGACGTTCCCAATAGCGGTAGTTCCGGGTTCGAATCCCGCAGTCCAAATAACATGTTTTTTTTATTTCTTCTTTTCTGAAATGTCCTGGGAAACAGTGTTCGGAATTAACTATAATCGTTAATTCGGTGTCAAATAGCAATTGTTGATATGAGATAATCTCGTCTCGAGGACATGTTGTTTCCCAAAGGATTATGGTACCCTCTCACCCATCAGCCTTCTCCCAAAGGATTATGGTACCCTCTCACCCTTGAATATATTAACCAGAAGGGTTGGCACCATGTTGAATATATTAACCAGAAGGCTTGGTTTGGTAACCGCGCAAAAAATTGCCTAGTTGAGCCTTTGGCGCCTTCTTGAATATATTAACCAAATGTCTTGGCGCCATCTTGAATATATTAACCAGAAGGCTTGGCGCCAAAGCTTGGCTTGGTAACCGCGCAAAAAATTTCCTATATGAGCCCGGTATACTACTCAAATGTGTCATTCTAACAGTCTTGAAGAAGGACACCAACATGGCGGAGACTTGTAATTTTCTGAAATGTGTTTTCTCTATAACCTTGTTTAACAGAGCTGGGTTCTTTTTACCAAGTTTTTAACGTGGTCAGACACGAAGGGTCATGAAGCAGGGACATGTCGCAGAGATATGTAGCAGCGACAAAAATTTGTGTAGTACACACTGAGGGACATGGGGAGTGTAGCGGGGACATGTAGCAGGGAAGAAAATCATAGCGCTTGCACACCACATGAAAATGTCGCGGGGACTTGTCTCAGGGACATGTTTTTCTTTTTTAATTTTTAATATAAACTTTTATTCGCTTACTTACATACACTATACAGACTATATTACACATACATATACTTTATCTTTAGCACTTCCGAAGCTATCATGATTTTTTACAATATTCCAATAACCACATTCTCATTAAGTAGCGTAACGTTACAATAAAAAAACTAATTAACATAATTTAGAGATGCTATTTCCACATACTTGCACAAACACACCGTTCACGCATACACACGCACAAAACAAAACAAAGAAGGCAGAAAATAAAATAAAAAGGAGTTTTCGAGGATCGGTAATCAGGTCAAGAATGGATGAGCTTTTCAACTTTCCATTGAATCATTTGTTTATGAAAGAATGCGTTATAGCTGATTGGTCTTTGTAAAACTTTACAAGAATAAAAATATTGTTTGACATGCAAGAGAAGGAGGTCTCAGGGACATGTTGCAGCGCGACACGTCCCCTCGTGTGAACTGACACTATCATTATTGTACAACACCAATTTTGGGGACATTTTGTCCCCGCGAAGTGTCCCATGAAGTTCAACAAGTTGAACTCCGTAAAACATGTCGCGTGGACAAAATGTCCCCAAGATTGGTGTTGCACAATTATTATAGTGTCAGTTCGCAAGAGGGGAAGTGTCGTTGCAACATGTCCCTGAGACATGTCCCCGCGACATTTTCATGTGGTGTGCAAGCACTATGATTTTTTCCCTGCCACATGTCCTTCAGTGTGTACTACACAAATTTTTGTCGCTGCTACGTGTCGCTGCGACA
The DNA here is from genome assembly GCA_022457155.1 of Cladopsammia gracilis. Taxonomy (NCBI): domain Eukaryota; kingdom Metazoa; phylum Cnidaria; class Anthozoa; order Scleractinia; family Dendrophylliidae; genus Cladopsammia; species Cladopsammia gracilis. The sequence continues at coordinate 481,165 of JAJGOT010000038.1, forward strand.
TGTCCTGGCTACATGCCCCTCGTAACTGACCACCTTTAAAGCCTTTGTATTTGGATCTTGTTAGCAATGAAAACCAAGAATTGTCAAATTGTCAAATTTTGAAATTTACATTTTAGGTCAGTTCATTATTTGTTCGTTGTGTTAATAATGCTGATAATTCATTTCCCAGGTTCATGGAGCTGTCGTTTTTTACTATCATCCCTGATTGAACAAAAATACGCAGCAATTTGCACTTTGCGCTTTTCGAAAAGGTTATTAAAACTTTACAGAGCCACTTTAAAAGAATCACCTCCTTGCGTAACCAACTCTTGGTTTCCAACCACGTGACAAGGCGGCCATGTTGGTGGTCAATACAATACAATTTTTTTTCGCAGAATTTGCATGAAAATAAGAGTTTAGTTCCCAGCGGAGAGAAACGGTTTTGTTCTTGACCAACATGGCCGCCGTTACGTCACGTGCAAATCAGCAACTGAAGATGTAACTATAGTAACCAAAGGTTGTGTGCTAATGGCAGAAACCTTGAGCGATCACGACCAATTCTAGACTAAAAAAATCGTCCTTGCTTTTGTTGCCAAGTTTTAGTAAATTAATAAATCAATATCAATTTGCTTCGCTGCTCTTTGATAAAATATACATAAAAAATAAACCCATACGATAAATCAACTTAAATAATTTACAGAACATCGCTCAACGTTCCCACTCTTTGTAAGATCGTAAGATTCGTTGTGTTTTGGAAACAAATCTTTATAAAACAGTAGCTGATGTAAAAAACTTTTTAATTTGCATAGCGTTGTGCCTTTACTGAATCAGTATTTTTCAGGTCGCGGGGGACAGGTTCCGCTCATCAGTATGCATTTGTGAAAGGAGAATGCACGAAGTGCGACGGCTGATACCGAAAATACGCGAAATATTCACGAACAGGCTCTGTAAAGTTTCTGCATCAACAATTGCACGTGCAAAGCGCTGTCTGGTAAAATACATTATTTTCTAACGCATTGTTCTTTCCGCATATCCATGAAATGTTGACAATAGCGCGTGGATTAAAATTAGCAAAATTACCATAAATTTATATTTTTGGCATTCGTGTTCGCTCGGGAAGCCTTCGGAAGCATGAAAACAAGCAATTTTGTGTCCAAGAATTCAGCGCGGATAGAGAAATCTCATGAGCTGACACTGCAGGGAGGTAAATTAGGTGTATTGTAGATTGTCATATCTGACTCAAAATTTTTAAATAGGCCTTCAAAGGGAAGATATGAGGCTTCAAATTCTAACATGGACAATTTTACTCCTATAAAAGCTAATAACTATTAATTAAAGTTGAAATCAAAAAATCGGAGTCAGATGACACAATAGACGTTTTGACGGATCAGTGAGTGGAGAAATCAACTTGCTTTGTGTTCTTCTCGAGGAGCAAACTTGGACACAAAACCACGTTTTAAGAAAAGATAACTGTAGTGGCTTACAGCATTGCTGCAAAGCGCGATCCCTTCAATAAAAAACAATCCTTACGCACTTCCATTATTCGCCAATATCTCTGTTAAATTTTAGCGAAATCGGCTTTCAAACCTTCACGATATAACGTTTTTCAAAGTGAAACCCCTGCCAAAATTTTGCCTTATGAATTTATTTATGCACAAGTATCCCCCGCGACCTTAAGACTGAATGGCTTGCCGCAAAGGAGGCAAATAACACGGTTTTGGTAAAAAAAAATAAGAAAAAAGCTCTAGACGTGACCTTATTTACATGCACTGCGAATTTTGTGTGTTAAACGCAGATCCGCGTTTAATTTTTGCCTGAAGACTAATTCTCAGGATTTTGCCGCAGCAAACAGCCAGTACTTAAACAATTGCTATTGGTTTGACTAAAAGCTTAGAGCTCAGCCTTTATGCAAGAAGATAAAAAAATCAACGTTTAACACTTAAAATTCCCAGTGCATGCAAAATTGGGCAAATTGGGAGCGTTCTTTCCGTACTGTTTGGCCGAAACCGGGATATAAGCCTCTTTTGCACCAAGCTCTTTAATGGATAAATCTGCTTCTGATTAGAAATTTTTGTCAGCCACCATTTTATACTGCAATATAATTGAAATGTTAAAGCGCTACTACGATCAAATTTTTGATTTTCATTTTTTTACATTTTCGTGTACTATTAGACTTCCTTACTCATCTTGCCAAATTTCAATTCATTAGGCACATCAGAAGTCATTTAATTTTAACATTTATTTCCGAGAATTTACGGCCGCCATTAAAAAACCTTGTTCCAAGGCTTGGTTGCGAATGGGAGAAAGTGACGTAAAAGACTCAAACATACCTCACGGGTTATAATTATAATAACAATCAGCATAGAAAATTGCACGAAGAACGAGTAAAGTTTTTGTTGCTTTTCGCGTGATTTTCAACACTTATTGTTATTATAATTTCAACCCGTGAGGTATGTTTGAGTCTTTTACGTCACTTTCTCCCATTCGCAACCAAGCCTTGGAACAAGGTTTTTTAATGGCGGCCGTAAATTCTCGAAAATAAATGTTAAAATTAAATGACTTCTGATGTTCGTAATGAATTGAAATTTGGCAAGATGAGTAAGGAAGTCTAATAGTACACGAAAATGTAAAAAAATGAAAATCAAAAATTTGATTGTAGTGGCCCTTTAAAGTTCTTATCTTTGTTAGCGCTTCCTCTTGATTCAGTAATTCCATTGTCCACTGTCCATTGTCGATTTTCCATTGTCTTCTTTGTTGTTTTCCTCCTCTTTTCCTCACAACTGTGTCAGTAATCCTAAAAACGGAAATAAACAGATTTATTGGTGAGGACATGTTCATTTGCTTTCCAATTTTCCTGCAACTTATAAATATCCGTAAATAATAGCCCAATTTCGATATATTAAAATTCAACTTGAAACAAAAGACATCACTACGAGGCTTAGGGGAATAAACCATATAAATCCCTACTATCATTCCCATAAGCCTCGTAGTGATGTCTTTTGTTTCAAGTTGAATTTTAATATATCGAAATTGGGCTATTGTTAATGACCAAAGCAAACCTCGAAAATTGATATACGCGTTGTAAAGCTTCCCATATAAATTTAGGCACACGAATGACCTACTTGTATGCGCAAGGCTGCTTTTACGAATTTTACGGATGTAGTCAAACTTTACGGGGCCAAAATGTATTTCAATGTTCAGTACAGCTTAGAAGCAAGACTGCTACATTTTATTGCACTATTTGAAGCAAATACAACAAATGCAAATGCACTGCCGGCTTTACGGTCAAGGAAGCGACGCTCAAAATGCACGTGGTCACACTTGCACAACGAGCAGCATTTTGAAAATTGTTTTAGCTTGCTGGAAAAACTTTAAAATAATGTAGTTTGAAACCACTGCTCACCTTTGGTTGAACTTGTTGAAATGTTTCTTTGTTTGTTTCATCTCTTCGGTTCCCCTCGTGCGGTTTCAAATTCCCTAGTCTGAGAAGAAATAAAAATTATTTTAGTTTTGGGACAAAATTCTAACAATATATTCTCTTAAACCAGAACTCACCTTCGGTTGTTCTCGTACTCGTTTCAAGTTTAAAGACTTCTTTCCTAGCTTCGTCTATGTCTTATCCGTCGTGCAACTCCCCTCTCCATTAAGACAGCAACTACATCCGAACTTCTCGGCGTCCTCGCTCAACTGCAAATACATGAATATGGATTAGGAACTAAGAAGCCAATCACTGACAAGCACACCACAGATTTGACGCGATTCTATTGTGCACGCTTTTTCTAAATCGCGAAAAACGGACTTTACACGTGTCAACTTAATGATTTTGTTTTTGTGACTACAAAAGTTCGCTTGAAAAATCAAAGACTGATACAAAACGCTCTGAATGCCATTTAAAAAGGAAAGAAAGAGAAAAAGAGTTATTTAACGTCTTCTCCGGGATTCGAACTCGGAAGCGCTGGTTCAACAATACAGCGACCTATACCACTGGACCACAGCTCACACAAGTAGCAGAAAAGGTTAGATTTTTATATTTAACTCATGTCTATGTTGAAAAAATCCATTTGAAGTCTGCAGATCGGTTTTAATTTTCCATCAAAGTACTCCAATCGCGAAACATCAGTACATCGTGTTCATAATGTCCTTTTTTCGGCGGTCGAGTATTGCATTTGAAACGGGTAAACGCCCATTCTCGTCCACAGAGCTCCACGGTGTTTTAAAATTGCGTCTCGTGTAGCTCTGGTGGTATGGTGGAAGACGCAGTATCGGGGTCCCGGGGTCTGTGGAAAATACGGGGTCGCGAGTTTCACTAGTTATAGGTGGTCTGTTCTTTAACCTGGGTCACCTGTGGTGAAGCATTACGACATAGGGGTAGTACGCAGCTCTTACAAGGTCTTTTCTGATTTGCTGCGAAAACAATAGAACAAACAACACAGCAATGGCTAACAATAGACCCTAGACCTAAAAACAATAGAGCTGCATGATATACAGGTCCAATGAAATTAGAGGTTGTAAAGAGCTGCGTGGTATCTGACGACATATGGCGACAATATTTCAATATCCCGCGAGGGTAGATTTTTTATAAAAACGTTATAAAGTTTTGCTCAAAACAAAAGGAAAGTGACAACGTTGGAGATTTAGAGATTATATACTTCAAAAGACAAACGCAATTACTTCAGGTTATCAATAAAGAACGCTGCTACTTTAGTTGAAAATAATTGATATTTTAGAGTTAAGCACAGTCGCTATCAAACAAAACTGAGCCTCGGAATGTCCCATAAGCTTAAATTTAGGTTCATGGAATCATGGAGTCGGTCCATCGAAAACTCGTTCGGGGGCAGTTTCAGTCAGATCGAATGCTGATGCCTTTTGTCTTGTATTTAGTTATGTGTTAATGATTTACGTCAAGGTTGCAAGGTAAAAAGTCTGAACACAAGCCATCTATGTGGCATAAAACTATTCTAATTATTTATCTTTTTCACGAAGCAGGATGCTTAAACTAACTTGTGATCGGGAATTTTTCTTCCTCGGCTGTATTGGTATAATTTTTGTTGTCCAGCCAGTAAATTCAACTAAAAATTGGAATCAGAAATTTGCCCAAATGTATGTCTTAAGTAGAACATCAAATGAGTTTTTTTTTTCGTAACTTGAATGATACCAGTTGATAAATTGCAAAGGTGAATAAAAAAATATCACTACTTTGTTAAACTCTAAAAGTCAAACTAACTCGAGCTCGTTAGCGAAAGATAAATGTCATACCTTTGTCTTCGTCTTTACTGAAATAAACCAAAATATTGAAGCATGAATGAATTGCTTTTGCAGGGACATGCCCAGCCTTTTTGCAAAGGGGGATAGATGTCATCTCGTCCGAAATCGGCTCTTATATGCCCACTTGCACTGTGACAACAGCTAAGAACTACCAGTTTGGTTCGCAGTCGAACTTGTGAAATGTCTGTCATTGTCAACAAGTAGTCTTCTTCTCGTGGAAACCTGCTATCGGTGGATCATTGAGGGAAAAGAACAATTTCTCCTCTTTCGGCATTACCATGAGCGGCGAAATGTAGTAGACTCACTGAATGAATCCTTTGAAGAACCCCCCGCTTAGTTGCTTGCTTTCCTAGCAAAGGCTGAACTCCGAGCAGTTCTCCAATCATCTCTGCTTCCTCTCTTGCACGAGGCAATGGTATTGGTTTCTCACAGCGTCCCTTGTAAAGTACCTTGCCAACATCAGGATCTCCCACTATCAGTGCGCCAGTCTGACTGTGATAGTCTGTTGGACATTCCCGTATGAGCTTGAGAGTCGTCAAAGAAGAAACAATGCGGATCCTGAAATTCTCTGATAAAAACTTTCCACTTTCATCCTCTAACGCTGCAAATGGAACTTTGAACAAAGAACGATCAGGAACAATAATGATTTCGGCTTCGTCAAGTAAGTCAGCCACAGGAGCGATGATCATTTTGTAACACTCAGCCAAAGTAGGGTCGGGTTGCTGGTTCCCGTCTTCCTCTTCTTCTACCAGGCGAAAAGCTTCAACGGTATCTTCCTGAGATGATTTACGCAATGGGTGGGTAACATTTGAAGGAAACCATGATCGATCTTCGCATTGCTCTTGAGGTGAAAAATGAAACTTTCTGTAGAATTTATTTCCAAAGACTTCCTCTACATGCATATCCTTCCCCTTGTTAACAAAACAGTCATTAACGTTTATTTGCCGAAAAAGTATCGGTATGTCCGCTTTAACAATCCATAAAAATATAGCATCTACATAATAGGAAATGTATAGGCAAGAACAGTTACTTTCTTTATCCATGATCCGTTCTAAACCAACCCATGTCTGTGGATTGACGGAGATTTCTTTTTCCAAAGAGTACTGAGCTGACATTAAGTCTGCCAGGGCTCTGGCTCTTCCAAGCTCTACAGTGTAGAGAGCTTCATTAGGCTTCCCAGTTGAAAAGAACAATAAAGTTAAAAACAGGTAGTGATCAAGGTGCTCGTCAAACAACGATATCTTGAATTGGTCATTGTCTCTAAGGAAACAGCGCATCTCCTCACTTTTATGAATGCTGTCATAGAGATGGGATTTTGCTCCATGTATGTTTCCATGTAACATCATTACAAATCCAAGGTTAGCGTGGTGTGTTACCATAGCTTTAATGTTTCCAATCTTTTTATGCAATTAGAGTGCTTCTTCATGATGTTCTTTAGCTTTGGCATATTCACTGAGACACTGAAACACCGTTCCTAGGTTTCCGTAATATGAGGCTGCTCCATTTATGTTGCCAATTTCTTTTAAGATCACAAGTGCTTTTTCCAGATGTTCTTTAACCTCGCCATATTCACCGAGCAACTCAAACACCATTCCTAGGTTTGCATAACACGAGGCTTCTCCATCTATGTCGCCAATTTCTTTTCTGATCGCAAGTGCTTTTTTGAGATGTTCTTTAGCCTTGGCATATTCACCGAGACGCTGAAACACCGTTCCTAGGTTTCCATAACACGAGGCTTCTCCATTTATGTCTCCAATTTCTTTTGTGATCGCAAGTGCTTCTTCATAATGTTCTTTAGCCTTGGCATATTCACCAAGAGACTGAAATACCGCTCCCAGGTTTGTATAACACGAGGCTTCTCCATTTATGTCTCCAATTTCTTTTGTGATCGCAAGTGCTTCTTCATAATGTTCTTTAGCCTTGGCATATTCACCAAGAGACTGAAATACCGCTCCCAGGTTTGTATAACACGAGGCTTCTCCGTTTTTGTTGCCAATTTCTTTTAAGATCGCAAGTGATTTTTCGAGATGTTCTTTAGCCTCGGCATATTCACCGAGAGACTGAAACACCGTTCCTAGGTTTCCATAACACGAGGCTTCTCCATTTATGTCTCCAATTTCTTTTGTGATCGCAAGTGCTTCTTCATAATGTTCTTTAGCCTTGGCGTATTCACCAAGAGACTACCGCTCCCAGGTTTTTATAACACGAGGCTTCTCCGTTTCTGTTGCCAATTTCTTTTCTGATTGCAAGTACTTTTTCGAGATGTTCTTTAGCCTTGGCACATTCACCGAGATACTGAAACGACGTTCCCAGGTTTGCATAACATGAGGCTTCAACGTTTATGTTGCCAATTTCTTTTGAGATCGCAAGTGCTTTTTCAAGATGTTCTTTAGCCTTGTCATATTCACCGAGAGATGATTTTCGTTAGCCTTGGCATATTCACCGAGAGATTGAAATACCGATCCAAGGTTTGCATAACATGAGGCTTCTCCTTTCCTTTTTCCAGTTGCTATCATGATGCTGAGTGACCCTTGCTATTTCCTACTGTGATTTTTTCCAGACAGAGCCCTATTCTACGAGTGAAACCACTTAACACAATATTGTACATGAACTGCAAAGAGGAGTCTACTACAAAAATACATGCAAAGTATACAATACATTTCCTCTATTTTCAGAGGAGCAAAAACAAAGAATATATATATTATATAATGACTTTTCGGTTCAAAAACAATAACTTGCAACACCTCCAAATCTCACATCTTAACCTTTTAAAAAAACACAACCCATAGCTTGAGATACAAACGGATCGAAACTACAGCAACTGATTGGCTGGCAAGGTCCAATCAGAACGCCCCACTTTCGATCTCACTTACGAGTAGGGGTAGATATAAAAAGCCAAATTAGCCCTAAAACTGCAGAACGTTTACCGTTCTCGCCATAAATATGCGTTGCTCTAAAGGAAGCAACCACCAAATGTAAACCCGGCAACTGATGAGGTTCGAGTGGAGAACCGAAACCATGGTCTTGCCTGAATCATAAAGTGGCATAAACAAAACAGTCGCTAGACTGGTAAACTAATTACCAAATGGAAGTAATATAAATATCGAGCTCCAGACGCAAACAACTCACAGATATAAAGCGGAGCGAAATCGATGCTATGAACACAGCTTTGACTGAAAAGCGTTTTAAAGTCACAGAGCTTTCACTAAAGCTTAAACTATCTCTCTCTTCTAACCTTGGATCTACATTTAGTTCACCGTGACATACTCCTGCAACGACAAACACAAATAGCTGGGCCCAGCGTGATAAAAAATATCAGGAAACACATTAAACGATCAACATATATTTTCAGATCCTATTATTTCAGAGAGAGAAAAAACTACAAATATTGAACGCTCTGTGTTAAAAATCAACATAAAACAACCCACTAACCACATAAGCAAAAGAAAATGGACGTTATAAGAGGTCAAATACTTAAAGAACGAAATCACAGAAAAACATTACAGACATAACACAGTTGACCTCTAGTCCGTAATACACGCGGCTTTAAAAAGAGTTTTTTCAGTCAACACTAACTCCTCCAAAACCAACTAAATGTATACCCGTTAAAATACATATATAGGTGGTAAACGGCATTAAACAGCACTTTGTAAAAGTCGTACAGGCCTGCCACCTCCATTTTACAGGAGATACTCGTTAGAAGAAAATATAGAAGGTTTTCAAATGTTTCACACCGGTAGAGATTGTGCGGCCTGTCAACCCTTGCTATTTCCTACTCCTTAAATCATGGCGGAAACTTTGTCCTGAAATTGCTGATAAGTGGATGTACCACATGCAAAAAAAATATAAAATTACTCAGGATAATAAGTTAAGGCAATTTTATTTCAAACTACTTCACAGAATAGTAGCGGAGCACTTGCCAGGCCGAAGGCCTGGCTGCGCAGCTCCATACTCATAGAACCATGCCCGTCATTTTTCATGGTCATGGCTAGCGGAATGTTTCGCGGGCGCGCGTGTGCCCGACCTCCGCCGCCGCCGTCGCGCAGGACTAGCTTGCCTTCGCGCAGGACTAGCTCGCGGGCGCGTATGATGTCGCAAAACATGCGCGTACGACGTCATGTTGAAACCAAAGCGAGGCTTTGTTTTTCGCGCGGTTACACGGCCGAATGTCACGTCAGCTAGAAAAACACTTTGATGTTTTGCTGTGAATTTACTAAGCGGAGAAAACCGTTGAAATTAAAGGCGTTATTTCCCTTAATATTTCGCGGTTTGCTACTCAAGACAAGGATACTAATTGAGGGATACTCAGAAGCCGCCTTAGTGGAAAAAGACGAGCTTTCAGGGATGAAATCTTGCTTCGAGGAACTTCATGTATTACGTTTTTATCAATGCGGGAGATATTTGTTTTCTACGGATTTCAGAACCAAGCAAGCGAGGGACTTAAAGGTAAAACAGATTAAGTTTTCGATGAGAATTTATGTTGATATCAATCTGTGAGTGACTTTTTATTGGTGTTATTGTTAGTTTTGGAGAATTGATTTTAAAACGTGCTTAAATTCAGTTGTATCGATCTCTTGAATTTCATCGAAGAAAGCTTGAACTCGATGAGCTATAAGTGATAGATACAATATGAGCGGGAGATCTGTATGGGTATTTACAATGGCGAGCCAAAGGCGAGCCATTGTAAATCCCATACAGATCGGACGCGAATATTGTATCTGACTTGTGAAATGAATGTCATACAAAGTGTGAAGAATGTTGTTTACATTCAATTTGATTGGCTGTTATATGAATGAAGTTAATCCGATGAACGCAAAGGGATTAGCATAACATTTATTTCGTTTTAGAAGAGCGAAATGGCGTCCACGCGCTTTCGTCCTCTGAAAAGTTTATCGGAAGAAAGTTCTCTGCTCAAGGATGTGACTCCCCAAAACACTAAAAACAGCACGAAGTGGGCCGTTAAAATATTTGAACAGTGGCAGCAGGCAAGGGCTAACAAAAAACCCGAAAATGAAACTGTAGCCTTGGAGGCGAGAAACTGCAGGGTGGAAAACGTTCAAGAATTAAGCTGCAAGCTGGAGATTATGATAGCGGAAACAGTAAACCTCTGGCTTAGTAAATTTATTGACGAAGTAACAAATCAATGCGGCGGTCGATATCCCCCGAAAGCGCTCTATTTACTGGCCTGTGGCATAAATCGTTATTTGGTTATTTAGTGAAAAGTAAATAAATGGAAGGGGGCTCTTGTTGGTTGCTTTCCAAACAAGCTAGTGGCTGAGTTTCATATACATAATTAGTATTCTGTATCAGTTACAGAATACTAATTAGCTTCATTAGTATTCTGTATCTAGATACAGAATACTAATGACGCTAATTAATATTCTGTATTCATTCATCAACCCCAACATTTCCCTGCTACCTATTCAAACCCTCCCCGTGCTTTCAGACAGTTTATATATGTATTGGGATTTACAAAGGTATACATGTGACTTGAATACTGTTGTTGGATTGGTCATCACCCTCATGAATTATTAATGAATTTTACAATTAAGCTTAAATGGTACGCGTTTTGCTTTTAAACGTAAACTAATGGAGATTTGAATAAATTTTTTCGAAATAAGATTGTGTTGTCCATTTTTATGTGTTTGTTCATTCATTAGATAGTTTGAAAAGCGATTTTATGTAAACAAAACAAGACTTTGATTTTATAGTACAGTTCTATCTTCACTCGTATCGCCTTATGCAAATATGTTTGTGTATGTTTGCAATTTTTGATTTTCAAATCAGTTTCTCGGGCAATTTTTGGCAAACAAAAACTGTATTTTATTCGGAAACTAGCGGTACTAGTTATTCTAGACAGAGAAAAGTTGTTTTTGTGAACTTTTGTACGGTCTATAAAAATGTACTGTGCAGACAGTCGCGTAATACTGTTTTTGAGAATTGCTAAAATTGAAAATAGCCCGTTCGTCAATCTTAATTCTTGTGCTTCCAACCTTTCACCTTAGTTAAGTTTCACCTTGGTTAAGTTTCACCTTAATTAAGCTTGTTCAAAGTGCGACGCTGTTAGGCTTGGGCTATCTATATATATTAGTCACCAATAAAGAACTCAAACGCTTTGGGATAACTGATTGTGTTAAATACTCAATGTGCGGTGAGAACGACTCTATTGAACATGCATTCTTTGAATGTCAGTCTTTTAATGAAACTATACGACGAATCCCTTCAGTGGTTTAATAACGTACATAAAACTAACGTCAGTCTCACCCTGCTACAGTTTTTTCTCAACCTACCAACATTAACTAACAATCTATCCAGTAATCAGATGAAGGACTTGCGTCTTCTTCTGTTATATGCAAAACAGTACCACTACGCATGCAAAACCATGCAAAGGAAAGTGGTTACATCTGAATTCATATCCAAGTTCATTATTCAGCTTAAAATATACTTTTAGCTTGACGTGGTTATGCTCCCCTCATCCTAGTTTAATATACTTTGTAGTCCAAACAACATCTCAGATATGTCCTGATTATGTATGTATATTTCAAGATAATTACCTGCTGTTAGCAATACCCTTTCTCTGTGCACATTATGTAATGTTTAATCTTTTCTTTTGTTTTTTTGTTACTTTGTAATTTTATTTATATATATACTTGAATTTTTCAAAATGTGATCGCTACTTTTTGGATTCTACAGAACCGTGGTGGAACCGTGGTGGAACCGTGGTGGAACCGTGGTGGAACCGCGGCCCTCGGCCGCGGTTCCACCGGGGGACTGGCTGATTAGTTTTTTTTTTGGAGGGGGGCTCCATTAACCATGTTTGTGGTGAAGTCTCCTGTAGAGGGGCTAACAGCCAACACTCATTTGGGGTCCCTCTAGTTAAATCCAGGGGGTAGGGTGGGTCACAACTTGTGACTCCAGTTCAGAAAAAGCAGCGTTTGACTTCACTGCTTGACTTGGTTTTACTCATTCATTTGCAGGGGGGGGGGGGGGGGGGTGGCGTCTAGCCTGGGTCCGGTGAACTGTACTGTAGTAGGGCTAACAGCCAACACTCATTTGGGGTCCCTCTAGTTAAATCCAGGGGGGTAGGGTAGGTCAAAACTTGTGTCTCCAGTTTAAAACTTGGCTACTTTATAGGCCTTTTTGCTTACAATTCGCAGACCACCCCTGGAGAGTGCTCAGTTGTCTTAGCCCAGGAATGGGAATCAACTCTCAGTGTTTGTTTGGGTAAGCGGAGTCTGACGGAAGGTATTTTCCAGCCAAACCTGGCATTTTCCTGGTCATTTCAATGCCTGTACAGTTTTGGCCCAGCAGAGCGGTTTTCAAAAATCCAGGCAGATATATATATATATATATATATATATATATATATATATCTATATTTATATATATATATATATATATATATATATATATATATATATTTGTAACTTGTTTTTTTTGTTCAATAAAATGTATGTATGTAATGTAACTTGTTTTTTTTGTTCAATAAAATGTACAAAATAAAAAAATTACAATAATGCGTGGGAATATTTTTTCTTAATGATTTACTGGGATTTATTTTGGCTTTTTCACCACCCCCATTACGGTGACTCAACCGTAAATATAACGTGAAAATAAGTTTAAGATTTTTAAAACAAGTATCTTTTGTGTAAGATGTACATCAAGTTCGACCTTCTATTCTGCAACAAACACCAAACCAAAAACTTCATAATGCTACACGAAAGGATTTTGGACAGGGGAAACCAGGGTACCATACTTTCATTTTTTCCAAATGCAGAAATATCAACCAATATTTATCTCAAAATGCAAACATAAAACACTTTAAAACGTACCATTCCAATTAACTATAAAGAAATTAATTCCAAATGCTATCATAACATAACTGCAGCATACACTAAATACAATTATAACACCACACAATAGATAGCCTACATCGCTTACGGACTATAAACCACTGGATTTAACCGGCGATGCAAGCTACACCAGAGATGGTTACACAAATTCACATTATGTCAACCTTGCACTAGACACAAGTTCGCATTGCAGACTTATTTTTATGAAATTATTGCGTTACGCGAATCGGAAAGGCTTCAAAATACTTTTGAGATATGCAAAATTCAGAGAGGTTTTAGCCGACAAATAGCAAAACCTGACAGGGCTTTTAAATTGTTACCAATCTGTCGCTGTTGTCGTTAACTTCAGATACCACTGTCAGTTCCATTTAAAACTTCTTTTTAAAATTAAGTTTTCAGCCGAGGCTTCTCCATTTATGTCGAATTTCTTTTCTGATCGCAAGTGCTTTTTTATTATGTTCTTTAGCCTTGGCATATTTACCGAGACTGAAACACCGTTCCTAGGTTTTCATAACACAAGGCTTCTCCATTTATGTCGCCAATTTGTTTTCTGATCGCAAACGCTTTTTCATAATGCTCTTTAGCCTTGGCATATTCACTGAGAGAGTGAAACACTGTTCCTAAGTTTGCATAACACGAGGCTTCTCCATTTATGTTCCCATTTTTTTTACGATCGCAACTGCTTTTTCGAGATGTTCTTTAGCCTTGGCATATTCACCGAGAGACTGAAACACCGTTCCTAGGTTTGCATAACACGAGGCTTCTCCATCTATGTCGCCAATTTCTTTTCTGATCGCAAGTGCTTTTTCATTATGTTCTTTAGCCTTGGCATATTTACCGAGAGACTGAAACACCGTTCCTAGGTTTTCATAACACGAGGCTTCCCATTTATGTTGCCAATTTGTTTTCTGATCGCAAGCGCTTTTTCATAATGTTCTTTTGCCTTGGCGTATTCACTGAGAGAGTGAAACACTGTTCCTAAGTTTGCATAACATGAGGCTTCTCCGTTTATGTTGCCAGTTTCTTTTACGATCGCAAGTGCTTTTTAGAGATGTTCTTTAGCCTTGGCATATTCACCGAGAGACTGAAACACCGTTCCTAGGTTTGCATAACACGAGGCTTCTCCATATATGTCGCCAATTTCTTTTACGGTCGCAAGTGCTTTTTCGAGATATTTTCTAGCCTTGGCATATTCACGGAGAGACCGAAACACCCGTCCAAGGTTTCCATAACACGAGGCTTCTTCGTTTATGATGCCAATTTCTTTGCTGATGGCAAGTGCTTTTCTGTGATTTTCTTTAGCCTTGGCATATTCACCGAGAGATTGAAATACCGATCCAAGGTTTGCATAACATGAGGCTTCTCCTTTCCTTTTTCCAGTTGCTATCATGATGCTGAGTGCATTGGAATAAAGTTCTTTTGCTTCATTATATTAAGCATGACATTTACACCATTCTGCTAGTAGCAAGGTTACTTGTCCTTCTCAGCTTTTTCGCCACTGTCGCACAATAAGGCCAGGAGCTTTCGACCGCATTGTATCGCTTTCGGATGATTGTTAATAAGATGGTACCCTTTGAACAACAGAGAATATAGCACTTTGGAATTAAATCTGACTAATTCGGTTATTTGTTTCAGAGCTTTAGCGTTAAGGCGACTTAAGCATTCTTTTGTTAACTGGATGGCCTTTAGAACACGATTGGTGCTGAGAAGGAATTTGGCAATCAGTATTCGAATAGTGATGCCTTGTACAACCTTGTATATGTTGTCCATGACAGTCTTTTCTAGAAGAGACAAAGCCAAAATGAACAGAAGTGAGAAAAAAATCAAGCAGTCTAGAATTTAAGCGCACGTTGTGCGAAAGTGGCACGGGGTTTTTAAAATTATGATTATTTTAACACAACAATATTACATTACTCAATTCAAAATATAACAAACGGTTGTAACTTTAAAAGCCAAGCAGAATGCGCATCCTCTTCTGGCATAAGTGTAACAAAAGACACAAATTTGACACGACAATTAAGGTACAAATGCAGTTTTAAATATGTTATTCATTATTCATACAGATGTAGAATTACGTATAAAAGCAAAAAGGAATGCAACAATCAAAGACACTAATGTAAATTATGCAATTTGAGAAACAAAATGAGCGTGCGCAATGAACGAGTTATTTTAGTGCACTCCATCTCTCGATTGTCAACTTTATATTTATGCTTATGTGTGTGTGTGTTTCTCGGCAAAAAGAACCCTAAAACGTACTCTGTATCGTTGAGGTTCATACTCACGTATATTGCTGATAAAGAGATATACATGGGAATTCTACGGATCGTTTTTGTGCCTAGTGCGTAGCACGTAGACACAATGTTAGAGTGATAAAAAATTGGCTAAGAACTTCATATACGTGAAGATACGATGTAATGTTCATATGGTTTCACCGAAGGTTCCCTTACGTGACTTGTTACATGAAGTAGAAGATCAATGCGTTATGTTACCTCGTCGATATTTTGTCGTTTACAACAGTCGGAGTATTCGGAATTGAGGCTTGATCACCGGAGCAGGTGCGGAGCAAGCAAAGGGATATTCGGGACCAATTGAATCCAGGGAATAATTGAATCCGAGAAGCGAAAGGTCTGGAGTAAATCATGTGCCTTTTGCCTGATGCGAACGACGCGAAAGATAACGCGAAAGATAACGCGAAAGATAATGCGAAGGACGCGAAAGGGCTACCGCGCAAAAGGCTGTCGGAGTGAAGTGATTTTGGTGAGTAAACCTGTCCATTCTCACTTTTATGATGAATTTCTTTAAAGTTACTTTCTCAATATGCCACAGCTTTCGAATTATGTGTCAGTCTGAGCGAATGAACAGCTTAGCTTTGAGAGATGCTTTCAAGTTTTAAATCGACATACTCGGCCACAACGGAGTGACGACGCTGCAATTGTCCCTTTCGTAAACGGTCGATGCCATTTTAGCGACACTTTTCACCAAAAAATTCACCAATCTTAGAATTACTTTTTCTGTCAGAAAAAGGAAAGTGCAATTAATTACCTAGAATCGAACCCGGAACCTCTACATGCTACCATCTCTCCTTTACCACTAGACCACTGGGCTGATCCGGCAAACCCAATAAAAATAATTATAAAAGGTGCTTTTCTTAATATATATCAATAATGGGTCACCCTAACCCTAAATCTTACCTAACCGCGAATCTAGCTTAGATCTAATAATCGTTTTATTTGGACCCAATTTTATCTAATAATGATAGCCTACTTACGTCCCAATCCAGGCATAAACTAGGAACAGCATCGACCATTACAAAAGGCTTGGTTACTAATGAAGCTGATGATGGCATCGACCGTTTACGAAAGGGAAATCAGCGACGACGCTGCAATGTTGAGAGTGATCACTCCGGTCCTTCGAAAGGAAGAAATCAATCTTCATAAGCCCAATTTGGAAAAAAAAAGCCCTGTAAGGGAACAAATGAGCCCTGTTTGGGGATTACAAAACCCGTTGAGGGATTAAATAAGGCCCATGTGGGAAATGTATTTCATGTATTTCAGAGATAACTCTGCCGCCGCTGACTTGAAATACGGCAACTTTTTTTGACCAAACGTCTAAGAAAGTTGTGGCGTGTTTATATGGAGAAAGTCGTACTAGAAATACAATTAGTCCCCAGTTTGAAAATCATGTAAGCATCAATCAAACGAAACCTTTCCATGTTTCCATGTAATGATCAACATTGATGTAGGAGATTTTATATTTGTGGGCTTGCTGTGAATATTGTACTGTGTCAGTAACACCAGCAGGTATTCCTCCTTCATCTTCACTCCACTGAGCTTCAGTCTCAAGAACGTCTTCACAATTACTACTGGTTTCAATATTACCACTACTGTTAACATTAAGTGCATTTTGTGACTATGCATTTTGATTTTCAACAGTACTGTCATCTAATATACAGTTGGCATTGTATTGTACTCCCCAGTCTTGATTAATTGTTATTACTTCTTGTCTATACAGACTGCTGTTACTGATAAGCCAAGTTGGCTGCCTGGACAACTTTATGTGGTCTTACGTCGAGACATTGCTGCACTTTTGTATTGCAATCTTCTCTTTAATAAGATATTGACAGTATCAGATACTTTGGTTAGTACATTTACAATAATGCGTGGGAATATTTTTTTCTTAATAATTTCCTGTTTTTTTGGGGGGGCTTTTTCACCACCCCCATTACGGTGACTCAACCGTAAATATAACGTGAAAATAAGTTTAAGATTTTTAAAACAAGTATCTTTTGTGTAAGATGTACATCAAGTTCAGATGTAAGTAATTCTGTTACAGTTAATATTGTATAACTCGTTCTGTTCCAGTTCTGTTACACTTCATTAATAGCGGAGCACTTGCCAGGCCGAAGGCCTGGCTGCGCAGCTCCATACTCATAGAACCTATGCCGTCATTTTTCATGGTCATGGCTAGCGGAATGTTTCGCGGGCGCGTGTGTGCCCGCCCGCCGTGTTGGAACAACATCCGGGATCTTGAAAGCAAGGCTTTGTTTTTCGCGCGGCCACACAGCCGTGAGCTCGGTAAACACTTTAGTTGTTTTGTTGTGTCTAGCGGAGAATTAAAGTCGTTATTTTCCTGCATTTTTTCGCGGTTTGCTACTCAAGACAGGGATACTAATTAAGGTATACTCAGAAGCCGCTTTAGTGGAAAAAGACGAGCTTTCAGGGATAAAATCTTGCTTCGAGGAACTTCATGTATTACGTTTTTATCAATGCGGGAGATGTTTGTTTTCTACGGATTTCAGAACCAGAAGCGGAGATTTGAATTTCCAAGCAAGCGAGGGACTTAAAGGTAAAACAGATTACAGTTTTCGATGAGAATTTATGTTAATATCAATCTGTGAGTGACTTTTTATTAGTGTTGTTAGTTTTAGAGAATTGATTTTAAAACGTGCTTAAATTCAGTTGTATCGATCTCTTGAATTTCATCGAAGAAAGCTTGAACTCGATGAGCTATAATTAAATGGTACGCGTTTTGCTTTTAAACGTAAACTAATGGAGATTTGAATAAATTTTTTCGAAAGAAGATTGTGTTTTCCATTTTTTTGTGTTTGTTCATTCATTAGATAGATTGAAAAGTGATTTTATGTAAACAAAACAAGACTGATTTTATAGTACAGTTCTATCTTCACTCGCATCGCCTTATGCAAATATGTTTGTGTATTTTTGCAATTTTGGATTTTCAAATCAGTTTCTCGGGCAATTTTTGACAAACAAACTGTATTTTATTCGGGCAGTAGAAAAAGAAATGCTCAAAGGTTTCCTGTTCATTGACACAAAGCGAACATAGTGGGGACTGTACCAATTTCATGTAATTTGGATAGATTATTCCATTTTGATATTTACTTAAATTAGACTGACGACGTGTCAAAATGACTCGCAAAGAAACAGTACAGCATCCATTGTAAACTGTGTCTGTTTTGTTGTTTATCATACATCAGTCGCTAACTTTAGTGACATGATTTTATAAAGCTTGTTGACATTACATGTAGATAGCTCACAATTTCGAGGAAGAAGCTACTTGAGAGGTTTCTTGCAATAGTGATTGATATTTACTTTACATGCATGTATAAGACAGATGAAATGACATGCAAGTTGCAAGTAAAAATAGTGATTCATTGTTAAAAGGGTTGGAATATTGTTTGATGTTCTATTAGAAATAAATTATGTTCATTTTGTCTCCGTCACTGAGTAGCCAGGAATGTATTTGGAATTTTCTAGTCAAACTTATGCTGTCTCGCAACCACAGGTGTTATGCATCAGTAAATTCGAGTGATGTCCTGCAAGCTGCTGGTAGATTTGTCGGGTTAGTGGAACATGATACATGTATGTACATTTGTATTTGAGGAGTCTTTTATTCTAGTTGTTTTCCAGAATCAGTTCATCAAGTAGGTTTGCATAGTGCGCCAATGAAATCATAACCACAACAATTTCAGTAATAATACTGTACATGTGTAAATGTGTTGGCACTAGAAATCCAAACTACAATATGAAAACAGCATTGGCCTACTAGGAAATAATTTTGTTTCGAGGAGTCCGCAAGGAACTAGCTGAAAATCTTAGGACAGTTCAGGATATTCCTTAACTTCAGCCCAGGGACCAAACAATATAACAGTATATGTCTTCTACAAATCAGATAGGTACGTAGTTGCAGATGTAATACATGACATTTTTAATGAAGCTGATGCTGAGGGGTTTTTCTTTTCGTGCCTGAGCTGAAATGACATGTACAGTCCACACTAACACTTACATCTAGATAATTAATAACTAAGTTTGTTGTGCTATTAGACGGTGTGGCCATTTTCTGGTATATTCAACAGCTGTTGATATAACTCAAAGGCACCTTGCCAAGATACATTCTGTTGTGTCAGTCCTAAGTTATTATATACATAACTAAAGTATTCCTGGTACATGTTTTCTTCAACACTATGTACACACTGTTGTGAAATGATTTCAATTTCACCCTTACATACCTTTAGCGAGAGATTAGCTGCACCACCGTGGTGCTCGGGTAGAAAAAACAAGGAATCTGGCCTTCCTTTCAATGTGTCGTGTCTTGACTTCCTAATGTTATGTGTGTTCCAGTGCTCCTTCACTTTATCACACTCTGCTTGTAATAGCCCGGAAAAGCAGAACCAGACACTCCTTGCACATTTCAGAGGCTACAATAGGCGACAAAAATAGTTGACACACTCTATAACAAAAGCAGTTTTCGTGACATATTTATCACTGTATCTTTCCTTTTACTACACTCTGCGGCATTAACCCCCGTCCCCCCATCCAATGTTGTAGGATTGTAGCGACAGACCTGATGAAACGATACACAACATTGTCTGGGGGGGTGGGGGTGGGGAATTAGGGGGGTGGGGCTGAAATGCTTCTCGTCCCGAACAAAATGGGGTTCAAAATGACAATGTGTCAACAATATTGTCGCCTATTGTCTGAAGTAAGAAATGTGCTATTTCTTCCCAAAAGTGCGAGGAAATTAATCGGTTATTACAAATATTAATCTGCACTGTCCGATGTTTTGATTCATGCGAACGGCGTTAATAGCTGATTAATTACATTCTAATTGCAGCCGTTTATCGAATTTTATGGTGATGTTATAATAGTCTTAAGCACGTGAATAAAGCGAGGCAAAATGGTCTTCGCTGGTAAAATTGACGAAGAAACTCGTGCCTTTGGGTGCATTGCACGAAAATACAAAGGGTTAAGACTGAAGTAAATGATCGACGAATGATACGTTTGAAGGTCTTCAGAAAATCAGATTTTAAAAAGTCTGAAAAAGGGCCAATGTAACAAAGTCCACCACAAGAATGAGCGACCAGGCCGGCCAAGAAAGTTGAGTCCCCGTGTAGAGCGGCCATTCCTTCGACAGATTTTCTCCTTAAGGAAAGAAGAGGGGAATTTTACTGTAAAGCGAATAATGGAAGAGGCCGCCTTAAAAATTTACCAAAGTTTCTTGCAGACTGAGTACAACGCTGTAACACAGCGTGACACGCGCGCATGACATATCAAATTACTGTCACTTGATGTGGCATTTACAACAAATTCTTATTCATTTCTCGCAAAATTCATGTATCAAACCCGAATTTAGAACATGAAATATGTTCAATCTTTCATTCTGTTATAAAATCAGCCTTTAAAAGGGGAAATATGTGTCTATCTTTTGAAATTCCACGCTTTACCACAATTAACCACGATTTACCATGGTAAACAATAGAACATTACTAAAGCAGTTTTTTATTTCAACATGGTAAAGCGTGGTAAAGCGTGGTAAATTGTGGTAAATCGTGGTTATTCAAGACATCTTCTTTACTGCTTTCTTGTTTAAGGAAATTTTGCACAAGAATACATTTATTTTGCTGTTATTGCGAAAGTTCAACATGAAATCGAAAGATCTTCAAAAGAACCGTCATCATTTCAGTTTCCTTTCCGTTAAGCAAGCCGTTCCGTAATAAACACAATGGTGTTCTTGCCACTTGCAAAAAAGAGAAGGAATTCGCAAGTCCATGTAATCTTTTATCTTGTTTGAAAAATGCTAATAAATTCAGTTACATGCAACTGGCAACTAAGCAACACATCTGCATGCTACGCATATACCATATAGTTACGTATCTGTTTCTCGCTTTGACATTAGTGAGGCTCTTGACGCATTTGCGTGTTTTACTTATAACACAGCGAATTTCATTTCTACAAATAATCGTCAAATTTGGTCATCTATGAAAGTCTGTTGTGTGATATAGCAGAAAGTCCCCAAAATAATAATTTAAGCAAGAGACAGCGCCCTTGCCTTACCATGAATGTCTAAATAACAATTTTTGTATATCGGACAATAGGCGACAAAAATAGTTGACACACTCTATAACAAAAGCAGTTTTCGTGACATATTTATCACTGTATCTTTCCTTTTACTACACTCTGCGGCATTAACCCCCGTCCCCCCATCCAATGTTGTAGGATTGTAGCGACAGACCTGATGAAACGATACACAACATTGTCTGGGGGGGTGGGGGTGGGGAATTAGGGGGGTGGGGCTGAAATGCTTCTCGTCCCGAACAAAATGGGGTTCAAAATGACAATGTGTCAACAATATTGTCGCCTATTGTAGGTCAATAATTCCTTGGGATACTAAATCTTTAAAAAAAGTTCCTCCACCAACCAGAGCGATTTTTGCCGAAAAAGCTCCACCAACATTCTATGCGCTGATTTCTGGGGGAGGGCACATACCTGTGAGCTTCAGCATTGTCTCTGAAGTAGCATTGCATAGCTGCAACGAGTCCATTCTCAGTGCCCAGGTCAGTTACTAGTTCAACTGGAACACCACCAAGTTCACTAACAATGGTTAGGTAGTATTTTGCTGGGTTCTCAGGAAGGTTGTTTGATCGAGTAACATTTAAGCAGAAGATTTTCCTGCTAAATCCATCTATGCACCCATGAATTGGAAATCCCCACGGTTTTAATTTGTCATAGCCATCCTGGTGCTAAGAGGAATTTGGTCCTGGGTTGCTATAAACCCTTCTTTTAAGCCGATGTGCTTTACGTTCAGCTACTCCATCCGGGTCCAATTCTTTCAGTAATTCCTGCACAATGATTCTGGGAACTCTAATACCTTCTAGCTCTAGTGTGTGCCACACTGATCTGTACCCACCACGTGATCCAGGTCCATCAAGTATCTCGCGAATGCGCCGCTGTGCAATTGCAATTTGCTGCTGCGAAGAAGTATTTCTTCTTTAGTCTTCTTAAGAGTGTACTATACGAGATTTCATAATTGTGATGTTTAGTCAGAAAGAGGATAATTTCATTGTAAGAAAATCCTCTTGTAAAGTAATATGTTAAAAGTATCTCCTCATCAAACTCCTCCTCGTCTTCTGAATCCGATTGGTCTAATGATTGTGCATCTCCTAAACCTTCAAAAGTAAACCTCATCAGGATTATCAAAACAAATCAAACATCACTCCTCTGGAAAAAAACACTTCACACCTCCCACTTCATATTAGCCATTATGCACCTGTCATTGGTTTCCCCCAGGGGGAGGGGTATCGGGCATACCCACGGGGTTTGACATTTTTCCTTCACATTTTGGTCAATTTTGTCACCCTGGGGCAAAAATTTCCATTCAAATTCCCCCACCCTAGGAAAATTCTGCAAAATATCCAAACAATTTAATTAAAAAAATGCTTCCGTACCAAGCAAATTTGGCAAATTTTACACGGTTCAAATCACATCCAAATTACTTCACTTAACCAGCAGGCGAAAAATCGATCTATCGGCTAATTGTTCAAAGAACAAAAGTTTTTAAAATATGGCAAATAACTCTTCACTCACCTTCTCAAGATCCTGCAAAATGACCACCGAACGCGCCAAAATGTCAGGTTCGATGGTAGGTTTAACGTTGTGTATGGTACTTCTACTGTCCCCATCAATCTAATGTTGACAATCTTCCCGACCCTGGGGCAATACAAGCTTGTCAAATTCCCAACCCAGGGGAGGCAATTTAATGTCAAACCCCGTGGGTATGCCCGATACCCCCCCCCCCGGGGGAAACCATTGACAGGTGCATTAATGCTGTTTTGGGGTGGATTTCAGTCCATTTTAATGATTACGTGCTACGTCCAACGGAGCTTTAGTATAGCTACACATTGATAACAAAAACAACTCACCTTGTCCGCAGATATGACAAAAATTCCCTTCGGCCCCTATTTCAGTGCCACAATGTGTACAAAACATGTCGCGGGAAGCAATAATAGCACGGTGATACTCAACGGAAATAAAAAATATGGCGGTGCGAAAATTGCCGCCGGGAAAGCTCCTCCAAAAGGACTGAGTACCAACACAGGTTACCCACGGCACGACAACTGACCGGAATTTTGCCGCTGACCAGAGAGTACCGATTTGTATTTGCTGTGAGCGATTTGTATTTGCTGTGACAGTTTTGGTCCACCGTAATAAAAGAAACCCATGCTTGTCATTTTTTATGGTCATGGCTAGTGGTATGTTTCGCAGGTGCGCGTCCGTAACATATGCGTCCGAGCGAGCGTCCGAGACTTTCATAAACAACAAGTCGCATGTTTTAGATTTGACGTGTTTCCTGGCGAACTCGTTTCTAATTCTGCACCGATCAGGGTCACATTTTTGTCTTTGGTTTCTGTTTCCGGCAATATTTTTGAGCAGGCTCCTAGTTGT